>JAYKKT010000073.1:20112500-20700000 GCA_036023115.1 Brasenia schreberi | reverse complement strand
AAAGAGGGTGAAAGAGATATTTTTTGGATAGCTAGGGATAAAGATAAGAAAACTAAAGATCTTAATTATGTTAGATACATCTAGGACGATGATGAAAAAATTCTAGTGGCAAACGATGATATAAGAAATAGATGAAAAAACTATTTTTACAAGCTTTTTAATGAAAATAAAGATGTCAATATTAGCTTAGGAGAGTTAGCCAAATCAGAAAAGTATATAAACCACAATTTCTACCGACGTATTCAAAAGAATGAAGTCAAAGAGGCTCTTAAACATATGAAGGGTGATAAATCGGGAGGACCAAACAATATTCCTATAGAAGTTTAGAAAATACTAGGAGAAATAGGAATCACTTGACTCATAAGACTATTTAATGAAATATGGAGAAACCAAAAGATGCCTGAGGAATGGAGAGCAAGTACACTTATACCCATATATAAGAATAAGAGAGACATTCATAATTGTGCGAATTATCGAGGTATCAAGTTAATGAGCTATACTATGAAATTGTGATAAAGAATTATCGAACGTAGGTTAAGACAAGTATCAACTACAACAGAGAACCAATTTGGATTTATGCCAGACAGATCTACTGTTGAAGCGATTCACCTTTTGAGACGTCTTATGGAACATTTTTAGAGCAAAAAAGAAAAACCTTTACATGATATTTATTGATCTATAAAAACTTATGATAGGGTACCGAGGGAGGTTCTTTAGAGAACTTTGGAAAAGAGAGGTATCTCATTGGCATACATTAACCTTATAAGAGACATGTACGATGGTGTAAAAACATGTGTGAGGACTTATGAAGGAATGACAGACTTATTTGAAGTTAATATTGGGTTACATCAAGGATCAACTTTAAGTTCATACTTATTTATAATGGTGATTGATGAGTTAACAAAACATATCCAAGATAAAGTACCTTGGTGTATGTTATTTGCATATGACATTGTGTTAGTGGAGGAGTTTAAGGAAAAAGTTAATAGAAAATTGGAACTATGGAGAGAAACATTAGAAAGCAAAGGCCTCCGACTTAGTAGAACAAAGACATAATATATGGAATGTAAGTTTGATCATTTGGTTATTTCAGAGAACATAAAAATTAAAATTGGCATGCATTGCATTCCCTGAAAGGAAAGTTTTAAATACCTAGGGTCAATTTTTCAGAGTGATGGAAGAATTGATGGAGATGTAACGCATAAAATTAATGCTGGTTGGTTAAAATGGAGAGGAGCATCAGGTACTCTTTGTGATAAGAAGATACCATTAAAGATAAAAGGTAAATATTATAGAGCAACAATTAGGCCTGCAATGTTTTATGGTTATGAGTATTGGGCAGTTAATCATCAACATGTATAAAAAATGTGTGTGACAAATGAAGATGTTGAGATGGATGAGTGGTCATAAAAGAAAAGACCATATATATAATGAGGTTATTAGAAACAAATTAGGAATGACACCAATAAAGGATAAAATGAGAGAATATCGTTTAAGATGATTTAGAAATATAGAAAGAAGATCAAAAGAATAATCTTTAAGAAGGTATGCAAAACTAAATTTGGAAAGTTTTAAAAGAGGCAGAGGACAACCACAAAAGTGTTGAAAAGAAACAATAAAGAATGATCTAGCTTATTGTGAGTTAACTGATAACATGGTACACGATAGTTTTGTGTGAAAACAAAGAATCTATGTACCCGACCTTGTCTAGTAAAAGGCTTAGTTGTTGTTATTGTTACAACCGGCTGCTTAAGCAAGGTAGGCAGGCCTTAGAGAGTTGAACTCCTACTCAGCTTTTATACGAGTCAATAGCCTTATCATGTGGGCAACTTTCAATACATCATGTTTTTTCATATAAAGTTGTTTTTATATTTTCTTATGCACTCTTAAATATTTTCATAATAAAAAATGCTTATTTTAGAAAAAATTTGATTGTGAAATGTTAAAGGAAAAAAAGTAAGCACATAATCGGGCTCCTGGAAACATGTATGAATATCTTCATAGGCTTCTTCTGATTTTGGTTCACGTGAAAGGATCCACCCATGCAACGATGGAAGAAGAAGAGGACGTACGTCAAACCCTTGCGGAAGCCAGCCACCATCCAGCAAATAAGGCAACAACGAGAGAGAGAGAGAGAGAGGGAGAGGGACGTCTCTTTGGGTTTCGGGGGTTTCGGCGGAAGATGGGTTAGCTTCCTCGCAATTTCCTCACACTTTTTCCGCACCCACCAAAGCCCTCCCTTCCCCTCTCTCCCCTCCATGCCCTAGAATCACCCTCTCCTCTTCCCTCTAGCGTTTCCTCACGATTTTTCCGTCGTACCCAATTGCCGAATCGACTGGAAAATGGCTCTCCAGATCGTCATCAGGAGGGAGAATTCTGACGATGGCCCAGCCGGAGGCAGACGGAGCCCGGTGACCGGACCGTCGCTAGGAATATCGAATTCCGGCAAGACGTTCGACCAGGTCGGGACCCCCAGGAAGTACGTGAAGCAGGTAACCGGGAGGCACAACAATACCGAGCTCCACCTCGCCGCGAAGAAAGGGGACCTCGAAGCGGTTCGCCGAATCATCGCTAGGACGGCGGAGCAGATTGAGGGGGCAGATTCCGGCATCGTCGACACGGCAGAGATCCGGGCGGTGGTGGCGAACGAGGTGAACGAGCTTGGGGAGACGGCGTTGTACATTGCGGCCGAGGTCGGGCATCTGGAAATGGTGAAGGAGCTCCTAAATTACGCGAGCAGAGAGAGCATGGGGAGGAAGAGCATCTCTGGATGCACGCCACTTCATATCGCAGCAAAGAACGGCCACCATGGTGATGATTCCTGTTTGTTTGTTTAGAAATAGCTGATAGGAATGTTCTGAATTCAATTATGTTGAGGCAAAAGCATGGCAGTGATCGAATTAATTGTGCTACCATGAATTAATTGTATTTCCGTGTTGGTTTGCGTTGATTAATCTTATCTGAAACTATACCATCGTAGTCCCGTAACATGAATTCGTTTGTATTTCCTGGGGATACTGAGGGAACATGTCTCAAGAAACTATTTAACATTCCTCATCTAATTCGTACAATATTGACTCGTTCTTGATAATTGTATTTCCCCAATCGAGATGCACTATATTGTTTTTGGTTGTTGATTCGCATTAATTAATCTTATCAATAACTATTAGCATTGTGACTGTCAAAAAATAACTATTAGCATTGTAGGCTAGCAATGCTAATTGATTCTAGATTATTGATGAGCGCACTGACACCAAATGCATCTGAACTATCTTAACTGATGCTATTAAATGATCCCTCTTTCAATGGTTCACAACAGTTACATGGGAAAACACTGCAGCAAGCTTTTGCGCAAATTGGTTCTAAGCATGCCAAGGATGACTCTGGCACCTTCTTTTCTGTTTGTTAATATTCAAAAGAAACTTCAGCTGGAGATTCATGTGTTACCATGGGAGGAATACAGAAAGAAAATCGTAGAAAATTTCAGTGTCCAACTAGGTTCATTAGTCACCGTGGTTAACACCTCAAAAGCATAGAATGGGAGATGCTTTCTAGGCATGCATTTCTTGTGTCTCTTACAAAGTTTGTTTGTCCAATATGATTGGTTGTTAACACTCATTATGAGGCTTTAAATTTTAAGTGCTTCAGTGTATGTTCTAGTCTCTAAAATGTTTGTTTGATCTGCCATAGCCTTACTAGATTTCATATGCACGTTTCCTTGCTGTTGCATAAGAAGACGTAAGTAGATGTGTGAAAGGTAGCATGTGTATGAAAGAACCCTCAGTCTTTAGTTAGAGAAAATGATGCTATTAATTATAATAGCTCTTTAGCATTCATTTGTTTATATAATTCAGTCAGAGAGACGTTTAAAGTTCATCAATTGAATAAATGATGATTCTTACTTGGTATCTTCATGTTGCAGACATCGTCCAGGTACTCCTAGACCATGATCCTGAACTAAGCAAAGCATTCGATCCAAAACATGAGACTCCACTTATATCAGCTGCTGCGAAAGGCCATGCAGCAGTGGTAAATGTACTGATATGTAAAAATTCTAGCTTGGTGGAGATATCAAGAGCAAATGGAAAGAATGCATTACATCTAGCAGCCCGTGGGGGTCATGTAGATGTTGTAAAAGCACTACTGGAGAGAGATCCACAGTTGGCACGAAGAACAGATAAAAAAGGCCAAACTGCATTGCATATGGCTGCCAAAGGAAACAACTGCCAAGTAGTCAAGATGCTTCTTGATGCGGATGCAGCAATAGTAATGTTACCTGACAGGAAAGGAAATACCGCATTGCATGTGGCCACCAGGAAAAAGAGAGTGGAGGTATATCACCGTTCTCACAAAATTTCCCATTTCTCTTTCGTCTGAGAACAGCTAAGTAATGTAAAATGTAGTTTGCCATGCTTCATTTTGTGATAAGGTCTTCATAGACTTGAAACCTGTCTTTCAGTTGCTGAGCTTCCTGCTCCCTTTTTATGTTTGTTATGCAACTTTACTTTACTCTCTCTCTCACAACTCACACGCACACAGACTCATACAGGAAAACTGCCTCTTCATAATTCAGATAAAGGAATAAGTTCTAGTCATTCTGCTAAGTCTTTGTGGATCATTAGGTTACCCTTACTTCTTTCAGTTGATGTTTGAGCCAAGACCTGTTCAATGCAACTTTTCAATGATGAAAATGGTATCTCCAGTGATAATAATTAGTGTTTATCTTAATGTGTTCTCTTACATGCTATTGCCTCTTGCAAAATATTGTCAGTTTTAGAGATTCCTAAGGGCAAGCAACTACCTGTATACCAGACTGCTGCTTTGATTAGTCAAAGTAAGGAAAATGTTATAAATGAGATATTTTGCCAATAGTCTGGTATTTATGTGAAATGGATTTTATGTAATTAAGTTTGACATCATATTAGTTGTGAATAATATGGTCTATTTTTTACTTTTGAAGGATTCAACATTCTTTGGGAGTTACCATGCACACTAATGTGAACTAATGCATCTAAAGTATACTAAGTAATTTTGCTGGTATTTAACGTGTATGACTGACCACCTGCTCATAGCTTCTGAAGGCCAGCCTACATGGAATACATATTTTCTTTATTCCACTAAACCATTATCTTGTTATTCATTCTTCTGTGCAAATAGATGGACCTGCAGATATGCTAATCCGTCTTAATGTCTTTGGAAGTTATAGTGTTCAATGTTTCATGAAATCCAGCATTCACAAGCTTTTGCGGAGTTCCCTAGTTTCTTCAAGAAAATATCACTTCCTCACATCACCTCCTTTTTAAGCCCTATTCGACCCGTAATGACATCTTTTGCATACTGTTCAGTGGATCCAACATAAATTATAGTGAACGGCGCACTTGAAGGATTGGATTTTCATTTGCTCATTTGAACAAACCTTTAACTAAAGGCTCCTTTTAAAACTGTTTCTAAAACCAAAACCAAGCCCTTCTCCACTCTAAGTAGTTGGCTACATGCTCCTCTTGGAACTGTTTTGAGAAAAAAGTGCGGATTTACCATTTAATCATCTTTTACATTCACGCAGGTAGTGAATGAACTTCTGCAACTCCGAGACATAAATGTAAATGCGCTCAACAGGGAACATAAGACAGCATATGACATTGCCGAAGAGCTTCAATCCTCAGAAGAAGCTGTGGAAATAAAAGGGTGTCTGCTTCGGTGGGGTGCACTCCGGGCTAATGATTTGAACCAACCAAGAGATGAGTTGAGAAAAACGGTGTCTGAAATTAAGAAAGATGTGCATACCCAATTAAAGCAGACAAGGAGAACCAACAAAAATGTCGATCAGGTTGCCAAAGAGCTAAAGAAAATGCACAGGGAAGGAATCAACAATGCTACAAATTCTGTCACTGTGGTTGCTGTTCTTTTTGCGACAGTTGCATTTGCGGCCATCTTTACCGTTCCTGGTGGAAACGACAATAATGGAAGAGCAATTGCGGTGAAATATGCTTCATTTAAGATATTCTTTATCTTTAATGCAATTGCACTGTTTACATCATTGGCAGTGGTGGTGGTTCAGATTACCTTGGTACGAGGAGAAATGAAAACAGAGCGGCGGGTTGTCAAGGTGATTAACAAATTGATGTGGTTGGCTTCTGTCTGCACATCAGTCGCATTCATCGCCTCTTGTTATATTGTTGTTGGCCGATACCACGAATATGCTGCCATTGTTGTAACAGTGATTGGAGGAGTAATTATGGGAGGTGTTTTGGCTACCATGACATGCTTTGTGTGCAAGTCCCGGCGACTTCGGTCAGTCAGGAAAAGGGATAAATCAAAGTTATCTAGGAAGATATCGGAATCATGGCATGGACGGTCTGATCTTTCTTCTGCCTCAGATATAGAACGAATTTATGCAATATGATTGTATACCAGCTAAGGTGAGTCTTTATGAGAAATTTGGGTTGTTCTTTATCTAATAATAATTCAATTCTATCGATGGGGTATGCTCATTGCGTTTGTAATGTAGATCTTCTGTTCTTTTATCCAAAAAAAGCTGTAGATCTCATGATCACGAAGAAAATTGTACATTTCTAACAGAAGAGTTGTATGAAATTGACAACTGAATTTTACTTGAACATCGAAGTGCCATTAATGGCTGGTTAAAGTATCGGAGATGTGGCTCAAGGAGCCATAGCTCACCTGTCTAGGAGGTCAACTCACAAGCTGAAGGCCATGTGTTTGAACCACAGAAAGGCAAGGTCTATTTGACTCACAATGAGCTTATTCATGTTTGTTCTATGAACCGAACACAAGTTGGCTTGTAAAGCTGCACGAAGTCAACACGGACAATGTATGTTTGGCTCGTTCCTGTCTCTGATTGCTCACCTGTCTAGGAGGTCAACTCACAAGCTGAAGGCCATGTGTTTGAACCACAGAAAGGCAAGGTCTATTTGACTCACAATGAGCTTATTCATGTTTGTTCTATGAACCGAACACAAGTTGGCTTGTAAAGCTGCACGAAGTCAACACGGACAATGTATGTTTGGCTCGTTCCTGTCTCTGATTGTTCCATCAGGAGAGAGGAAAGGTAGTTGCTGAATCTTTTGTTTGATTGATGAACATGTAATGTATGAACCCTCATCACTAATGGAATCTAAGTTCTCCTTGAATTGATTAGATATGAAGGGTTCATGTCAAAGCACTAAAAGGTAAAAATTATGCAACTTTTTCCTGGTAAACAAGCAAACCAAACACAGGCTGCTCGTGGTTCAGCTCATTTCAGTTGCGCTCAGCTCATGTTGGGCTCCATTTTCTTATAAGAGCAGCTTGTGTTCTTGAAGAGCTGGTCATTCGTTCGTTACCAGCTCAATACATCCTTGTTAAGTCCTAAAGTCAGTCAATTCAAGACAGCTTGGTATATGCTAGCAACATTACATGCTAACATATCCAAACAAATCTCGATTATCCAATTTAAAACAAATCTTGATCATCTAATTTAAAAGATGAAAGATTGATATTTGCAGTTTAAAAGAAAATATTATACTTATATATTTTGCAAGTGTAATTAATTTAAAAAGTATTTTTTAATTAAATTTCAACCATCCGTTCTTTTTTGAAATTGATTGGTTTGAGATTTCTTTAGATATATTAGAATGCATTCCTACATTCATATACATAAGTCCTCATCAAATTCACATTGAATTCATATATATATGGTTACAAGAGAAGGCCGAAGCCTAACACAAGCAACACACATGCACTCCGAACTCCCCACGGCGTTAGAGCACACTGTCGCTTGGTGCAAATTCAGATATATTCGACTCGTGGTGCTATACTTCGACCAGGATCCATATTTTTCGGGTTGGATATGACATTGGCATCCCTAGCTTGGCCGTCCCAACATTTTCGTGTCTCTCGCCGTACGTGTCTGGATTGCGCGTCTCTGCAAAGAAGCTGTAAGCAAAGACATAAACGCGGGAGCAACTCCCCGGGGATGAAGAGACGGAAAATCCAAAACCTTCTTGTGGGCGATTGAGCACAATCAAATCGTTTTGCGCGATCGGCGAAGAAAGAGATCCATTTGAGGTCGGTCGATTGATCAAAGGGTTTTGAAATGGACGCAGAATTGGCAGAGTTGCTGAGGCAGTTCGAGGCGGCGCAGCAGGCGAAGTCGAGCGTTAGACTTTCGGAGAGGAACGTCGTCGAACTCGTCAACAAGCTCCAGGAACTCCGAATCATCAACTTCGATCTCCTTCACACTGTCTCGGGAAAGGAGTACATCACCCTGGTAAGAATCACCTAATTCCCCCTTCAGTATCTAGTGCTTTTCTTTCACACGATCGGTTTTATACTTTTGGAAATCCGGGCAGTTTCTTTCCTGATCTTGATGCATAGTTGACGAGAAGATTTCACAAATCGGGTTTATATTTTTCCCACTTGAATTGTGGGATTTGTGACGCGTTTTGGTATGAATTATGACGTTATCCTTTTGTGTACATTGTTGTGCACGAAAGTGCTTCATGCGAATTTCAGGGTTTGTTATTTGGGGGGATTGTGTTGGGGGATGGGTTGGCTCTCCGAATTCTTGATGCCGTTGTAGGGCTTTTATTCTAATTGAGTGATTTCTGATGCTTTTATATGCTAATGGGAAAATGTTTCCTTCGTGTGCTTTTGATGCATGAAAGCGGTTTATGCGGGGTTTCATGGTCGGGAAAAAGTTGTAGGGTCACTACCTGGCTTTTATACTCCGTGTTTCTGATGAAGTTGTTAGTTTTCCATTTGGAACGGTGGCTATGCTTATTTATATTTTGGCAGGGAATTGGGATCGTGAGAGGTGCTTTGAAGATGTGGCTGTTTCAGAAAGACCTTTTCTTTTTCTCCCTAGCCTTTTAGTAAGGCGCTGGTTATAATTTATCTCTTTACAACTTTTAATTTTACTTTTTATGAATTTACCACAAGACTGAACGGGCACCACTTGATCAATTTGGGTGGTTGGGAGGAGCTATTTTTTTCATTCTTGAAGGCCAGAACTGTGATAAAGTGAAACTCTTATATCACAACAGAGCACTCTGCTTATTGGCCATCGCCTCCTGTAACAATTTAAGATGATATATGCGTACTAAACTATACATTGAAAGAATATGGTATATGTTCGGAGACCACGAGAGATCCGGTGAAACTTCTTATTGCAATGCCCTATGATGCAAAAGAACTTTCTATTTCACCATATTGTACATTGCTTTAAGAAAATCTGACCGAGCAGATGGCTCTCTTATAATCAAGTTAATAGAAATCATCTTCCCTCAAAATATGTTTTGAGGTAGACAATGAATTTAAATGTCAAAGATTTCTCAACCACAGAACTTTCACATTGTTAAATAACCTGCAAACAGGTTCAATTTTGTGATGTAAAAGTTTGTCCTCACTACTCTAATCATGCTGAATGTGTCAGTATTATCAAAATCTTACGTTGGATTCAAACTACCCCTAACATGGTGAAATGAGGCCTCACAATAGAGTTTCTCCGGATCCCTGCTGGTTTGCAAACACGATATGCTGTAATATGTTCATGACAGTTGGGGCACACTATGAACGAGAACAAATATATCCTGTTGGATGTGACCATTCAAGTTCAACTCCATTTTGAGTCTGTGGCGTGTGAAGATCAGTATGCCGTTACACTCTTTAGTTCGGGCATTCTTACTAGTTATGGTTCCTTTGCGGCAGAAGAACTTATATTGTCATCTGAATAAGTTGACTTTGGTTAGTTCTGAGAATTGTTTCTCGGATGGTAATTGGTTATGCGGTTGTCTGTCATTTCGTAAGAGCATTTTCTGTACAAATTAAGCTACAGGTAGCATATCAACAGATGGCCTTCTTTCAGTTGAAGTTTCCTCATTGTTTCATAATACAGAGTTGTGTTCTTGGTATGCTTTTCTTGGTGAAAGTTCATTTGAAATTGAAACTATTGCGGAAGTGTTCTTCAAGAGATTGTATGGTGTCATACACAATTCAGGCCTTGCGTTCAGCAAGCTTTTGTTTATTCAGTTGACTTCATAGGTTTTGCGTGTTTAGCTGTGCCTAAGACATTTGAAGTATAGGCGGAAAAAGATAGAACTAACACGGCTGAGAAAGTGGTTCCATGGAAGGAAGGAAAGCCGAGCCGGGTTGGATCCCTTCGATAGCAACTTGAAAATAGGGAACAACCGTAAAACAATTGATTATAGCTGAATTGTTTGAGTGAATTTCACTTAGTATACGGTATTTATATACAACAACAACAACAACCAAGCCTTTTCCCACTGGGGATGTGCCTGGCCATGGATCAAACGACGCCGCACAGGCTCTATCATAAACCAAGTTTTCAGATATGCTATCTCGTATCTAAATCTTTTTAATCGTTTCACCTATACTTCCTTTCGGTCTTCCTCTACTTCTACCTATCCGCTATTATCTACCCGATCTACTCTTCTACAGTAAGCTTCTAATGGCCTTCTCCTTACATGTCCAAACCACCTAAGGCGAGATTCTCCCATCTTTTTCCACAACAGCCAAGCACCACTGTGGACTTATTTATCATTAATTCTACAAATTATGATAGGGTTATGTAGAAACAAAGAATTTATGTAGCTAACCCATCTAGTATAGGAAAAGGCTTAATTGTTGTTGTTGTGTACCAGGACCAATTGAAGATAGAGATGGAGTCAGAAATCAAAAGACTGAAACGTGTTTCTCTGATTGAGCTTTCTGATATTATTGGCATGGATTTGTACTATGTGGAAAGACATGCTCAGGAAATTGTGGCAAACAGTAAAGAACTGATGCTTGTACAAGGGGAGATAATATCAGAATCATACTGGGATAATGTAGCTGAAGAAATCAATGAGAGGCTTCAGGAGTGCAGTCAGATTGCATTGGCAGAACTTGCCGCTCAATTACATGTCAGTTCAGAGATGATAGCTAGTATACTGGAACCTCGACTGGGGAAAACTGTAAGTGTAACTTTTGGGTATTTAAGGAGCCTAAACACATGGCTTTATGATTGGGGAATACTTCCATGAGTTTGATATTTTATACTTTTTGTTGATTATCTTCACTTTTTCTCTTCTATGTTGCTTGTGTCAGTCTAGCTTGTTTTCTGTTTCTAATAGACAAGCTTGAACTTGACGTACATCTCATGGTGTCATTTTTTTTCTTAAGAGAGAGAGCTTTGACCTTTTATCTCTTTCAGAAACAAATTTCAGGCATGACTAGTTGCATAATCTATATTTTTCTGCCAACCAAGCTGTGCCAAGTACTTCAACAAGTTCAGACGAAGTAAAAAGCTCCTTCAGCAAACTATCTATATATATGTCTATGTATGTGCCCATGCACATATTGTATATGTATGCATTACTTACATTTGCACTGCCAGCAACCTCTGCATGTGGCATCTGCTTTAAGTACATTGATTTTGTTACATCAAAGCTTAGGATGTGTTGAGTTCTTCACTGGTGGGAATTAGGCCTCCACAAGCTGGATGTCCAAGGGGTTAGAGAAAAGGTCTTTACTGGTTCTAATTAAGATAGGTTTGATTCCCTTCTGGAGCATCCTCTAATAAAACTTAATCAAGTTGGTTTATTTAATGGGTTTGGCAAACAATGAAATAATGCAGGCTGGTGTAGCATCTGGCTTGAATCATGTACTGCTGGAAAGGGCTTGGAAAAAACTTTTCCAGCAAATATAAGGTGCATAAATAATCAACAAGGTTTGATTGTTTTTTTCGGTCAACCAAAATTGGTTTGGTTCTGGTCAAATTTGGGTCATGAATTGGTTTTCTGTTGTATGGATCAACAAGAGATCTGCTTCGGGTTGATAATGGGTTGGTACTGTAAATATTTCGGGTTTTTGAAAAGGTCAAAAAGACAAAAATAGGTTTCAACTTTCAATTACCTGGATAGCATGCCAGTCCTGATCAAGGTCCTATTCTGAAAGAAACAGGGGCTAGGAAACATGGTTTGTGGATATTAATATAACTCTCTGGAGAGGTGAACATTGTGCAGCTCTCTTCATTGTATCAAGTCGGTGCTGCAGCGTTATCCTTGTCAGGAACTCTCATGAGCTACATGTTGGTTAGCTGTTAATGATGTTTTTGGATGGGAACTTCTTGAAAGGGAATATAGTCCTTGGCATGACCAAAACATGCAAGGAATGAATGATGGCTGGCCTAATGTGCTAAGGTCATGTTTCTTGTGATCACCAGCAAGATATCTATTAAAAAAGTCTGTCCTAGCATCCAGGATGTCATTTAGAGAAGGGCATCAACTATAAACTGCTTACACGAAAGAAACTCGTTAACTTTGCTGTAGAGTATTTTCTTTCACTTGTCTGAAATTCTCATCAGGTCATAATGATGTTTAGTGATTTCCCTTTCCCAAAAACTTTGGATTCTTGAAAATTCTCTTCATGAATTTTGGATCTTTCACATTAGTGCATAGTGTGCACTGCAGTTTTTTTAGTTTTTTATTTTCTTTTCCCCTGGTGATTGTTAACCATTTCCTTATGTGTTTAACCAGGTGAAAGCGAGACTAGAGGGTGGGCAATTGTATACCCCATTATATGTTGCTCGTATCAATGCAATGGTTAGAGGAGCTGCAAGAGGAATTACAGTTCCGACAATTCTGTCTGTAGTCTGGAACTCCTTGCAACAATTGCTGCAAGAAACTGATGGTGGTGTTGGAGTTTCTGTTGAGGGTTCGTTTTTTCAATCACTGTTTAATGGGATCCTGAAAGAAAAAGAAATCCTTGGATCAATTCGGGCAGGAATACACTGGACTCCAGCTGTAAATATTCTTGCACCTACTATTTGAGTGGCTTCCTTTCTATTGATTATATTTAACGAACTCATGCAGTTTTCTCCTTTTCTTGTATGTATTAGGTGTTTGCAGTTGCCCAAGGGGAAAGCGTAGAGGCCTTCTTTTCACAGGTTTGCGTAAATCATTATGTGCATGTACATGAATATTTTACTTTCTATAATTTGAAATATTTAATCCAATTCTTATTAGTAAGTTCGAGCCATAGTTTAAAACTTTAAATATTAAATCCGTTGAGCAAGTCAAATACACCGAGGAAATTGATAATTACTGCAAGATAGTTTATTAGGAATTTGCTCAAAAACTGTCATGTTTCATTGTGAGGAACAACTAAACAACTTTGGAGGAAGATTGTTATTGATTTAGAATTCACGGTCTACTGATAGCAATGCTTCATACTCACGAATCTGATGTGTCTAAGGAGAAGGTGGATACTTTTATTTATGGATCTAGTTGATAGTTCACAGTTATAAAATCTATTGATGGTTTAAACATAGCGTTTATTCATTTTGCAAGCAGATTAGTATTACAATATCAGTCAATTGAACACCAGTGGCTGTAATTTTGTTTCTGATTCTTGTTTAGGTATGTACAACTCTAACACTTTGTATCACCTTCTCTAGAATTCCTATATAAGTTATGATGCTCTTCACAAGCTTGCGATTCCACAGCCTAAGCAGTATTTACAGGTATTGAGACTACATATGTATATTTGGACCTTATCGATACCCATGCACCATCTTTGTTTCTTTTTTGCTTGGACAAAGGTTCTAATGTTGCCTATCCAATCTAATTTAGTCCAGATATCATGATGGTATACCATTGGAGACTGTTTTTGTGCACTCTTCAGTGGTTGAGATGTTGGACTCTGCAGCAGAAGATGCTATAGAACATGGTGGTTGGTGAGTCATATCTAAAGTCATTTGGATAATTTTTTTAATAGCAGTCTTGGCTAAAGTGGTATCTTTGTCATGCAGATTAAAATCTGTTTTTTTTTTTTCCCGTTTAATAATCATTAGTATTGTCCACGATCATATTGCATAAAGTAAAATACTTTTAACTTAAACATTTTTTACTTGAATAAAGTTCAACACTTAAATTTGTTGGTGATCTTGCTCCATATGAATAGTGAAGGCCTTTTGTTTTTTGTGAATTTCAAAACATAGGACGGATAAGGATGAATTTTATGAGCTTATGAAACAATAAATGGGGTATATATATACACACAACATTGAGTATAGTATACATACTTTTATTTATGATGACATAGGTGAAATTGCTTATTTGGCACTATAATGACAAAGCCATCAGACTTATGTAGTTTCCTTAAAGATTCATATAAACCTATCCAAATATGCAGGAAGGATATTATTTGTCAACTTCCATACAATCTATGGTGATATTCTAGTGAAGCAACTGCTAGAAAATCTCCTACAATACTTTCATATAAGTGTTGCAAAAATCTGCTCGCGATATGTGGCCTTCAAAGTACCTTTTGGGACAAGATCATTCTTTAGGATGCTTATATTGTTTTTATACAATGATATTGTTCCTTTACTGAGTTTTAATTCTTGGGTTGGAGCACCATGCTGGACAAATAGATATTTCTAATCTTAGCATCAATCTCAATGTATGGCAACTGATTGAACGTGCTGGGTTTGTGAATATCTTGTCACATAATAAGATGCGCAACAAGCCTATACAATATATATATATATATATATATATATATATATATATATATATATATATATATATATATATATATATATATATATATATATATATATATATGGAAGAAAACAGTTTTATATTGTTCATCACAACTTGATGAAGTTCTTTTTGCATGTGACCCTATATGCCATGTTTCATATGGTGGTGTAGTGTATCTACGTTGAAGATCTAAGACATCTATCTTGCAATCATTTTCATGTGTATTATATCCTGTTATATGCCATGGTACTAGAGAACTTTGTAAAAATGATGAGATCCCCATATCTACTGGTAAGGCTTGTATATCTGTTGTTATGTTTACTGTCAGTTTATTTTAGTGGAAGTCTGATACTTTTCTGGGGTATCCACTTAATAGGCAACGATGGCATCATAGTAATATACTTCTACATGGTGGTTTATGTATTTTATTTCATGCAATCTTTCATTTTTTTCAGCATCCTTTACTAGAGAAGACATCCATAGTTGTGGAGAAATAATTATGAAAATGATTGCATATTTTTTCTTTTAAATTTTAATTTGATGGTATGCCTCTTTAGGTATTGATCTAGTTGTTTGACAATACAGGATTGATTGTCTTTCGATTTTACCTTCATTTTTTGGGCGGCAAGATGTTGTCAAGCTTTTACTGCACTGCCCTTCTCTCCAGAGTTCTCTTAGAGTAAGTTTCCTGTTTATTTTTTTTTCAAGTTGGTAAATGTTGTTGGTGTTCTTCTTTCATTACATAATGGTATTTCCATGTATAATTTTGTATGATCATCCTTCATTATTGTTTATGCATTTCTATGTATATTTTTTGTTCACAGAATGCAAAAGGTATTGTCCTGGGAGAAACATATATCTTTAGTAATCTTTTCATCAAGGTGAGTCGAATATATCTCTTCATTAGTTTCTGGTTAAATCCCTCCGTTTTATGTAAAATATTGCAGGATTATTCGTGTTTTCCCAATTAAGGCCTCATAGAAGGGTGATTGTTAAGCTTGCTTTGTTTGGACTTCAACATGGAATACTTAGATCACGTAGGCATATTCACATTGATTTCTCTGTTTATGTTTCAATTAGGATCTTCTGCATGAAAGAATCTTTAACTTTAATGAAAACTGTTAAGGAAAGTCGTCTTGTCATGTAATGAGAGTCAAGTCGTGTAAAAGAGTCATGTCTCATGTTATTTTGTCATTTTGTGTCTTATGTTATCTTAGAAATAGTTAATTCTTAGTAGGGGTAAATTAGGAAATTAAGTTAGATAGGGTATTAATAGGTGATTAGAGTTAGATAGAAGAAATAAAAAAGAAATGGGGGACGGCTGCAAAATTGCTGTAGATTTTGGGCATAATGCAGATTGGAGGGATGCCTCCAATCTGCCGTATAATGTAAGTTCTTTTTATGTTAATAATATGAAGTTTATTCTCAAGATGGTATCAGATGTCAGGCATTTCTTCTTTGGGATTTCCGAACTTCTGACCCTCGCAATCAGATCTTGCATTTGCCATAGCCACTCCTTGTTTGCCAGCCTCTTGTCAGGCAGTTTTTATTGCATGGGCTGTTCTCGCATTGAAGAATCCACTGGAGAAGATTGCAGAACCATCGATCCAACCTCAGCATAGCGAGGCACTGCTCCACGTGAATTGAGGCCCCTCATCCCATCGCAAGTCAAGCCACCACAATCAACGTTTTTGGGTCTCTGCGGCATACACATCACCTCCTGTTTTTTCCAGATTTGGCGCATTAGTATTTGCAGCGGTCATATTTTTTGCTGCTTTGTTCCATTATCCCCCAGTTGCTCCCCAATTAATCTTTGGAGCGTTAAAATTTTTTGTTGTCTGGTTGGTTACATTTTTTCCGCATCGGCTGCCCTAGTGTGTTCCATTTGTGATGCTTGATTCTTCCCCTTGCTCTGCCATTATTCAGTCCAATCTTGGCCCACTCATACTTGCTGAATTTTTTCTTTTCTCATTTAGTCCTCCATGGCTGAAAAGGGTAAAGGCATTGACCTTTCTTCTAATGCCGGCGAACACTCTGGTTTCTTTGAAAAATCGGACCATATTCAGATTACCACGATTAAACTGGATGGACATAATTACATGGAATGGGTACGCTCTATGGAACTTGCCATTGTAGCAAGGAGGAGATGGGAACATTTGATGGGTCAATCCTCCATTCCAACGTCACATGACAATCTTTATTCCACCTGAAAAAGAGAAGATGCCTTAATCTCATCGTGGTTGCTCCAGTCCATGATTCCATCTATTGCTAAAACTTTTATGTTTTTAGACTCTGCACATGCCATTTGGTGTGCTGTCGCTGAGGCTTATTCCCGGAAGAAGAATGTTGCCAAAGAATATGAGATTCTGGAGCGAATCAGAAAGTGCAAACAAGCCACTCGCTCTATCAGTACATACTATGCAGATCTCTGTGGTCTTTGGGATGAACTACTCTACTATACGAATATCCAGTGTTCGACTTGTTATAATGAACGACAGGCTGCGATTGAAAAGAAGAAAGTATTTGATTTATTGCGAGGTGTGAATCCAGAATTTGAATCAGTCAAACTGAATATCTTAGGCAGAGACGAACTTCCGTCTTTGGGCACTATTTACTCCTTATTAATCAGAGAAGAAGACCGCAGGAATCTTGAGAAGGATCAGCTTCTTACTCCAGATCAGCATGCACTTCAGGTTAGAGAAGACAATTCACATTTTTGGGGCAGAGGGGGACTCCAGAGTCGTGGCCGTGGCCATGGTCGATTTACTTCAGAAGAAAGAAATAAACTTGTCTGCTCTCATTATGGAAAATCGCGTCATACCAGAGATCATTTGTCTCTGCCCCAACCGCTCCAGATGCAGATCTTCGTCTTTGGCATTATCGTCTTGGTCATCTCCCAGTGTCCAAAATTCCATATGTTGTTCCCCACTTTCGAGTCCAGTCAAATAAATTTTCGTTTGAATGTGAAGTCTGTCAACTTGGGAAACATCACTTTGATGTTTGGGGTCCTACATCTATTTCCAATATTTTTGGCACTAAATGGTTTGTTTCCTTCATTGATGATTGTACTCGAAGAGTCCTCTTCATACTCTTAATAAAGCCTCCAAACCATTTCATCTCGTTCTTCGTACCTTTGGGTGTACCTGTTTTGTACATATTCCTCTTCCTAATCGTGATAAACTTGCTGCCAAGTCCGCTAAGTGTATTTTTCTGGGCTACTCGACCTCTCAAAAAGGCTATAAATATTATGATCCATTGCTTCAAAAACTATACGTTTTCATGGATGTTACTTTCTTTGAACTTACCCCTTATTATTCTCCTTCCATGGACACTTCTACACCTCCTAATTGTGTCCTACCACTAGTTCCTAGTGAGGGGGAGTATCATGAGATAGTTGACAGCCAGAATGAGAACAAACAACAATCCAAAGAGATTCTGACGTACAAGAAAGGACAACGGAAGATTGTGTACACTCAAGAAGAACCATGTGCTAAAGAGATTTCTCCTGAATCAGATCCTCAAGTATGAGTGGACAATGACCTTGAGATCCCTATTGTTGTTCGCAAAGGTAAACGTGCATGTGCAAGATATCCAATTTCTAATTATGTGTCATATGTTAATACCTCTCAGAGTTATTAAACCTTCATTATGAATGCTGAAAAATAAAAGATTTCTTCAAAGTTTGAAGAAGCAATCAAGTGCCCCTTATGAAAAGCTGCAATTGACGAAGAATTGAATGCACTGGTTAAGAACAATACATGGACCATCACACAATTGCCTTCTAATAGGCATACAGTAGGATGCAAGTGGGCCTTTACTATTAAGTATAAGGCAGATGGAACAGTGGAGAGATATAAAGCTAGATTGGTTGCTAAAGGATACAGTCAATCATATGGCATTGATTATACAAAAACCTTTGCACCTGTGGCTAAACTTATATCAATCCGAATACTTCTTAGCATGGCAGCAAATTTGGGATGGGACCTATGGTAATTGGAGGTTAAGAATGCTTTCTTACAGGAAGACTTAAATGAAGAAGTATACATGGAACTACCTCCAGGAATGACCAAAAATTCGTCATCTTCTAATAGAGTATGTAAACTCAATAAAGCAATATATTATGTTGATGACATTATTGTTACAGGAGATGATCTTGAAGAAATATCAAAGTTGAAAATGAGCCTTCATAAATTATTTGATATTAAGGATCTGGGCATGCTTCTGTGTTTCTTGGGCATAGAAGTTCTTTACTCTAACAAAGGTATCTACTTGACTCAGCGAAAATACCTAATGGATCTCCTTGAAGAAATTAAAATGCTTGAATGTAAACTTAGTGACATTCCAATGGAGGTAAACCAGAATTTTTTTAACGGAGACAGTGAAGAGTTCAAAGACATCCATAAATATCAGAAGCTAGTGGGTAAGCTCATATATTTAACCATTACTCGACCAGACATTGCGTATGCAGTTGGGATTGTGAGCGGATATATGTATTCACCAACTAAAAATCAGATGGATGCAGTGTATAGAATTCTTCGATATCTCAAATCAACTTCAGGAATGGGTTTACTGTATTCGAAATCATCAAATTTGGACATTGAACTTTATTCTAATGTTGATTGAGCATGTTCTTATGATGACAGGAAGTCAACTACTGAATATGTTACTTTACTTGGGGGTAATATTATATCTTGGAAAAGCAAAAAACAGACAGTGGTTGCAAGATCTACGGCAGAAGTTGAATATAGAGCTATAGCACAAGCAATGTGTGAAGGAAAATGGATATCTTCATTGATTATTGAATTGGGTTATTCACTTAACCATTCTATACCTTTATATTGTGATAGCAGTGCAGCCATTCAGATGGCATCTAATCCAGTATATCATGAAAGGACCAAGCATATAGAAATTGACTGCTACTTCATTTGGGAGAAGATATCTAATAAAGAATTCCAGCTGGAGTATGTTCATTCTATCAAACAGATGACTGATTTTTTAACTAAAGCTACTACCAGCAAACTATTAAAAGAGACCTTATTCAAGTTGGGTGTCATCAACATTTTCCACCCAACTTGAGGGGGAGTGTTAAGGAAAGTCGTCTTGTCATGTAATGAGAGTCAAGTCGTGTAAAAGAGTCCTGACTCATGTTATTTTGTCATTTTGAGTCTTATGTTATCTTAAAAATAGTTAATTCTTAGTAGGGGTAAATTAAGAAATTAAGTTAGATAGGGTATTAATAGGTAATTAGGGTTAGATAGAAGAAATAAGAAAGAAGTGGGGGACGGCTGCAAAGTTGCTGCAGATTTTGGGCATGATGCAGATTGGAGGGATGCCTCCAATCTGCCGTATAATGTAAGTTCTTTTTATGTTGAATAATATGAAGTTTATTCTCAAGAAAAACTTTCTCAGAATAGGTGGCACGATTATAGGGTACACTATGAGGACTTCCTCGAAATTACACCCTAGTATTGTTCTTGCCAAGTACGCTTACTGAAGTTCTGATAGGACCTGGCGTGGTGCATTAGTGCTGGAAAGATCAAACATACCCTGTGGTAAAAGACCCAAGAGTTTTTATTCTGGCTATTTGCTAGGCAATGTCTCTCCGCTGATCAGGCTGGGGACTGGCTATGTAAGGGTCAGCCCTCACCATAGACTTTTTTCTATGTAAAATGGCATATCTGTGTTTCTACCTTTAATTGCATTACTTAGGGAGGCACATGCATTGCACATATGAACATGCGCACATGCCACATGCATGTGCACTTGGTCTGGTACCCAGTTTGTATGTCAAGCATTTCCAAGTTGGTTCATCTGTTTATGACTCAATTAGGTTTTCTACATGATAGATTATTTACAAGATCTGTGGCCTTGTTTACCTTTATTTCCATTGCTATCACATATGCACGTACATGCATACCACATGCATGTTGGCTTGGGCTGATAAGTAGTGTGCCCTCTCGTAGAAACATCAATATCTTCACGGTTTTGTTGGTTTTAGTTCTTTTGTTTTTCAAGTATTTCCAATATATTGTATATGGTTTGTGTATTAAACCAATAATATTCGGACTACCTTAGGTGGTAATCTGGCACTTAAGTTTAAAGTGCTGATGTTGATATTCTTCATCATTTATCTCTGCAGGATGCTTTCTCACAAATAGAGAAAAAGATGGACACTTATATCCAAACAAGGGTGTCCTTTGGGCATGGTGTTCATAACATTTTGAGGTCATCCAGTGGTTCCAAAACGAAAGATGACTCTGGGATCGGTAATGATGATACTAATAGTGCTAAACATATGGAAAGGGGTACGAAGAAGAAAAAGGGTAAACCTTCAGGCCCCTCAAAGGCTGGTGGCTATGATGATGATCATGAAACCTTGGATAATGTAACAGTAAAGACTAAGAAGAAGCAAGGAAAATCCAGGGAGAATGGTAGTTCTCAAGTACTTGATGTGAAACCAACAACGAAAAAGGAAGCCCATAAAACAAATGATGAACTTGATTCACTATCTGAAGAATGGATGTCTCAGCAGATTCTTGGATTGTTTCCTGATTTTGAAGGACTGGAAGGTTAGTTTATGATCTGATATACTGCAACACTTGTACAAGATAACACATAAATTTTTCTTATTAGCTGTCCTCATACCAGGCCAAGAAGGAGAAGAAGGCTCACTTGTTATGGCTCTAGTGACACATTTGAGGTCAATGTTGCTCTCATCCTGGAATCAGAGACGAAGTGCTGTGGTCATGGCATCTGCAGATAGGAGGAGAAAATTGATTGACAATATGCAGAAAAAGATTGACGAGGTTGCATCCAGTTCCTACTTTCTTGAAGTAAAGTTATCAAGGATTCACAATTGCTGAATCTGTGCAGGGAAGACTGAAAGCTGACCCAGTCTAGAATTGACATAAAACAATTGAAGGAGAAGACAATTGAATTTTGTTGCCTTTTCAATGTTTAGCTATGACTAAACATATGAAGTTTTAACTTGAAAATAATTTTTATTCTCATTTTTATTAGTTTATTGGCTTTCTCTGAAAAACCTTTTTGCCTTTGCTTTTGTCTTCCTGCCACTTTTATTTGCTGTTACTCTGAATCAATATGATGTCTCTGTTTTCTTTGTTGTTATGCGTGTAAATTGACTAATCCTATCCGTTTTGTTTGTGTTTTCTTCTTTCTTTTCTCTCCAATTTAGAGCTCTCTGGAAGTACAGTTTTACGAGAAAGCATTGGATCTCTTTGAAAGTGATCCCACTACTTCAGTATGTCAGTCTATCCCTTTTCTGTGAAAGTTGTCTAACTTCATCCCTCTTGATATGACAAGGAGATTAACTTGGAAATTTTTTATATATAAACAGGTTGTTTTGCATAGGCACTTGCTTCGCACAATGGGTGCACCCCTTGTAGACACGCTGTTGCTTAATCTGGTAAAACAAATTCTGGATTCATAATCTCCCTTGTTGAGTAGTTGGGGACCTGGGGTGACCTCCAAGACACTAATAGTTTCATTTTACTGCTCCTTTGCTACATATTAGTTTCAATGTCGGTACTAACAACCATTGTAATGCGTAATGGAACATAGGATATGCACAACAAGCTGAACACTGGTGGTGCTGTTGAAGAACTTCAGACTTCTGAGCCCCCTTCCTTCAGTTCGGTGGAGAGGACATCTATTGTAATAATCATTAGCTAGTATTGAGTTTGAGTTTTCCATGCTGTATAGACATTGTCTGCCAAGACCTGTGCCAGAATTCATTTATTAATTTTCTATAGTGTTACATCAAAATTTTACTAGCATGTTTTGCTTATTCTGCTATTTTTCAGGCAAAGAGCTTTCCTGGACCACTTTCAGCTAAGTCTCTCCAAGTAATCGAGGCTTTAGAGGGAAAGGTACCTGACCAAGTCTGGATGAACTTTATTGCGGTTAATGGTCTGCGTATATCACCCATACACTTCACCTTGGTAAAATGTTGTTCAGACCTACCATCACACCGACAGTGTGTGAGATGGCTTGTACGTGGCCAGCCATGCCAGAAATGCTGACCGTATCAAGTTTTCCTTGGGACCAGAAATGGACTTGGTCTTCATATCTAAGTCTATTTTGCTCCAAATATTTTTAACAGATAAAGATAATACATTTTTTCCTGTACAAACAAGACAAATGGAGGAAGAAAGTAAGAAAAAAAGAAGGGAAATCATGAAAAAAGAAAATTTATAAGGTGAGGTAGGATTATGGGGAAGTCATTCACATACAATGCCTTAAGGTGTAGAGTGAATCTTCTGGAGTCTTCCACTGTGGCCCTTGATCTTAGGGCTTCATCCAATTCACTACCAAAGGATGCTCGAGTCACATGAGAGGTGGGAGGGAGGGAGGCATGTCTCATTACTTGTGATCTGTTTGTACACATTCTCTTCTATGATTTTGCACTTCTTTTGAGAAGTCTCTATGTTCATTTTCTAAAATAGTTTGTTATGGTATGATTCCAATTGTTTCTGCAAAAATAGAGCTCGAATTTTCTTTGACAATTTTCCTTTCTCCCTATTGAGAGTTAGGGTGTGTGTGGATTTATAATTTTATATATCTTGGCATGTCTCATTATTTGTCATCTGCTTGTACACATTCTCTTTCTATACTTTTTTATTTCTTTTGAAGTCTCTGTGTTCACTTTCTAAACAGTTTGTTATGGTTTGATTCAAATTGCTTCTGCACAAAGAAAGCTCGAATTTTCTTTGAGAAAATTTCTTTCTGCCTATACATGTTAGGCACGTTAATTTGCTTTACTATTTTGTGTTATATATGATTGTTTATTCAAACTGTGTCAATTCTTACAGCAAGTTGATACATTTATGAATGCATTAAGAGAACTGGCAGAAGAGAGGTGATTCTATTTCGCTTTCCTTATTCAGTTTCCTCTTACTCTTTCTTATGATTATGGAACTTACCCTTGTAGTTTGTACTTATAGTGGATTATCTGTTAAAAAGCTGGACAAGAAAGTGGAGAGAACAATGTTGCATTCATACCGCAAGGTATGCATATATTTTTTTTACATGATATGCCCATAAATAGGTATGGTGGCAACCTTTTGAGTCTCCAAGGAAGAGCTATGACTGATTGACGAGGTCAACTTATTTTCATGTTTCAACTATCAAGCAAAATAAAAACGTTGTATCTTGTTGGTCATGACTGGAAAACTTCCACCTCTCTCTCTCTCTCATACGCCTTCAGTCCAATTATCTTCTGTTTGTTATGGCTTTAGTCTCTAACTTGGATGTTGGCACACACATTTCATAGATGAATACCATATAAAAGTATGCGTAAAAGTGATCTTTTTCTTTTTGTGGGTGGACGGGTCAATTCTTTTATTTTTGTAACTTGTTCTACTTTATGAGTTCAGTAATTATTAAGAAGCACTTTCATATGCTTGACGGTTTTCACTGTTACCATCATGTTTGGTTGCACAAAAATCTATTTTTCCAAACTCCAGGCTTTGATTCATATTGAAGATATTGTTCTCATGCTACTTGTATTTCTTTTGGTAATAGCTGTGAATGTGTAACTTCTGGACCATAATTACATTTTTGGTGTTATAAATGCCGAAATCTAGGATTTACTAAATCAAGTTGTTATGGAGACTGATCCAGTTGCCTTGCTGCCAAAGGTTATCTCCCTTCTGTATCTTCAGGTCAGTACCGATCATGACTTGCTTACCACTTAAGATGCTTTATATCATAATCATATTGCTTTTGTTTGTGTGAATCTTACTCACCAAATGTTTCTGATGGTAGGTGAAAAATAAAGCTCTTCAAGCACCTGGAAGGGCCATATCTGCTGCCATCTCTATGTTGAAGGTTGGGCATCTAAAACCTGTGACACATTATCCAAAATGGTGTAACCAACAGTACTTTTATCGATCGTGAAGAATAATTTCCCTGTGCTTTGTGTATGTGCATGTGCAGTCAGACATCACAAACTTTTTGAAGGCCGTCATCCTCATTTATCTTTTAAAGAGTTGCTGTCAATTACTACAACAACAACTAGGCCTTTTCCCATACTTGCTGTCAATTATTAAACCCATAAAAATTCATAATTTACTAGAATTACGAAAAGAGAAATGTGGAAAAGGTAAAGTAGGTTTCTGATATTAACTTCATGACAAAGATATACCCAGCAAGCACAATTCTCCAGTTGACATCAAGTTCGTATGATACCAACCTGATCAGGGTTATTTCTTAGGCAAGAGAAAGTGAGCTTGAAACATTACCTGTTACACTAGCACGTTGAAATCTTATGCTTCAAAAGATCTGTCAATTTTGCTGTAACAGAATTTTCCAGCGTCCCAACGAGGATCTTATTATTCATCTGTCTTCGTGATTAATTGTTGATTTATCCAGATTTGGTCTTGACGAATCATGCCAAGACATTTAGTTCTTATTTGTTTTCAAACATATGTAGTTGCTACAAGGTTATTTGTTTTAAAACAACATTTCCTAGCAGCGTCATTTCTGTTTTCTAACAAATCTTCTAATATGTACAGGATAAGCTTGATGATTCTGCATATACTATTATAAGTGAATATCATGCTGCAACAGTAACACTGTTGGCTTTGCAATCAGCTGCAACTACTGATGTGAGTGAACTTTTTTCTC
This sequence comes from Brasenia schreberi, assembly GCA_036023115.1. NCBI lineage: Eukaryota > Viridiplantae > Streptophyta > Magnoliopsida > Nymphaeales > Cabombaceae > Brasenia > Brasenia schreberi. Next base: position 20,674,807 of record JAYKKT010000073.1, on the reverse strand, counting down.
TACTAAATGCTACGTGTTTAAATGTTTGAACTCTGGATTTCTGGTTTTTTAAGTGCTCCAGGTCTATAAGTTAAACCTGTATCATGCTTGAGAGTCCGGGATATGTCAAGTAGTTCTCCGACATTTTGAACTGCCTGGCTTTCGTGGAAGTTTGTGGGTCCTATATATGGTTCTTGTTGGATGCTACTGGGTCTGTCTATCATATTCGGTCCATATAATAACCAGTTTATGCAGCTGTACTAGGATTTGATTCTTATCTATGTCGTTCTTATACTGACTTGAGATTTGTGGATAAAACCATTCTTAATTTTCAATCTAAATTATCATAAAGCAGAAGTTGCGCTTATTGATTTTGCATCTGACGGAACCTAATAGATGGTTCTGATATTGATTAGCTCGGTTACAGTTCTCTTACCACAGGGAGGTCACTTGGTTCAGTGACCACCAAGGATGCAAGTCTAAAGGCTAAATCTGTACCCAATACATTATCTGCACCTTGCAAAACCAGGCCCACAATGGCAATGGGTTTTCATGAAGCGAATTTCTCGAGTGGGATGAGAAACTTGCTTCGAGTCTATAATCAGTTTATAGTGGAGATACAGACCCAGGTCACCTGTCCTTGTTCTCTTTTTGCTGAAGCATGTTTAACTTCAAAGTTTTGATGGAAAGATTCTGAGTACGATTTAAGGATCCGAGAAAGTTTCGTAGTGGCTCTGGGTTCCTTAACCGAACCCTTCTCCTTTATCAGGGTATGGGACCATCTATGTAAGGATGGACCACCTTGCTGGAGTTTGATCTCCTACCGTGTGTTGCCATGGTTATTGATTTTAATGGTTGAATTAGTATTGACCTGGAAAAAATCTCTAATTGACTGGCAGGAGGAAGACTGTACTGCAGATCGGATACTGAACAAAAGAGAGTTTCTAGAGAGCCGGATGCCAGCATTGAAAGCTCTTGTATCGGGGAACCAGACAACAGGATTGTCAAGTTGAGCTTTCCTTTTCTTTTCCTCCTATAGATAAAATTTGTTAGATGAATGTGCATTACTGCTTTTTGTCTCATTTTTTAATTATATAGTTGCAATATTAATTTGTATTTTTTTTTACCAAGAGTGATTGAGAAAATGTTGAAGTAGAAAGGAAGCTTTTACTTTCTCCATGAATTGTGAAATTCTTTGCAAACACATCCAAATTGTTGGAACTTGCAATGTTAGTCTGGAGCTGCTTGTGGTTTGGCTCGATCAGCTCCTGATGAGCTCATACACGTGTCCAACATTTAAATGAGGTGAACAAGACCTGAGCTTTACGGGCTGAACATGAACGCTGTGTGTTCGATTTGGTTTGTCACGTATAAGCTTGTCTAATTAAGTGTAAATATTTTTTTGCATACATATATACCGGAAAACCTTGTTGACTCATAATTGGTGGTCATACTACAATTAAACGATCAAACCTTTCAATTCTACCGGAAACTTGAATACAAAATAAAATTGATTAATTTCAAATTAGCAAATTAAATCGACTAGTGAAAGTTTTAGGTTTGCAACTTTAATTCGCAGATCCTGTTCAACTCGTTTAGCGAAGGTTGCACTCTGCTCAGCTCAACCAATGGGGGGTCTGTTTCACGAATTCTAAGTCACCATCGAGTTCGATTTTGTGTCATTAACATTTAACTCTTACTTATCTCTGCGGAAAATCATGTTCAAAACCCATCTCATTGTATACGGCAACAATCTTTTGAAAGCTAAACATTTTCAAGCCAACTTGTTGAGTCCATCCTGTTCGAATGCGTTAATTAGAGTCTGATCAAACCATTTCTCTCACATTGACCATGTAAATCACATGCAAGGAGATCTCTTTTATCTTACTCTGTGTGGATGAATGAAAACCCAAATTGTATGGTTGTCTTGGCAAGAATCCTTGTGAGAATATCTTCCTAGTGCGAATTAGCGTGCCATTAAAGCATCAAATTCCTCACAAAGTAAAAGTTCATGATTAAGATCCTTTGATTTGTTAACTTCAATTGATTTTAAAAGTAATCTTGCCTATTTTAATTACTATACCACATCGTTAACTTATTTGACACAACTCAATGACAGCATTACTTACTCTAATAACTCTGCTATAAACTTAGTTACTCTGCAACCTCCTTTTGGTAGATCTGGTAGAAGGTTAGAGCCCTCGAATATTTTTGGATAAAATTTCATTATTTTGAAATTAAAGGAAAATAGGCGTTGCTCTACATGAAGTTGGCTATACACGCATACATACATATACATATACATACATATATATACAGATATATACATATGTGTATACACATATCTGCATACATATATATCTACATGCATACATACATATATATATATATATATATATATATATATATATATATATATATATATATATATATATATATATATATATATGACCTGATTTCAGTTGTTTCGTGTGTGTCAAAAAAGAGGTCAACCCGGATATGACCTGATTTCATGTTGCTTTGGGTGGACGAATACAAAACTTTTAAGATCATGCTTATATTGTTTTCTTATCGTGTCTCAGCCTCACATGATTTAGCCTCCTAATAGTTGGTAGCTTAACTAATTATTACAATAATGGAACCAGTAAAGGGTTCCATCCAATTTAGTTGGTGCTTCTTGGTGGGCCTTCTCGTATCATTGTTAGGAATAAATCACGCATGGACAAAAGATGGGGCACACCACGGAAATAAATCACATATAGCTTTTGAATTTTGAGAAAGGTAATGGTGCCATAATCATTGGGATTGAACTCTATGAAAACAAAGAATCCTTATAACCGATCCCATCAAGTATGAGAAAAAGGCTTAATTGTTGTTGTTGTAATGACACCATATAAAAGAAAAGCATAAGTGGAGTCATTGTTGTCAGCACCGGTTTGAATCTGCTTGAAGCTGATTTTAATAGGATTAATGGAAAATTAATTACATTCTCAACAAAGAAGGGTTTTTCTTAAGTCATTAATTTTTTATTTTTTATCTGAATATCTTAAATTATTATTTGAAAAATGCATGAGAATGGTCCTTTTGTTGTTCGGAAAGGAAATGCTCCAAATGCTCATGGGAATTCTTGGTTCCACTGGACCATTTGTATCTGCAGTGGCAGATCCAGAAATTTGTTTCGGGTGCGATGGACTTTAAAAAAAATTGATTTTTTTTTGAAATTCCAATACAAAAGTACCAATTTTCAGAATTTTGGATGCACTCCGCCGCAATGTGCATCTGGCACTGTGTATCCACATGTACAGTCATCGACCTCCCATTCAAGAAACAAGAGGAGGATCACACTACTTCTTCAAGCTCGTCTTCACAAATAATGGCAGTTAGCCATATATTTCATGGACCTCCCATATCCACGAGTGAGGAGAAAATTGGATCTGCATTAAACTTCCCCTGAATCAAACTATATATCATCCTCGGGAAAAGTTTTGTGCTAAACTCTGATTCCAATCCAACCAAATCTTTTAGAAAACCGATTGGATTCAAAACCTTGAGTTGAGCAGATTCGAGAGAAGGTAAAAGATTATTTTTGAAAAAGAACAAACCAAATCAAGGAAGCCATGTGCCTAAGTCTTAATCATCACTTTAGTGCTACATAATTAGTGGGATTCTTTCGTTCTTTTCTTTGCCATTAATCTTGTCAAAGCTTTGAGTAACATGTTTGATTTGTTTAACGTTTGTTCTACTGAAGATATGGTATCAAAAGCTTTGTGGAATAACTAATCATCCATCACCTCACATTGTATTGCTTTATCAAAGGTATTAATTTTTCTCAAAAGTGGAAGCCCAAATATTACAATTTAAAGACTCATAGGCAAATGATTATTAGAAACTCAGCATATCAGGTGGTTTTGAAAGAACAATTTAGCATATGGTGACACGACACGACACAACACGACTACCATATTAGGCTATTCTGGAAATAGCTTAATTGTGGCATTTCACAAGAAAACGATGCAGAACTATGAGGTGCATTTATTCAATATCATATATCCATTTAAAGTTGTACAATCCAGTGTTAAGTTTTGACAGAAGACATGCTAAACGTCATATTCTGCCATTTCAAGTATAGCAAAACATGAGTATTCGACACTATAACAGTGCACAACAATACATGACTTGAATGTAATATTTTAACCATTTAAAATATAGTCGAATGTTGCATCTAGAAAAAGATAATCTTGCAAAATAAGATATGATCGAATATCAGCACTCCACAAAGAAAAGTCTAAATGTCACTATTACATTCAAATTCGAATGTGGAGTTAGTAGCGATGGCCGATTGGAGACTGGCTCGGCAGTTTGAACCAGAACCGCATCGCTCGTGGAACCAGCGGTAATCATAATCGGCCGAAAAAATTTCCGTTACAACAACAAACAACTACAACTAAGCCTTTTCCCATACTAGACGGGGTCGGCTACATGGATTCTTTGTTTCAACAGAGCCTTATCATGTGTCATGTTAGCAGTTAACTCACAATAAGCTAGATCATTCTTTATTGTTTCTTTCTAATACTTTTGTGGTCGTTCTCTACCTCTATTGATGATTAACTGCCCAACACTTAGAACCATAAAACATGGCAGGTCTAATTGTTGCTCTACAGTATTTACCTTTTAACTTTAATGGTATCTTCTTACCACAGAATACTTGATGCAGCTGAAAAAATTGCCGTTATTTGTAAATATTTTTTTCGATCTCTTATCACAAGTAGATCCCTATCTCAACGGCGGAGTGCTCCCCAATCGACTCCCAGAGGGTGCGGCCTTGTGCTTTGTATTTCAAAAAAAGTTTTAATATATTTTCCGACATTACTTATCACTTACAATACCTGGTAGAGTGCCACCAACCGTTGCAGCTGGTGGGGAGTTCAATTCCCACAAGATGCATTTCCTCTTGTATTTTAAGAAATAATTTAAGCTGATTCTAGCTGTTCGAGGTGATTCTGAAACTGGAACTAGAACAGTCCTGAAACCGAAACAGAACGTTTCGGTTCTAGTTCCAGGTTTCAGGCAAACCGAAACCAGACAAGTCGAGGTATTAGTGGCACAGGATTGGTATTGACCTTAGACAACAGGGGTATTTTCTGGACCAAATATTTTGACGGAAAGCCAAAGATCAACTTCGGGAAAGCTAGTTGGGGAATTTCAAAGCCACAGCGGCGCATGGATATGTGTATACTTTGTGCATGACTCATCAAGTCACATTTCATATATTATCAGCATTCCTATTCATTATATATGCTAAGTGATCATCCTACATGTCTTTTGGCGAGATTTGTTTAAATTTATCAGCTTTAGATGCAGCATTTCGTTTCACCAACAACTTTTCAACTGATATAATATTGCTCAGTGACTACACTAAATTAGTGAAAGTGCAGAATTAATTATTGGATTTTCATTTAATATATCATTAAAGTTGAATTAGATTCTTAACCATCCTTAGTACATGACAGTGTAGCTTAGCTGATATTATTAGCATTCCTATTCATCAACCCACTTTTAATTTATCAGCTTTAGATTCTTAACCATCCTTAGTACATTAAAAATTATGAGCATGTACATGCCTTTTCCAAAATTACTCAGGTTGATGTTTCCCTCTCTTCCATTCTCAACCTTTCACACACTATTTCCCTCTCTTCCATTCATACACTATTTTCTCGAAAAAAAATATATGCATCACGAGTAGTTTGAAATTCTTCATAAAAAGAGAATGTATGTTTAGTAAAATGGATGTATGAATAATAGTTACCGAAACCAGATCTTGGATAACTAGATTCAGATCAGGGTTGGCTTTGGATTGCAAAATCCTAAAAACTGAACTTGACCCGTTACATAATTTTTCCCGGTTAAGGGGTTGGCTCAACACGACCAAGTAAAGAGGTCATGAGTTTCATGCAGGGAGGCATGCAGCTGGTACTTGTCTGCCTAACTCCAGCTTGCCAATCAGCAGCAAACTTAGTCGGGTTGAGATCGTCCATTGTTTTGGACGTCGAAGTGTTTCACATGGATAATGAGTGAAAATTACACTAGATAATCAATATGACTCTGTGCGTGTGTGTTTGCTTGTATCTGTGTTAGAACATGTAGTAATTACTGTAGAAGGCCCAATATCTCTAAAACTTGATACATACTTATCTATCTACAATTTTCACGGAAAAGACATCCTCTGCACAATCCAGTCCTCTCCTCAGTATCACACGCTGTCACTCTTGAGGCAGTAGCCAAAGTAAAGAAACCCACCTCGTTCAGATTCCCTCTTGAATACAACTGAGATTGCTTACAGTAAGCAATGGCTCCTTGTACTGATCTGTCAACATCAGAATTTACACTGCTGCTCCTCTTTAGCGAGTGTGAACCACTAAAACCACTCCTATCTACTTCTGGTGACACCAAAGAAGGATAAGATAGAGATTTATAATTAGCTCTGGAGATTGACGAAGTCTTAACCGCATCTGAAGATGACTTTCTATCTCCTGTATCTTCTATCACTGAAGCCTTGACGCTCTCTTTGCTGGTCTGGACACATGGCTCCCTCTTACCCACCATAGTCAAATACTTGTTCTTAAATAGTTCCTTAAACTTCTTCAAAGAATTCTCAGTATGCAGGAGTTCTTCCGATTTAGACTTAGCGGAGCCATCAGAAGAATACACAGGCTGCTTGCGGAAGAGCGATCTGAAATAGGATCTTGAAGCTTTCAATTTTGAACCCAAGGATGATTGCTTAACCAATTGGAATCTTCTACACCAAACTTTCTTGGTAGAGGGAGCAGAAGTATTTCCATCATCATTAACACCGCGACCAACAGAAGAATTCATACAGCAGTCATAGAAACACTCATCTGGGTTCAACTCTCCACTGACATGGCGAGATTCAGATGGTGTTACGTTGCATGACTCAAAAGGAGTTACCTCTTTAGAAGACAATGGGGAGCATTTCTTCTCTTCATTGCAAGCTTGCAGGAGTTTCTGCACCATTTGGATCCTTGGGGGGAGGTGAAGAGGAAGGAGCTTTCCTTTGTAGAAGAGTTCATCTGCTGGCGAGGTGATTGAGTCTTTGTCTTTGAGAGACATGTTGAATTCAAACTCTGGAGATGAGGTGATTGAATAACAGAGGAGGGTGGTGGAATTGACATCCATGTCTATATAGTCCTCATCTGTCGAGGAAGTGTCAAATGAGTTGAGGGAATTTGAATGTGAGACTCTGCTGGGGAGTTGCATCGGTTAGATGCGTTACTGTGAGCTTCTCTAGTGTTGTGTGAGAGAGGAGAGAATGGGGCGAACCAATCTTTAAAGAGAGGATTATCATTAAAAGAAACCATTAAATCAAGAGGCTCTTGGGCCTGGTGAAAGAACAACTCCAAGTACGTGCCTTAAAAAAATAGGGAGAAAAAGGGGATGGCCCAACCTAGTTTTGTCACTCATATCCGACTATTTTTTAGGGAAACCGATGGGTGATTATAGTAAGTCATGATTTCCGGTACCTAGTTTATTCTTCCATTCTTCTACCTTGATAATTTTTTATACTGCTAATGTTGGAATCTTGCTTTGTTTAGGGCACATTTTATGATCGAAGCGAGTCACACATGCGCACTAGTATATATATATATATATATATCAATCTCTTTAATCCGACTATAAAAATTTGGAAGGAGTTACCCTCAATCGAAAGCAACTTTTCATTGGGATAACATAAGGATATAGCGAACGAGAGAGAACAATTTTACACACACACGCGCACACACACACACACACACAACAAATCTTCTTTCGAGAATGAGGTTTTCAGATGAAACATGCTTTACGAAAATCAAATTTTATCACCTTTAAGCTCTTCACCACTAGACTGCAGAGGGTTTTTCTGTCTTCTTTTACTTTTCTGAAGTAGTTTTCATAGCTGCTCTGCGCGTTGTAATTTGCAGACCCACCCGAAACCCACCAGAATTAAATCAACCTGGGATCTGGGTCGAGGTTTAGGCAAACCAGGTCTGAGTGGGCCCGATGTGATCTGATCCCAGCATTACCTGATTATATAAATATAAATATATATACATAGAAAGTAATACATACTCAATACTCAATCATATTCTAAGTTCATTTAGAATAATTCCATCTCTTCAACTACCTGCCACCCACTACTCCTCCGTTACCTGAAACCGTTTTCCACCCATCAAAACTACTGCAGTCACGACTAAAATCACCTAAAAAAACTTAAATATGTTTATATAGATGATTTTAGAGTTTTATTTAGGCTTTTGGTGGTGGTGGAAGTAGTTTTGATCGGTGAAAAGTAAGCATGGAAAACGAGCCATTGAGTATGAACTTCACTCTCTCTATGTATATGTATGTGTATACAAACACATACTGATAAGACCCAAACTAAATCAGGTTGGGCTAGGTTAAAAAAGGATTCCAAGAGAAAACGGGCCCGGCATTGACCTCCTTTGGACTAAAACTTGAAGTGAACCAAACCATCCATCCGATCGCCATCCCTATTTGTCCATGATCTGCAATAAGATAGACTAGACCAACCTGCATTAGATCTAGGTCCAATAGGGATTCCCAGTCCGGTTAAAGACTCCCAACCTTTGACTCGAACTCGAAGCAACCTGATCCATCGACCAGTTCTGGCACCCCTACCATGATCCAACTTCCATTTCCTCTATAAACTTAAGCCACCTCTGAGCTTTCAAGAGAAAAGTGCCCAAACACCAAGGCTTGGTTTTCTAATGAAACCAATGACCAAATGATTCTTCGAGTTTGTAAATCCCCCAAATAACAATCGCCAACAGTCTGGATTTCCTCTATCCTATTTGAATCAAACAAAAATCGAACTCAGCTGTGATATGGTTTGTTATGTGGATTCTTAATCTCTATTGTGCTAAATCTTGTGTTATGTTAGCATTAAATTTCAGCCAAGTAAGACATGTTATTTATGCTTTAAATATTTTAAACCTTTCTTTCATCTCTTTTAAAGTGTTCTCCATCTAATTTCTCATACCTATCTATCGTTGTTTCACCAAATTTATGCTTTAACTTGTCAATGTGAATTTTATGCTAATTTTCTTTTATCTACTAATATAATTCTTTCCATTGAGCGAGTGAAGTTCTGGCCTACTAAGTTATTTCAAGTTATCCTTCTTTTGTAGGTTAAAAACAAAATTGAATTCCATCTGAACACAAAGTTAAGGGAATCCAACTTGAAGTTTGAGGTCAAAGTTTGTAGACCTTGACCTGACCCGTCCTTTTCGCATTCTTTTCTACCCCACACTGGACCAGATCGGGTTTGGCTTGGTATGGTGTACCCGACTGTGCATCATGGGCAAATAGCGATGCAAAATCGGGTCAATGATTCAGTTTCATTCGGGTTCGGGTCTGGAGGAGGTCGACCATGATCAGTACAACATTCACTTTGGGTGCAAGAAGGTATGCAGTCAGCTTGAAACCTTTCTGCTCAATAAAGAAGACCCATCAAGTTCATGAGTTCCCCTGATTAAGAGCCCTTTTGGCAAGAAGCTGAGCCGATGGTTTAGTGCCTGCCGGTCATTCATACTCAGCCTATGTAATTGACATATATACATAAATATTATATGTATATGCTTAATTAGTTCAATGATTAATTGTGCATTGCTTCATTGAGTATACTGTTCCTAACTTTTTTACACATTGACCAACTTAAGTGTGCAAGACTTTTATTTTCCAAAGAACTAATTATATAAAATTTAAGTTTCACGGGCAAGCCCGTTTTGCTCCAACTTATTCAGTAAGTATGAGCTGGCCTCATCCCAAATAAGAGAAGGAGACGAAGACAACCAATATTCGACATTCATGACACAATAATGAACAGCCTTAGCTTTCGTTGGGCTCATTTACCATTAGTATGCAATATGCATATATTGATTCCGATAGTTGTTTTTATATTTACGACAGTTATATCTTTCGAATTGTTTTCGAATATATTCCGGTTTCAATTGTTTCGTTATTGATCACAAAAACCAAACTTGTATCAGGGTTGATCGAGAAAACTATCTATATATCTACACAGACACACACATACACAAGCTTAAATTTCTACTTGCTAGATAGTGGATAATACTAATTTACTGGTGACCCCTTAATTTTCACTTTGACTGAAATGTGTATCACTGTGAAGCATAGGTTTACTAACGGGAGAAGAAAAAGGATATCTCAACGGTTCCATTGAGTAAGTGGAGTTAAGATACTTGACAGACAAACACCACTTTGCTAAGATGGTCTTCAAGCCACCAATCTGGTTTTATCTCGACTGTTTCCTTTCAATATTTGCAATCATCGATTGTTTCTCTATTATCACAACGTTAGACCTTTTCTGTCAATGTAACTGTTGCGATAGCCTAGATTCTACTAGTGACCTTTCCGATCAAAACCATTCTTCGGAGGTTCATGCTGAGCTTTGTGATCTTAACCACCTGCAACATGGTTAAGGGCGTCACCAGGCGATATGATTTTTTTTTTCTTAATAGGTAAAGGATACAATCACAAGTAAGAACATGATATATTCAAGCCTCAAAGAAGATCTCTTTTATTAATTATTGACTGATTTATAAATTTCTAAAATGGAGTCCATAGGACAACCCTAGAGTATTACTGCTGGCACCATAATCAGTGCGTTGTTAGTCTCTACCCTCCAAAGGTCTCAAGGTAAAAGATGACTAACAAGGGAGTCCTGGACTCCCACCTTGCTCCATCCAGTTTACCTCTCTCTCTCTCTCAAAGTACAATCACCGAATTCCTCCTGTGTGCTACCCGACTCTCTTTTATAATGTAAGGAACCGGTTACATGGATCCTCCTCTCATACTAAACACATTGCATTAAAACCGAGATACCTAAATGGACTATAATGAACTTAACACGCTACTCATATGACTCGCTTATGACCATGTAACAAATGCGCTTCTCAACATGGTTTCAGAGCTCGACGATGGAGAGGACATGATCTGGCGGTGGAGTGGCGGCAACAGAGTCTCCTCTGAAGCAGGTGGCGATGGCGATGGAACAACTAACTGAAGCGGGCCAGATCATTGCAGATGTTTTTGTCAGCTTTTTCTCTCCTAGACGATAAAACTCTGCCTTTAAGTTGCCAGTAACCTCACTGCTCCTCACTTGCCAAACATAAAGCAGCCATATTAACACTTCAGGATCATATGAATCAGGTAGCACCGGTATATGTGCTTCAAAAGTGATGAAGGACTCAGATCTATTTAGGCTCTTAGCCCTAACCCTTCTCATTTGGATAAGAGCTGATTTTCAGGAAAGAAAAACCCACCTAACACGTCTTTTCTGCACCTTAAGCCCAAGATTTGATATACATACCGTTGTATAAAACCAAGCCTTATCAAATTCATATTCGGCATTGTCCTCAATCATGCGTAGAATTATACTGAAAATTTCTGGCTGTCATTTCTTGAGAGCCTTTGAAGGCAGATGACCTGCAAACTAAGGGCACCGGTCCCACCACTAAATCAGAACAGTATGTAACGAGACAAGTGCAGACAAGAGGGGCACTAAATCATGACTGTGGGACACGCAAGAGTTCAGTAAAAGGGAAGATGGCAACTCGGATTGAACTTAAGCTCACCTATCGCAGTGCAGATAAGTGGGCGAAGCAAAGATGGTGAAAGAGGTTGCACCATATCGCTAGTGGCTGACTTACTTGATGGGGACATGCAAGGGGACAACAGTGCTCCTGAAAAGGTTGCCATCTTCCTTATTACCTGTAAGATCAAGCACGTGGAAACCCTAATGCCCACCATGTAGCACTAAACTGATTATCTTTTTCTTTATATATATAATATAATATAAATAATAGAGTATTCCGAAAATACATGATCTTCCACCCTATCCATTCAATTAGTCTTGATATACGATGTTGGGAACGAGATCGTCCTTTTCACGGCTCTATGATGTGATAAGAACGATGTTTGTTTGCGCAGTTTTCGACCATTCATCATGTTCGATTAAACAGTGATAGTTCAGGAATATATATTTTCAAAAAACTCTATCATTCTTAATATATATATATATATATATATATATATATATATATATATATATATATATATATATATATATATATATATATATATATATTAAAAACTTTCAATATACATGATCTACCGGAAACTTGAAAGGAACTAAGATTAGGCCAATCTAATCCTTTCTTAAAATTGACAGTTCAGGTTCAAGTTCGACCTCAAAATAGTAAGAATCTATTAAATAATATTAAAAATTTAAGAAGACGAAAAAGAAAAAAATTTAATGATTTGGAACTGCAGTTCTGGTTCCACAGAAAGTGGAATCAGACCTGAACCACGGGTGTCCACAGTCGAGCTCCAGTTCCAGGTCTTCTATCGCCAGTTTCTGTTCTGACCGTTTTCCTACCCTGTTCGATCGGTTCCCGTTGAAACCACCAGTCCGGTTTGGGACTGCCATATATATTCCAACAAGCATGAGCTTTACACGGAAAGGCCATAACTGGAATGGCGGACAAGCAAGATGTCTCACAACCAACAAAACCAACCAAAATTGAGCCCTCTCCCACAACAAGTAGGGTAGACTACCATTGTCTTCTACCTTATAACATTAACCAAAATTGAGCCCTAACACCAACGAAACAGTAGGCTGTTCTTATTGATAAATTGCCTTGTAAGATTACATGGATGACGGACTCATTCTTGTCGCCGACTACCTTGCTTGTGGAAACTGTACTGATGGCGGATAAAAGCTAGTATATTCTGGTGAAGATGATGAAGTAGCAGTAATCTCTCTGACCGGCATCTCAGTAAGTTTACCAGTCTCGAAAGTCAATTGCTTCCTTCAGTTGGCTGACCACTTCGTTCATGGTAGGCTTCAGATTAGAAGACCTAGAGGTACAAGCGATGGCTATGTCTGAGACTCTCCACATGGACTTGACGTCGTATTGTCCTTGGAGATTAGGGTCAGCTACACCGTGAATGTCTCCTCTGTTCAACTTCTGTGTTGCCCATTGAACAAGGAAAGCATTTCCTTGAGGTGAAGATGATAATGGAGGCTGTCCAGATACAAGCTCGAAAAGAACGACGCCGAAGCTATAAAATCACTCGTTTTGGTAACAAGCTAGTCTCGTAGTACCTACAACCATGCACGAAGATGAAATTAGCTCCTCATAAGAAATCTTGAAACAGCAAATAAAACCACACGAAGAATTTTATTTAAACATCATATTTCAAGAATAATCTATGGCAAAAATGTGGGGACTTCGCTTTTATACTTGCGTCCGCAATCTAAACTCAGCCCTCCTCTTTCGATATCCAGGCTTGGGACTGGGGATGGTGGAGTTATAGCAGCACAGAAGACCAAAATTGTATGAACCATGGTTGTTTACAACTGTGGAATATGATCAAAAGCACATCATTTAATAGGAAACCTACTGGGGATCGATATATCCAGGTGTTCTAGCAACCGCAGTCGATATAAAACTCTCCTCTTCATTTTGTCCAACTCTGCAAAGTCCAAAATCTGCTAGTTTCGCTTCCAGATTTTCGTCGAGAAGGATATTTGTGCTTTTCACATCCCTGTGAATGATTGCTATCCGACATCCTGAATGCAAATAATCCAAACCTGATTGCAGAAGCTCCAGGTTAGCAAATCAGCGGATCTATATTGGGCCCACTTATGGAAAACTAAGAAAAGTGTATAGCTCACGGTTGAATCCGTGTGCTATCACAGTTGAATCCTCGCCTCATCCACAAAAAGTTCCGTGAGCCATTCGCCTCACCCGGACGTTTATTCAAGATTCTGCCACTAGTGTAATTCACTTATTTCATTTTCCAAATCAGTGCATAAATATATATATAAAGAGAGAAATTTGTATATGTGCACATCAATTTATGTCTAAACATTCTCAAAAATTTCAGCCGTCTCATTTTAAAGATCGAAGGTTGAGATGTTTGAGTCAAAAATAATTTTTATCAAGCATATTTATTATATTTATAAAAAAAATATCAACATACACTTTTTTTTAGATTTGATCAAAATGTAAATGGATGGATTGACATGCGTTATGTGTATTTTTCTTATCCTTCGCAACAGTGAGTGGCACTTGAAGTCTTCTTTCCCATGTCAGAAGTGCACACATGCGAGATTTTCCTGAAAAATACACTTCTTTTTAATACACACATTCTTTAATTGTACTCTAAATTTTCATATTGTTGGGACAAATGCTTCAAAATGATTGTGTAAATGACTCGACACGAATGAAATACTTCAGATGGACACCAATACATTAGTAAAACGGGTTCTGTTCAAAGCCAGCACAATCCGAAATTGAAACCGTGTTCCATCAGTACACCTTTTGCCACAGAAATGCTGTCTCCAAGTGGTTTACGTTTCGCGTGCTTTCGACACATCGCGTCAGCGATGAATAAATTGGCGTTGATCGTCAACCAGGGGCACGAAACCAGGGTATGACGCATTCCATAATGATTTCGATGAAGATCTAATAACACATAAATGTAAGGATGGTTGAGATCAGCCTGTAATGGCGTACCCGATGGAAGCTCTCTTAGGTTCCCGCCAGGCATATATTGATAAAGAAGAATTAGGTTTGCGCCTTCGTCGCAGTAGCCAACACAAGCAGCTAAGCATCTGTGGTGAACTGTCAACAACAGCTTAACCTAAAATGAATCAACATAAGATCCATGTCATTGATGACAAACTACAAATCGAAAATGCAATCGTTTTGAATTTGAGAAACTTGGGTTTATAGTACGCAAACCTCAGTCTCGAACTCCTTGGTTCCACGAGCCAGTAAATCTTTTATTACCTTGACAGCAACTTCAGTGCCATTTTTAAGTTTTCCAAAGTAAACATTTCCATAACCTCCTGCCCCGATAGGCTTTTCAAAATTCTCGGTTATGGCCAAAATCTCAGCATATGATAAACTATGCTTGGTCGCAGATTCCAAATGCGTTCCTACATTGGCGTGCTTACCAAGCACAACGCAATAGAAAATTTCACAAGAATTCATATTTGATATAAGAAGATGGAGGGTGAAGGTGCACTGTTTATAAAAAAGATAACAGTTTCTTTTGCCATGAAAGTCTGGCAATCAACAGGCAAATAAGCTAGTTTCTAGTAAACATAGCAAATATGGTCTGTTGGTTGGTTTAGAATCCAACCCATATTCAGGTAACAGTGTCTGTATGGGATTATTTGGATCAAGAGGTTTGTTATAGTGCTATCTTGTTGTGAAAAAAGTTAAAGGAGATAAAGGACGGGCATCCAGCTTGTATGTCCAATTCAACAGTGGGGCTCCTGCAAAGGTTCATCTCATCAACCCCGTATACTTGTCTCTTGCGACGACGGACAATGGAAAACGCGACCAAACCCAACAACAACAACAAGAATAATGAACCAAGAATAGCTCCGGCAATCACGCCAGCGTTGGTGTGTTTTGAATCAATTGTAGGGTTGAACGTTACATTGTTTCCTGAAATGATGGAGAGATGATCCATAGAAAAGGTTAAGTCGGTACCCCAACAGAAGAACTGCAACTAGATTAATGCACAACTCTGAGCATGCGCATGGCTCACTTTAGTTTCAAATTTGGATTTTTGGCCAATGATGGCGGCAATGATACAGTAAAATGGTTATATGCTAAGTTCCTCCAGCACAATTGTCATCTGTCAACAGTGACTTAACAATAGAGCAATATCAGCTTGACAGTTTAACGCAGCTTACATGACATTAACAGTTTGTGAAAACTTGTAATTTTCATAATAATTGAGCATAAGACGAAATAAGGGCGTATCCTTTCATGCATTATTGAAAAATATTATGGAATTGAATTGTGATAAAAAATCTTCATTGAAAACTACATATCAATTTTATACGAATGATCAAGAGTTCCTTATTGAAGAAATATACACGAAGCTCTCCTAGTTAACAACGTATTCTTTGTACTTACAGTTCCTTCAAGGAGGGAAGGCTTCCACTCAAACTGTTGTGCAAATCACTGGAACAACAAAGAAAGAGTTTCGTTTTAATATGACTCAATCTGGCATCGAACAACAATTCCAATAGATAACTCACATCATTCGGAGAGCAGTCAAGGCACTGAAGTCGATGAGGGTTCCGTTAAATCCATAACCACTCAAATACCTTAACCAGACTTTTAATTACAAATGACTGAATTAATCTGTTTCAAATATAGAGTGTCTTACAAAGTCAATGTGCCACTGATACTAGCGATGCATGCAGTCTTGCACCACTAAAAAGCAAATCAAAGAAGAAGAGAATCTCAGTTTCCTAATTTTCGTTCTGGAACCCTCTTCTATTAAAACATTAAACTGCGAGGATGCATGACAATGAGTCGCTTATAACAGGTTAGAGAACGAATGAAGAACAGTAGATTGTAACGAAAGTCATCATATATATATGACTTACCATAGAACACCCAAAACAAGTAAGAGATCGAGAGATCGAGAGAGAACCATTGCTTTCATCGTTTCCGTTGTTAAGCTCGCCACTCATTGAAAAGTACTCAGCTCCACTAATGATAAGAGGTAGGGCAGATGTACCTGTACGCACCAAGGAAAGGACAGAACTCGAAGAAAGAGAGAAGTTAAAGGCATATAGCCCAAAGACAGATCCCCAAGGAGGGGTTATGGGATCCTTGTAGATCGAACTGCCGTCCAACATAACATTGAATGCTCGATTTGCACTCTCTGCTACCTCAGAAAAGTAGAGAGTAAAGTAGTAATACCTTGTGTAAGTGCGCAAAACCGGCGTCCGAATCACCAACATGGTTGTGGAGTTGTAGGCCAGCGTGATAGCATGCAGCATTGCAGGCACTGGGGGGCAATTGGGCAACTTGTAAATGGGCAAAACCGGCGTCGGAATCACCAACATGGTTGCAGCATTGTAGGCCAGGTTGCTGCTCACACTAATCCACTGCTTCCAGTATATGAATACCAGACTGTCGTACTTATCATCCGGATACCCATAAATACACCAACTGTATTATCTTATTTATAGCTGTTTGATTGTCGAGAATATGCAAGAACATATGTATATATATGTATGTATATAAGTACGTAAGTATGTATTATACGTGTATATATATATGTATCTATATCATGTTAAAATGATTTCACGATGGCAAAAGCTTAATTGTTTGTACCTTACGGTGACCGATGAACCGAAGGCCTTCCTGGTAAGAGTGAGAACTGCGTGTTCTGGCTCCAACTTGTTATATGCATCTGGGTCAAGACTCCTTATTTCAAGAGAAGAGATGAAGGTGGTACTGTTGGGTTGGCTCCTAGCCGCACACACACTCACTGTACTCCCACTAGTAACGTAGGTCACCTCTTGGGTTACAGTCTGATTCATATAAGTGGTAATGGTGGCCCAGAGGTTGCCATCGAACAGAAGATCAAACGTTGGGGGAGACGATGTACCGCCGCAATTTCCGTAATAAAACCCAGCTCGAACCATGGCCATTGCTTGACGGGGATGGTGTAACAGTTCTTCTTTCCAGTTGGGAAGTACCGAAGGGTGGCCATGGCTTGAGAGACTGGAATGCTGGTTCGTATGGCGGTTTGGCCAGTTTCAATGAATTGGGTATCAGCGAGCCATGTGTAGCCAAGGGGATCTTGTATGTGTTGCTTGATCCACAGTCAATATTTTGAAACACTGGATTTCATACGCGATGAACAATGTAAGAATGGCAACAAGCTTCTTCGACCTCTTACTTTATAAGGCAAACTGTTTGCAATCGTTAACCGTGTTCTCATCAATCAACGGTACCAAAGAGACTAACGTGTCGTGCATTATTAAGAAGAGGGGAACCACAGCCACCACCATTCATGATAAATTTGTAATAAAGCATCATCAAAATAGTGAATGAAATCCCGATACATCTAATTTACTAGGTTAAAGTCTGCGTTCTTTCTGAATATAACTAACAAATCCTAAAAAATTTAACCTTGGAACATAAATATAATCTATCTATCTATGTTATCTGTGTGTATAAGCCCATCAATACTCTGCACCGTGTAATCTGATCTCCACCAGAAGTTTTGCATCAAGACTTCTAAAAACATATACCCGTAACCATTTGTTTGCAAGAACTATATCATCATTTTCTGTTTTTCTGCACATTGTTCATATAATCCTAAAAATGCGGGACTCATACAAAAAGAGCGTAGGACTAAAGAACGTATGTTCAAGACACGCTGAGATTTACTTCATTCTCTAAATCAACGTTCTTGTTTCAATATTCTTCAACGAAAAACAAAGTCGAATTCATCAAATTCGCAGATCAACACTAGATTGTTGAAATTTTAACGCATTCCGTGTTGTTCTTCTTGGTAATATGATGTGTGTTGATGCATATCCCATATATCGTGTTTTTTCTAAATCTAAGCCTGATATAAATTAATTCCTAAAACTCAAAACAAAATCCTTAATTGGTATCTGATTCTAATATATCTAATAATACTATTCCTCTGACATGTCATCCACCAGAGTCTCTTTCGATGATACTTGTTTTGCCACCATTTCGATGTCAGTTACACACTTGACATCAAGTCCAGCTATTTAATCTTTGAAGAGAATATATATAGTATTAAAGTGATTATTTTTCATGAGAAGAATAATTACATAAAATAGAAAATCAATGTTTTTTTCCCGATTAACAATATAAAGTAGCAAAAATGACCTTTTTCATATAAATGACATAAATTAAGTATAACAAACAATTATTTTCTTTTACAACAATAATATAAATAAGAAACAACACAATTAAATTTTCAACTTTATAACATAATCAATTATTTATTTTAGTTTTCCGAACTACTTCTTTCTACTATACAATTGTTTCAATTCAGTATAACCTCATGCAGTACACAGATACGATTATATGTAGAAATCAATAGATTCCTGCTGTTTTCTAGTGAATGGTCAAGAGAAAACCATAGGGAATATGCCAATCCCCAAATCCCATTGATGGCTGGAAGAAAGACTGTACCACCCAATGTTAGGCATAAGGCTTTTAGCATTCCAGACGGGAATGATTCAGAATGGCGTTGCGAACAAAAGCCATCCACTAAATCCCTGTAGTTTTCATAGCAGATATGATGATCACTATCCTTTTAACAACGTTTTATCTTGGTCAACATCGTGCAACTGTTGAACCAGGTTGTCGAGGATATTGATAAAGAATCAGGTGCTCGCGGAGCAGTTGTAGACTCGGAAATATTTCTGGGTTAAGGGATACTTGTATTTCACATCGACCAAGAGCACACATATATATAATATATATAGTGATGATGCACAAAAAATTTAGATTTCGAAGTTCTCACTTTACCCTAAAGTGGGTCCGCTATGGTCGTGGAGTATACAGTCTTGAAAAGCCATAGAGATTTCATGCCAAATGTTGAATTTGTCTAAAATTTTCATTATGTTTCCCATTTTGTTAAGGCAGGGTTGATGAGCATTAGTCATAATCTATTCAAAAAGAGAGAAAGGCCAGCATGATCCTCTCAACTACAGCATATATCTTAAGGCACGACTAGCTAACTTTTTTCAATTGGCAACTTCTTGGTGGGATTTAAAGGAATGGAGCTCTCTTAGATGGAACCCCAGGGCGGCGTCCTATAGACTTAGTTGTAGGAAATCTTTGATAGCAGATAAGTTTCTTTCTTTTAGTTTTTAAACTAAGGGTTCATTAAAACTACAGCGGTTTCTCTCTCTCTCTCTCTCTCTCTCTCTCTCTCTCTCTCTCGTCCGAACTAACCTTCATAACACTAGTTGGAACTGCAGCCAGGATGCAATACACAGGATCGATGTATCCGGGAGTGCCAGCGACCACAGTTGACATCAAAGTCACTTCTTTATTTGGCCCTGCCTTGCACAATCCAAAATCTTCTAGCTTTGCTTCCAAATGTTCATCCAAAAACGATATTTGTGGCTTTCACGTCCCTGTGATATGTCGGCATCCCTTATGCACAATTCCAACAAACTACACGTTATTAACTTTGAGATCCAATCACTCTCTCTCTCTTTCTTTTTCTTTTTCTCTCTCTTATATATATAACTTGCCGACCTCTCAAATGTTCACTCATGCTCTTTTTGATGGCATGAAAAAAGAAAAAAAATAATATTATTACATTCATACCCCAAAGAAAGTAATGATCGAGTGTCAATAGTGGGCATGATGCAATCTCTCTCTCTTTTATATATATAGGGGGAGAGAGCATGGTATATACTAGCATATCCAAAAAAGTTTAAACTATTCAACTTGAATGATGTATAGTAGAAATTTGAATTTAAAAGAAAAAGTTGAATCGTAAATAAGTATACTTACAAAAGTAATAATATACTTTTATTTTTAAATTAAAATATTAATTGTTCACCTTTAAAATTGAATGATTGAGATGTGTTTGAGTACACTAACATCTTATGTTTTATAAAGAAATCTAAAATTTGAATTCAAAAAGCAAAAAATATAGATAATTTAAATTTAAACAATTCATCACCCAATATCAATGATTGCGATTTACTTTACCATGTTCTCTCTCATTATATATATATACACCATAATGGGATCAACACAAACTTACCGGTTAAAGCATTTTATGGCCAGTGATCGGTTTCCTATTTGGTTTTAGAAGGGTGTCTTGTGACAAAAAAATTAGTTAGCTACAGAACAAAATGGCACTTGCACATAGGAGAAAAATGTGCACGCCACACGTTTTAAATAATGTCTAGAGAAGTTCTCTGGATGCACATTCTTCTGGTTTTACTTCTCACTATGAATTGAAATGTTTATTCATTTGGCTTATCCCTTGTGAGAATGTTTGCAAGGGTCGTTTTGGAAACACTGAAACAGGGGGGGGGGGGAACAAGATTTCCATGACATAGTTTAGGAGAAAATCCTGTTAGTGGAGAAGTAATCTCTGGGGACGGTTGTAGATGGGTATGAATGCTACCTAATCAAGAATTGCTAACATCATCATGGAGAAGGTATCGGGTAGTTTTTGCAAGACAAGGATTTAGGTGCATGGCTATGCACTTAGCATCGGATGATGAATGAGGGTTGCTTTACTACTGTCCTCATTCAATACCATTCCCACTATTGCACGGGTTGCGGACAGCCTAATTTTTGTTCTCATTTCCATAACGTGTTTTATTTCCCTTACTAGAAGTCAAATCTACCAACGTATTCAAATCTACCGACGTATTCAAAAGAATGAAGTCAAAGAGGCTCTTAAACATATGAAGGGTGGTAAATCGGTAGGACCAGATAATATTCCTATAGAAGTTTGGAAAATACTAGGAGAAATAGGAATCACTTGGCTCACAAGACTATTTAATGAAATATGAAAAAACCATAAGATGCCCGAGGAATGGAGAGTAAGTACACTTATACCCATATATAAGAACAAGGGAGACATTCAAAATTGTGCGAATTATCGAGGTATCAAGTTAATGAGTCATACTATAAAATTATGGGAAAGAATTATCGAACGTAGGTTAAGACAAGTATCAAGTACAACAGAGAACCAATTTGGATTCATGCCAGGCAGATCTACTATTGAAGCAATTCACCTTTTGAGACGTCTTATGGAATATTTTAAAGCAAAAAAGAAAGACCTTCACATGATATTTATTGATCTAGAAAAAGCTTATGATAGGGTACCGAGGGAGGTTCTTTGGAGAACTTTGGAAAAAAGAGGTATCCCATTGACATATATTAACCTTATAAGAGACATGTACGATGGTGCAAAAACATGTGTGAGGACTCATGAAGGAACGACAGACTTCTTTGAAGTTAATATTGGGTTACATCAAGGATCAACTTTAAGTCCATACTTATTTATAATGGTGATGGATGAGTTAACAAAACATATTCAAGATGAAGTACCTTGGTGTATGTTATTTGCAGATGACATTGTATTAGTGGAGGAGTCTAAGGAAAAAGTTAATAGAAAATTGGAACTATGGAGAGAAACATTAGAAAGCAAAGGCCTCCGACTTAGTAGAACAAAGACAGAATATATGGAATGTAAGTTTGATCATTTGGTTACTTTCGAGGACATGGAAATTAAAATTGGCACACATTGCATTCCCCAAAAGGAAAGTTTTAAATACTTAGGGTCAATTTTTTAGAATGATAGAATTGATGGAGATGTTACACATAGAATTAATACTGGTTGGTTAAAATGGAGAGGAGCATCAAGTATTCTTTGTGATAAGAAAATACCATTAAAGTAAAAAGGTAAATATTATAGAGGAGCAATTAGGCATGTCATGTTTTATGGTTGTGAGTGTTGGGCAGTTAATCATAACATGTATAAAAGATGTCTGTGACAGAAATGAAGATGTTGAGATGGATGAGTGGTCATACAAGAAAAGACCGTATACATAATGAGGTTATTAGAAACAAATTAGGAGTGGCATCAATAGAGGATAAAATGAGAGAACGTCGTTTAAGATGGAAAGAAGATCAAAAGAAGAACTTGTAAGAAGGTTAGAAAAACTAATTTTAAGAAGTATTAAAAGAGTTAGAGGACAACCACAAAAGTGTTAAAGAAACAATAAAGAATGATCTAGCTTATTGGGAGTTAACTGCTAACATGGCACACGATAGGGATCGGTGGAAACAAAGAATCCATGTAGCCGACCCCGTCTACTATGGGAAAAGGCTTAGTTGTTGTTTGGTTGTTTGGTTGTTTACTAGAAGTTTAGTTAATTCATCTGGTTTGTTCTTATGTGATTCAATTTCATGCTCCAGAGTTTTGAATGTTGTACATGCTTTGCTGTTCACGTGTTATTTCCTTCGTGCTGTGTGGTTTGATATTCATTTTGCCTTTTCCACCGAAGAAGGGACGACGAGTAAGTTAGAAGCTTCCTCATTTGAAGTGGGTTTTCAGGGAAACGAACTTTCCGTGGGCCACATACCATGAGCTTCTAGTATCGTGGTTCTCAGTTGGAACCTTTCCGTTGCTTTGTTGTGAAGCCTTATGTTTTCATGCTTTCAACAAGGTGGACTTACCTTCACACGCATTCTGGTTATGTGGTTCGGTGTTGTGGTTTGGCTGTTGAATATGCTTTTGCCGCTTTTTTGGTTATGTGAGCTGTGAATTATAAGTACATCTAGTTTTTGTTTATACAACAAGAACTGAGCCTTTTCTCATATATGTTCTTCAATATTCTTGACAAGCTTTTTGCTTATTTATTCACTTGCTCATAGCTGATTTTAGGGGCTAACCCTAATCTTTGGAGGGATTTGGTAAGTTAGGATGGTTTCTTCCCAGGATCCATTTAAGAATTTTTTTGATAGTTAAATAAAAGGACGCTTGTCTAATGAAAGCTCTTGATTGCATTTAGAATGCCAAGGGATGAGGAACTGTTCACTCTTTTGGCAGTATGGTGATCCACCATGGCAGGGGCACTCGCAACATAGGCATTGTTGCTTACGTTAAGTATGGAAGTTTTCCTTTAGCTGCTCGTTTGAATGTATATAAGAGAAACCCCTCACCTTTAGGTAATTTGTCAAATGGCCACTGGAGTTTATTTTCTGTTTACCGAACTCTAGTTCGCTCTTGAAATATAGATCTCTTTCTTTTAGCTCCACAACTTTAAGCTGCATATCTGGGTAAGTTCGATGAAGTAACTTGTAGCAATGAGCGTACGTTTGTGAATAGAGGTTCCTTACCTTAAATGTTTGCAGCGTGTGGTGGCTTCTAATTCATTCTATTTTGGGCCCCTAAATGTGCCGCAAGTTGATGCAAGTTTATATGCAATTCAGGTGCTTCCCTGGTTTTTTATCAGATTTGAATTTGGAATCTTTAGGTTGTGTCATTCTTTGTCAAGTGGGACACACTGCTAAATGAGTAGTTAAATTGCTATCAAACCTGCATGTGTTCTTGTTGTTGGTGGTACAAGTTATGATGATAATGGTTCTTTTCTTTATTTTTTTGGGTTTCCTGTTTAACAATTTGAGTTGTTCTGCTTGTGGTTGTTAAAGATGACATCAGATGATGCAAAATTCATAATCTTGAAATTTTCTAGGTTCATAATAAAGACAAGATCAATTTTCCTGAACAGAGTCAGTAGAGGCCTTGATCATTAGAATGATTTGGGATTCCATCTTTCCAATCTTCTTTTTTTTCTTATTTAAATTCCATCTACTAACGTGAATATGGTAGTCAAAAGGAACTTCTTATCTATTAAACTTATCACTTTGATAAGCTGGAGTTTGTTCTTTTGATAACTTGTCATTTAACTTTTCCTTACCACTTTCTGAAGTTTTAGCATCCTTCGTGATTTATGATGCAGATATTAAAGAAATGATTCATGCATGTAAGCAGAAGATAGAGGGGCAGAAAGAAACCATGGGCAAGGAAGAACTACAGTGTCTTCAGAGTGAGCTAGAGAGTGAAATTCAAAAAGAGCAACAACTCAGCCAGGATCTAAGATAAGTATTGAGTCTAGTGATTCATTTATCTCATCAGTTTTACTTGAATTCAATTTATTTCAAATGAACCATCTGGTTGTATCAACACAATAGTTGTGGAGCAGATGGATGACTTGGAAAAGGAAAGAGCTTATGTAGAAGAACATAAGAAATGTTTGATGATTCAAAAGAAGGAAGAATCACGAGCTCAGTAAGCATTTTAAAGCAGGCATTCTATTTGTTAGTAACTTGGTTTGTTTAAGCTGCAATATTTCTATTTTGATGAGTGAAAGCATAGGTGCAACTGTTATTCAGTTCATGCTTGAAGTTTATAAAGAGTAAGGCGACTATCCCACATATGAATTTCTTGTCCGGTCATATCAGTGGCTTTTGGGCATAGTAGTTTTGCGTATGCACCTGCAGGGCATTTCACCTAACAGGTTTCATCTAGCCGCGGTTTTAAAATGCTGTTAAGAGTTCCTCCTGTGCTGATTAGGAATCCCCAAAAGGCTATGCTATTCAAAGTATGCTATATCAAAATGACTAGATTCATTTTGGGTTGGTCGGGTAAGCCATAGTTTTCTAGGAAAAAGAAAACAGATCACTTGTCTTGCTAGTTTCTCCAGAGGTGGTTGGCTATGGATGTTAATGGATCAGATTTGGATCTGAACCTGAATCCAATCAGCTGAATTTTGTAAGAGATTAGGTAACCCATAAGAGAAATTGGTTGGACCTAAGACAAAAAAATATACATTCATTTCTAAATACCAATTTGGGTTCATATCAAGGATGGATCCTTAATTATAAGGGTTTGAGTTTTGAAGTTGATCCTCAACAAGTTCCAGCAAAAAGGTAACGACACCATGACCAACTTGCAAGGCATGTCAAAATCATCAGCTATTGTGTTCCTGACACTAGAGGGTATTTGGACTCAAGCTTGATGTTTAGTGGTAATCATTACCTACAGATAGAACAATAAGGGTGGATTTGCCAAAATTCGGTAATCTGGTAACTTGTTCAGATTTCAGTCACCCAGATCATGGTGTCTGTTTACAGATACTACATCCTTGATGCATCATATATCTGAATGTTAGTTCAAACTTTAGGAATTCATAGAGACTACAGATGCTTTTTTCTACATCATTTATGTTGGTAGTTTAGCAAAGCTGCATCTGATATTTGCTTCTTTCCTTTTCACTTTATTGATTGAAGGAGTGAGATTTCAATGTATGCTTCTGTTACCAAGGTCATACCAAATATGGAAGACAAAATGGGAGTTTCTGGCTGTATCCTTTTATTCTTAATCTGGCATTAGTTCTCTTAGTTATCCCTGTGTAATCTCTTATTCTTTATCATGCTTTTGATGTGCAATGTTTTTTCCATGGTCGCCTGCTTCAGATAACTGGTTTATGCTAAAGTTTGTACAACCAGATACCTAGCTCTTATTTAAGCTGCTGTTTGTCGGTCTGCACTTCAGCAAATGGGTGCCCTGATTCATTTGATGCATGTTTGATTCGGTCATAGTTTTTGTTGATTTGTTACACATGCTGTTTTGAGCCTTATAGTTACAAATCCTTCCCTGTGATTAAGGAAAATATATCCAAGTCTCTTCTTTGTCAAGTTTGTTTTCACTTGCATAACTATGTGCCTTGTATTCGAAGTCACAGATCTCCGTAAAAGTTGATGAATCACAGAGCATTGCAGGCGTCCCCTTGGAAGCCTCAAATTATTCAACTATATGCTGGGATACTCTTTAGGCTCTTCTGGTTTCCTTATATCTTTGTTTATTCGACCTTTAATATCTGAGATAGTGTTATGTCAAAACTCGAGCAGCATTTAGGTAAGCCAAGCCGTCATAAGTTAGTCTTTTAACACACTGAAATGCTTATCGACACGAGAATGCTCCTTGATGTTGGAGATTGTAATTCTAGTAACTTTGGTTGCACTGATTAGCAAACTCCACATGAAGCTCATATTCTGTTTGTGTCCATATTTCAGCTTTAAAGCATAGATCCTCACTCCCGTTTGTCTATTCAATTTAGCACTTATCGAGAGTTTTCCTTGACATGATGAATTTACTTTTTGCTGTAAAGCTGAGAAGCAAGCCGCCAGTTGAGAATTTCTTTTTGGGGGGCTTGGCAAGTTGAGCCTTAGGAATGTGATTTGTGTGGTTAGGCCGCTGTCCCACATTCCAGTGTTTACTTGCACCTTCCTGGATGCACAATCTTTCCAAGCATGCATGACCATTATCCAGGAAAGGTATACATGTAGTACGACGAACTTACTGTATTGTAATAGGGTACATGTAGTACGACGAACTTACTGTATTGTAATAGGGAAATATTATTCTATGTACAAATTAGGAAACTTCCCAGGTTAGTTTCATGCAACGAGTACTGTGAGCGTATTTGTGTTTGTGTGTGTGTGTGCGCAACCTCTTACTTTGTCTAGGAGCATTCTTGGTCAGAATTGCAGTGCTGTTACAAATGTAGAGCACACTATGCAAGAATTCAATTTATCAGTTGATTTAAGAGGTTTCTTTAAACCAGTCTCATAGATTGATTGCACTATGGTTAGACTGTAACGGGGTCCAAGGTTTGAAGCGAACTGCCTCCTGAACCAAAACCAGAAGAGTAATCGTTACTGAAACTGGCAGTTCTGATCAGAAGCTGACTGAAAATCTGGATTCAAACTTTGAATTTTAAACTTTTTAAAATGTAAACATTTTTTTTCTCTTCTGTAAATACCTTATCTCTATTCCACTGTTTTCCTGCGTATACTCTCTCTCTAACTCTCACCACCTTTCTCTTCTCTTTCTAGACTACCTCTACTCTCTATACACTCTACTGCTTTGTCACTCATTCTACTCTCTCTCTACTTGCATACTGGAACCGACTTCAAACCGTAACTAAGAAGAAGCAGAACCAAAACTGTATCTGTTGTAGTATATATTGGCCTCGGGACTGGTGCCAGAACAGGAAGGGGCTATTCCAATTCTGGTCCTGGTTTACCAGACCTGGCCATGTCTAAGTATAGGTGGCCTTCTCGGAGAAGCTGTTTGAAAGGGAAGCTTCTCATTTCTGAAACATTATGAGAATCTTCTTTTTCTCAATCACAAGTCTAGGAAAAAGTATTTTATAGTGAGTCAAATATCGAAAAACCTTTCTATATATTTTAAATTTTAGGGCGAACAGAAGCTACCTCCGGTAAAAAATAGTCCAAACTTCAAACACTAACCCCATGGAATCATGGACTATCATACAACCCATGGCTATAATGGTTGTCCACAATTCTTTCTTCAAAATTCGGGTGAACTGGAATCCTCACCAAACAGTAAAGTAGATCAATATGACCTCTTCTTCTCAAGTCCATTTCAATCCAAGTTTTCTTCTGTTTCACACGTTTTCATTTTTATTTTTTTCCTTCTTTATGGTGCACCACCAAACCACTCCTTGTTTTATATATATTGGTTGGATCCTACTTAAACATGCCTACTCGAGTGTAATAAAAATATCCTTCATATTTTTTCAAAACTCCTTTAAAATTTTGAAATTACATTCATGCCACTCTAAAGGTAGGATCCAGTTTTCATATATATATATATATATATAGATAGATAGATAGATAGATAGATAGATCGATAGGGAGAGAGAGAGATAGCATGGTATTATTGGTATATGTTACCAACATTACAATCTAGTAAATGTAAACAAAAAATAGCCAACCACTTTTAAAGCTGAACGGTTGAGATTTGAATTAAAAAATAAAAAGTTGCTCTGTGAAACTTGCAAAAATCATAAATATAATTTTTACTTTTAAAATTCAAATACCAAACGTCCATCTTTTAAAATAAGTAGTTGAGATTTGTTTAGATTTGTATTTTTAGCATAGAGAGATGTAAGATATATGTATAAATTATTGACAAGCTAGGATAAGAGATCCCCACCGAATATGCACGCTCTTAGCATCAAACTTGTGACCATCAGCATGGCGCAGTTCCTCAGCGTCCTAAATATCTTGTCGTTTACCTCTTTCATCTGTTACAGCATTTTCCCTTGATTACATTTGGGGACATTTGGTTACTCTGCAGCAAAGTAGGCCTATTATATCTTCAATGTAGCTTCTGCAATTCGCCATGCATTTTAAGTCCTTGATTGTGAGAGATGGAATCCTTCTCATAATCTCAATTCACATATTGCCATCGAAAGATATACTGTATATGAATTGACAGTGGACAGAGGAAGACTTCTGTGTTATAGTTCTGAAACTGTAACTCATTTTGCAGGAAATTGATTTGCTTGTTATACTTTCATTGATTGAGATTGCGTAACATGACAAATATATCTTCTCCTGTCCACCAATAAGCAGGATATTATTATAGGCTTCACAAAGAAACCCACTTGATTCAGTTTGGCAATAAAATTGTGAAATGTCGATTTGCTGGATTAATACAAAATTGAGTGAATGGACATCAACTTGGTAATCAACCGGCTTGCATTTCGAAAAGCTAAGACCATCACCTTCTACTTGGTGATCTGAGTGACCACAAGACATGCAATGCATATATATTGGCATCAATTGCAGTCATCTGTCCTTACCTATTCTGAAGATGCCTTCATCCAGGTTTACTTCGATTTGTCACCGAAATGCGTCTGATCCTCATATCTATTGGGCCTTGCATGAGAAGAAGAGAGCACAATGTAGACAAGAACAACCTGCCAACTCTCTCTCTCTCTCTCTCTCTCTCTCTCTCTCTCTCTCTCTCTCTCTCTCTCTCTCACACACACACACACACACACACACACACACACACACACAGACGAATGCACACAAACACCAACTGAGTAAAATATACAAACACACAGAGTGGAGGTCGGCAAGTCATCCTTGGCTGCATACCGCTCTCTGCCTCATCAGGCAGGGCCTTTTAGATGAACACCCCCACATGCTTCTTCTCTTCCTCCAAGGCAAAAGCAAAGGAGAATTCGTTTCCCCTTTGCTTTATTTGGGTCTCTATGCCATTTCCTAATATAAGCAAACTGCCTATCTGGCTGAACAAGCAATTTGCTGATATTCCCTTTGCCCATTTTTACCAGTGGGTTACAGAAAGCAATGGCATCACTCCCACTCCCTTATTTGAAATTCCAAAAGAGGCAATCATCTCCTTTGTCCTGCACAGTTGCAGAAATATAATACTCTTGCCTTAGAAAGATTTTCCTTTTGTTGGGCATCTGTGGTGGCCCAGCATGAGATACGCGGTCCCCCTGCTTCCATTAATGGAAATGAACATAATATCTGGTCTGTCCAGCTTTTATAGGGACAGTGAGTCCTACAGATGGTGAGACCATGTGGCGATGCGTATCAATTGTGGAGGAGAGAATTGCTTAGACATTCAAATTGTTATGAGGATATTGTTGTATATATGAGGCCCTCTGTTATTTTATTGTTATATTATTATTGTCGCTATTATTATTATCAGCAGCAGAAGCAGCATGTAATTGTTGTTGTTGCTTGATGTGGTTTGAATTAGTGATGAACACAAGTTGTCACCCGACCCGAAAAGCTCAGAGTTCGATCTTCTGTGGACTATACCTAGACATACATTAGAAATGTTTGTCAGTGATGAATGTGTTGTACATTTGATGAATGTCATAATTGATGCATGTTGGCAGCTCAAGGTATTGTTGCTTTCCACCATACCTTTGTGCACCCATGAGCAACTTGGTTTAGAAGAATATTGGGTTGCCTCCTTCATGACATGTGAGTTTAGCTTTTCCCTCAGGATGTTCTCTTTCTCTATGGTTAGCTTGCTGACATAAGCTAAATCAGTATTTATTATTTTTTTCAATATTTTTGAAGTCTTCCTTTTTTAACGTTTTCATATTCTAGTTTTTTGAAGGTCGACCTCACACAAAACAACAGCACTAGATCGCCCTGCTGTTGAGCTAACACTCTCTCTTCTCTTTGGCACATTTTTAGATTGAGGGGCCAGATCGAAGTTGTCTCACTTGTCTCCAAATCGATCAGTTAGAAAAGCATGCACCTTATTGGTTACCATCTATCGTATCTTATCATGCAATGCATCCACTGCACATCGTTTCGCATGACTCCAAACTAGCGTCTATCTGCTTCTGGTTTTGTGTATGTCATCAAACTTTAAAAAAAAATTGAAAAGATATGGTTTGGATGCCGGAACCGTGTTCGAAATACGGTTTTGGAACCTTTCCAATGCATGGTTTTAAGTAGACGTGTCCAATTGAGTTGTCTGGCACCTGAAACCGGAATCAAACTGCCTCAAGAGGGTTTCCGATTCCAGTTTCGGAATAACCCCAAAATCAGTTTTAAAAAAATCTTTTAAAAGAAAAGGGATATCTGTCCTCTCCATAGGAGAACTCTTCACCGAACCCAATTGAGCAATGGTAGGGAGCATCCTACCATTGAGCCACAACCCAAATTGTGATAATTGATGTTAAAAATTATATATAACCTTTGGTAAGTTGTGGCTTGGAATCGCCGGTTTCAATTCTATCGGTTTTCATAATCGTAATCAAACTGAAGATTTCCAACTCCTGTTACGGTTTTGGGGTCGGTTTTGGTTCCGATTCAAACCGTCCGACCAGTTCTTAACTTGCCATGTCTAGTTTCAAGAAGCCATTTAATACAACAGAGATTTTGGATTTGAACTAAATGTGACTTATGTGGCTTAGAACCGCTGATCCTGAACTAATAATCCTTGCCCTGCCATATTATGGAAAACCTCTAAATTGTGTTGTTTGAGAACCAGAAGCATCCTTTCTTTTGTTATTGCAGGTCACCAATGAAGTTAGACACTTAAACTAGGCTAATGGGTTGATGCAATAATCATTGCATGCCTCCTTATCCGATGTCACAATATGATATAGACAACATTATCCAAGATTTCCAATTTCAATTTCATCGAGTGGAAGATGGGCATTCTAGTCAGACGAGAATGGTGGTTTTTAAAAGAATTATGACATGATATGTTAAATTTTAGTATGAAAATATTTTTTTCTCAGGGTACAATCCGGGGTATATTAGCTCCTATGTCAAAATGTTTAAAGCTATTCCACTTACCCTAATATATGCATTAGCTACTTAAAGTTTAAATTATACTGTAGGACCGTCGAAAGAACAAGCGTACGTGATCAACTGTAGGAAAACCTTTTCTCGTGCGGTTTACGACCCCGAGAAGCGCCTTCCTCGTAAACAAAGAAGAACCAACACCAAACAGTAATCCCAACACAAAAGCTCCAACAAAGTAAATTTCAGCCAATCGCCCGTGAGAGAGAGAGAGAGAGAGAGAGAGAGAGAGTATGAAGGATCCCCATGGCCTTGCTACTTATCCCAATGTCTGGGTGCACCTGCTTCAGAACCTTGAAGATGTAGATCTTGTAAGTTTCCACGCTCTTCTTGTTCCTCTTCTTCTTCTTGTCGCCGGCCGGCGCCACCTTCCTTCGGCAGCTTCTTCCCGCCTTCGGCTTCTTCTCCGCTGGAGCCTTCTCCGCCACCGTCGACTTCTTCTCCTCCGCTGGCTTCTTCTCCGCTGGCTTCTTCTCTGGTTCGTGTTAAGATCACGATTAATGATGGGTATTACTATGTGCGCATCACTTCTACTATCCTCTAAAATAACAATGTACAAATTTCTCTCTCCCCTTCACACTTAATTTCAATCATTTCTTCTTATTATTTCGTTGTTTCGTTTGTTGAAAGCTACTGCTACTTTATTCACAACCAGCTAATACCGATTAGTTTTTTGCTAGCTTCATCGGAATCAAACGAAATAAGAAACAAGAAAAATAAAAAAGATGATAGATTTGATCAATTTTTTTATGTTTTTTTTTGTTTTAAAAGGTTATTTCTTAGTAATATCTTTCTATTTTCACAGGTTTGCCTTACTTTTTGAGTTTTTTAATATTTTTCACAATTTTTGGCAAAATCATTCACTTGTCATAATTTTTGTCGAGAGATGTGGTCTAAGCATATCTCTCCTCAAGTGGAAGATGCTACTTTCCCACATTTCTCTTAACCAAATATAAATTATTTGGTATGTATTATTCTTCAAACCTTATAGCCTTGTATATATTACACAATAGCAAACAACTTCAATGAAATCACTTATGATATAATCAATTCAGAGAAAACGATGATTGGTCAAAGTATTAATCATATGATTAATAAGAAAAGTAAAAGTTATTATAGTGAAAAGGAAGATGTATTCGTTCATTGATTGATTGATGAGGCAAAAGATTAATTTCTTGATTGTGAAGGTGAAGGACTTAACTATTTTCTCGTGTTTGTGACGGAGGATGTGTTTAAGAGTTGTAATTTAAGAAATATTAAGCAGGTATAATATCATTGTTATTATATTGATGTTAAATGTATTAGGTAAACAAATACTAAGAAAATAGATTGTCTATTTTTATTTAAATGAGAGTGTAATTGATGGTTATTTTAAGTTGAATTTAGTGAACTAAAGCATTTGAAAAAGGTTGACGAGGAAAAAGTGAATACAACAAGACATATTTATAATTTACAAATGAAAATTAAGAAGGAAGATAAGGGCTCTCAAAATGTTTTGTAACTACTACATGATCTAAATATTAACCATTATCATACATGACATCACAAAATCCCTTATACGGAAATTGTCATTCATATTGTATTTATACATCCTAGTTTCGTGGAACTACTTTATGTAATTTCATGAGTTTTAGAATTTGATAGTATATATTAGACAAACATGTGTCCTACTTTTATTTTCTAATATTTACTTGTACATAGTAGATAAAGGTTATATATATTTTTTATAATTACAAGCATAAGATATTTTTTCTTGAGGTTGTTGAGTTGACATCAACCTCTAAGGATTTTTTTATAAGTTTAAAACTAGTGTAGACAAGAAAGAATTATATTTGAGTATTAAGGTGTGTGAAAGGATATGTACTCCAAATAATATTTCATGTGTTATCTACAATAATCGTGATCTAGCTTTAGTGTATATCATTCAAATAATTTATTCGGATGTAATAGACTTTTTATGTAGACAATATGTAGCAAAAATATTGAAGTATTTATTATTAAATTGATAAAAAATAAATAGATGATGAATGCATTTGGTATAAGTTAGAGGAATCTTTTTGGCTTATTAGATAAGAGCATTTACAAGTTGAAGGTAATGAAATTAAAGTAAAAAAAAATTCACTATACCCTTTTACATTAAAGAGCAATGTTTAGACCCATATAAGAAGATAATTATCTTCGCATAAAAAGATAAGGTGATTTATTATAGTACTTATTCAACTAATAGTTATCTAAAATTTATTTTCAATGCATATATATTATTTATTGTTCTTAAAATATATAATAATTTTATATTAGTAGTTGCTATGATGAAAAGTGCACTCTTTACCTTACTGTAAACTTGAGTGTGTTATCTAAACGCATCCTCCAACATCAAGTAAGCACGGACTGTCACGTTCCAAATTATAATAAGAAAGATTTGGGAGTTTCGAAATAATGTCCATTCTCAAATTATTAGAACAAGAATGGCAATATGAAATCATGGTCGTATAAAAGTTTTTGTTTACATCAAGCTATACCAAAAATGGAAGATCAGGTTGACCATTCGGAATGAAACAGGATGGTTCTATGAATTAGGGTGGTTCTCCCTCAAGCGTCAACAGCTCAAACACAAATGAGCATGGAAGATAATTCTGGTCATGCTACAACAACGTCAGGTGGTGTTGGAGTCAGCTAGAAAGAAGATAGCTTGAGCATGGAAGAAAATGTATAGGTTTTGCTTTTAACTAAAAACTGCTTCTTGTGTCCAGAGATCAAGCTATCTTCTTTCGTTTTCTCGTTGTTGGAAAGGGTTCAATTTCGGGCGCCTTGTTTAGCCTAAATTGGATCCGAAGATCCAACAAAACCGGTCTCACTTAATCATCTAATATCTCCATAGTCATGATGATGAGAATAGAATCGGCAGGAGTCACCCCATAACGACCAATCTTTCCAATCAAAAGTGGATCTCAGATTGAAGAAATCGGCTACTCGCATGAAGTTACAGAGATTCAAAAGAAAAAAGAAAGGCAATGAATCTCAATGACATGAATTCCCATCAACAAGAGACGATAGTAGGACACCACCATTCATGAGAACCCCCACAAAGATCACCGAGAACACTAAATATCCTTCAATACAACAGCGCGCAACAAATAGGATGTTCTTCAGAACCCCCTTACACCACCGTGACGATTAGCAACAAACCTGTCAGCGCAAAGCGGGGATATATTTAGGCGGAAAAACGAGAAAATTTGCATAAGGGTCAGATTCATGGTACATCAAAGTTTAAATTAAACCACTCAAATCTAATCCATGCGGGCTTTCTACAAAGTGGAGACTCGAAACAAACGGACGAGATGTCAATGATAGATCAAGCTTTCTTTGGAGATTTAGTAGCTTTGGGCGATTTGGGTGCCTTGGATTCCTTGGTCGCAGCCTTCTCGGTCTTCTTCGGCAGAAGGATTGGGTTGATGTTGGGGAGAACGCCACCATGAGCAATGGTAACACCTTGAAGAAGCCTGCCCAACTCTTCATCGTTCCGCACGGCAAGAAGAACATGCCTTGGGATTATTCGGTTCTTCTTGTTATCTCTTGCAGCATTTCCGGCAAGCTCCAACACCTACAATGCAAACACAACATATCCAATCTGATAACTGTATAATGGAAAGAAAATATCCCAAAATGCATATCGCTAGTATAGTAGAATGAAATGACCATCTACGGAGGCAAAATCCAACCGAAGATTCTGACAGAAGGAACAAAAACAACGCTATGTGATCAAGCTAATAGAAGACAAATGGCTGAAAATACAAATCGTCTCCTAACCTAAGAGTGACGCGAAACGACAACCTACTGTAAACCGTTTAAACGACTGAGAATCATTAGAAACCAGGTGTTAAATCGCTTGAGAAGAGAATCACTGGGACAATCGAACCGACAGAAGAAGTATGCTCTAGAATATTGACCAACTTTGACTAACAATCGCTCAAGCTTCTCAGGAGATCGTGATAAGCGAGACATCCATTGAAAGGAACCAAAAGTATTAGCATTAACCAGTAGATCGAACCATAACTGGCCAAAAGGCCGAAAACACTGAAAAGATTGCAGTGAAGGAGTTGAAGAAGAGTACCACATAACGAAATGAAAGCACTTGTTGTTCAATACAACAAAAGACACCCAAACAACAGAAACTACTTAAACGAAGAGGAGAGGAGAAGATTAAACCCTCAGCAACGGAGGGAGAAAAACAGGTAGAACCTAAATGAAAAAGTCTACAAAGGATACCAAATCGATGCAACAAAAAGCTGAATCTCAGCGGATAAAAAGAAAACAACAAAACTGAGTAAAATACGGAAAATGAGATTAACCGTGAGAGACTGTAAACAGAGACATTGACGTCGCATACACACCTCAGCGGCAAGATACTCAAGAACGGCGGCAAGGTAGATAGGGGCACCGGAACCAACGCGCTGCGCGTACCTTCCTTTCTTGAGATACCTTCCGATCCTCCCCACGGGAAACTGAAGTCCGGCCTTCACCGACCTCGAAACCGGCTTCTTCTTCGGCCCCCCTCCCTTCCTTCCGCCGGCACCCTTCCTCACCTTTGTGCTCACCCCTGATCCCTCCATTCCCACTTCTCTTTCTCCCTCAGAATCACACAGAAACGATCACCGATGCAGACGTTTACAGAGGGACAACTCTCCCGGACAGCCATCTGCTTTATACCCGACTCCGCCTCGCGCGGCCGACGCATATCCGTACCTCCACCGCAGGATATCATCTGTATCGGACGGTATAAGAACTGCCACGACTGCGATCTCCGCCTTGCTTCGGTAACCAATCACGGGAACGCACTCTCGTGGGTGTTGTGTTTCTACATAGTGTCGGAAACATTTAGCCACGATATTCGTGTGATGGATATGTGAAGGACGTACTCAGAAACTGCCACGTCGAAAGAATTAGCTGTGGTTTTAGAAGTTTATGCTAGTTTTCCAAAATAATGCCATTGATGTCCCCTGGAATCTCAAAAAGTTTCGCTCATCTTTAGCCTTGCGTGTATATTGTAGCGTACATGGAAATTAGATTTGTTTGATGCAGTGGGAAGTTGGTTTTGGGTAGGATGAAGAAAATGCGTGAAGTGGGAACCGCGTGCAAGTGCCAGCGGGTTTCTCAAAATACCACAGGGAGCTCCATCTGGTTCTCCGATTTGCCGGAAGCCGGTCAGGGTGATAGGGATGACAATATTGACTCGACTCATGCAACTTCGACCCAACTTAACCCAACCCGATTTGGGGTTTCTCTCTCTATATATAATGTAAATAAAGTATACTTATAAAAAAACATATCTATGTTTTTTTTAATTTAAACTTTTATTTAGGTTTGGTAGACTTAAGATAGCTAGCGTAAAACTTTGTCGAACTAATCTATTATGATTTGGGGGTAAAGAAGCTAGTCCTAGATAATAAGATTAGTATTGATACTTAAAATATTAAAACATCGATTAACAAATTAATCGAGGTGATAGACATTATGATTCAAAGAAAGATTCACATTTTATGTTTATAAGAGACAAAGTTGGTTGATGAAAAAGCAAAAGAGATTAAGAATACTGATTTTAAATTATGGTACTTAGGAAAGAAAAAGGCTCAAAGCTGATATTATTATAAATAAAGATTTAAAGAATAGTATAATGGATATACAATTATATAGGACCAAATTATGATAGTGAAATTAGTGTTAGGAATAGAGACTTTGAATATAGTTTGTGTATATGCACCCCAAGTAGGATTAAAAGATAATATAAAAAATATATTTTGAGAGGAGTTAGATAAAGTAATTCAACAAATTCCACAAAGAGAAATGATTTGTTTGGGAAGAGTTAAAAGAGGCTTTAGGATATAAACGTATTCATGAAAACTATGGTTTTGAGGATTTAGATAAGAAAGGTAAAGAGATTTTAAATTTTGATATGACATATGATCTCTTTATAACTAATACAATCTTCAAAAAATGATATGAATATTTAACTACTTATAAGAGTAGCTTCTAACAAATGCAAATTGATTATTTTGTTTGTAAGATTTTCTAGATCAATAAATATCATGTGAAGGTCTTTTTTTTGCTCTAAAATGTTTCATAAGATGTATCAAAAGGTGAATCGTTTAAATAGTATATTTGTTTGGCATAAGTTAATGAGTCATATTATGAAATTATCAGAAAGAATTATTGAATGTAGGTTAAAAGAAGTATTGAGTACAATAGAAAAACAATTGAGATTCATGCCCGACTGATCTACTATTGAAGCGATTCACATATTAAGACGTCTTATGGAACATTTTAGATTAAAAAAGAAAAACCTTCATATGATATTTATTGATCTAGAAAAAATTTATGACAAGGTGTAAAGAGATTATTTGGAGAACTTTAGAAAATAGAGGTATCCCATTGACATATATAAATCTTATAAGAGACATGCACGATAGTGGAAAAACTTTTGTAAGGACTCGTGAAGGAATGACAAACTCCTTTGAAGTTAATATTGGGTTACATCAGCGATAAACTTTAAGTCCATATTTATTTATATTGGTCATTGATGAGTTAACAAAGCATATTCAAGATGAAATACCTTGGTGTATGTTATTTGCATATAACATTATGTTAGTTGATGAACCTAAGGAAAAAGTTAATAGGAAATTGACAATATGGAAAGAAACGTTAAAAAGTAAAGGCTTTCGACTTATTAGAACAAAGACAAAATATATGGAATATAAGTTTGATCATTTGGGTACTTGAGAGAATATAAAAACTAAGATTGGCATATATTGCATCCTTCAAAAGTAAAGTTTTAAATACCTAGGTTTAATTTTTAAAGTGATGAAAAAATTGATTGAGATGTCATACATAGAATTAATATCAATTGGTTAAAATGAAGAGGAACATTAGGTATTATACGTGATAAAAGGATGTCATTAAAGTTAAAAGATAAATATTATAGAGTAACAATTAGTCATGTTATGTTTTATGGTTCTAAGTGTACCAATAAATGAGGTACATGTGCAAAAATATGCTCGTACCATAAATGAAGATGTTGAGATGGATAAGTTGTCACACAAGAAAAAACCATATACATAAACGAGGTTATTAGAAACCAACTGGGAGTAGTACTAATGGAGGATAAAATGAGGAAAACCGTTTAAGATGATTTGGACATATAAAAAAGACTTGCAAAGGACGCTCTCATAAGAAGATATGAAAAACTAGATTGCAAAAATGTTAAATGAGAAAGAGAATGACCACGGAAGTGTTGGAAAAAAAAACTATAAAGAATGATCTAGTTTATATTGAGCTAACTGCTAGCATGACACATGATAGGGCTATGTGAAAATAAAGAATTCATGTAACCAACCCCATCTAGTAGAGAAAAGGCTAGTTGTAGTTGTTGTTTAGGTTTGTTAGCACCTAAATATGCTAACATACACCAATTCATTCCAATACTCATTGGAGAAAAAGATAACCCTAACTGATACCCACTCTCCTAAAGTTTGGGTGAGGAATTCAAGTCAGCTTGATAGAGTTCGAGCTGAAATAAAGTCGAGCTTGATATGTGGTCGTTTGGAGCTTGAATTGAGTTGTACTCGGCTCAAGTTGCTTGCCGGTTCAATAGAATTTTTAACATAATTGATGTGCTTTGAATAACATTTGTTATTGAAGGCAGCTTGTCATTAGGGTAACTAAGTGGCAACAGCTAAGTAGTGAAAAGAAGGGACAAACTGCACACAGGACGTTAACCCACCTGGTTAACCAGAACCGGACATGCTTAGGGAGGTTGAAGCCATATAAAGTCCCTGGTATCGAACTCATGACCTCCTACCTATGAATCGACACCTTAGCCAGGTGAAAATTTTCATACTCCATTATTAGAGAGTTTCCGCAGAGTGGTGGCCTTCATATTTCTTCATCTTTGTTTTTATGTTTAATTTTCAAAATGAAACACTACCCTTAAACTGGTGAAACAGACCCCAAGTGCGTGGGGCATTATGGTGGAAAATGCCACTAAGAGTCTAAGAGTAGGGTCGGTTGAGCTAAGCTTCATTTGCTCCAATATAGCTTAGGATTAGCTCACGCTTGAGACTGAAACTCGAAGGAACATGTTTGAGCAGCTAACCTCCCGTTCAAGTTGAGTATCAGTTAAATGAGTTGAATCGAACTTGCCAACACTCATTTTCTGACTTGGGCTCAATTACATCGCTTTGATGCGCTTTGGAGTTCCTTTTTGAAGCATGGAAGCCTGAGACAGATAAGCATAAAGTGATCTGGTTGCTTGGAGAAGCTGCAAAGGAGCACTCTCAAGAATGTGAAACTAAATAATGAACATCCAGAGAGAGGGAGAGAATCCCCAGATACAATGCCAAATTCTTGTTATCAAATATTTCTGTAATATTTAGGACTGTGAACCAGCAAAGTAAGCCAAAATGAACAACTTTTAGTTAACAATTACAAGATAACTATTGAATACACCTTCTGCCTCCATAGCAGAATATAGGAAACGAAAATTACAGACCACAAAGTACAAATGATCTTCCATCATGAACTTAGTTACGTGGTTTAGTCAATCCCCCACCCTTTTTCTCCGTCAATTCATTGAATATATTATTGCTTTTCTGTAGTTAAATGCTAATAGAACACTCGATAGAGTACAATGACAACAAAGAATCTAGGCAATCGACTCCTTAATGTCATATAGGTTTGGTTTTTCGGGCCATCCAATAAATGATCTCCATAAGGACACCTCTGTAGCAAACGTAGTGCGCTCACCAAAATCAAGGCAGATTATCTGTGTCCATGTGCTACAGAAGGAGGTGATTGATTGGATGCGAGAGGGTTCACTTGCATGGAAAATGCAAGCTGCCATGCATCAACAGCAATCTGCCTAAGTCCGGATATTGGTCTAGCAGAAAACCCGCGTGAGAAACACAAAAAACTAATACCACCAAAAAACTTCCCATCTTTTCTCATAAATTAACTGAACCTGAATTGTGATTCGAGCCAATGTTCCACGGTAAACTATATGAGGCAGATACTTCTCTTAGGTAAGTATCCTATCAAACACAGATGTGACCGACTTATAAATTCATAGCTTATCGTAAAACATGATACAATAAGAACATACAATTGCACAGATCGATAAGATCCAAGTACCTGCAGCTTTTTTTCACTCATATCGGCGTTGTATGCACAGAATTCTATGGTTTCTATATAATAGAGTCTTCTATAATATCTTATTTATAACTTTTAAGTATTTCAGTATTTAAAGGTATAAAGAATGATCTACCTTATGTTGAGTCATGACATAAGATCGAACTCTATCAAAACAAAAAAATCCATCCAAAAGTCCATGTAGTCGACTGCATCAAGTATGAGAAAATGCTTAGTTGTCGTGGTAAGAAATTGGACGGTGAATATTTTAAGAGAGAGAGAGAGAGGCCTTGATGTGTTGGAAGGGTACTTGTTTTTTGGAGTTAAAATAATAATACAACACATGATCAAGCTTAGTGGTGATTGAGAATCCATGCAGCTGATCCCACTTACTGTGGGAAAAGCCTTGGTTTAGGTTTTGCCGGTGGATCAAATAAAAAAGATAAACTATCAGGACATGACATGTCGTAGAATACGGTGATAAGTACAAATCAAAACAGTCTGATAAAGCCTTTGGTACGCTACTTATAACATTGGATACAACATAGGTGCAGGATGGTTCAGTACTGGATACTGTGATGATACAAATGGCTTTCACCAACTTTTAAAACCACAAAGAACACAAGAAAACCAAGATTCCACGCTCCCATCCACACTCATGTACCATCAGAATAAATTTTTTCATGGAAGCAAGAAACCCACCCTTAACTAGTTCTTTGAAAAATTTATTGGACAAGATGAACGTATGCAATACAAAAGAATGAAGAAATATCTAACCGCTTCAAACTGTGCCTTTTCTTTCAAAAAATGTAGAGAATCACAAGGATGAATGTTCCCCGAAGCATGATCTTTCCATTGCCTAACTTCAAACTGATGGCACGGAAGAAGAAGAAGAAGAAGAATGAGCGCAATGCTTCGAGTAAACGACCATTGGCTGGATGTTGAGAGCTTAAATCTTTCAACTTGACATTCTTCTCATCTGTTGTACGTTGAATAGCAACAGATCCTGCAGATTCCTTCGTATAAGATGGAGAGGGATCAGTCCCAGAAGTGGCTTCATCCCCCCATTTCAATGATTTAGTCTTTCAGGGATCAGCTAATGAGTCTGAAATCTTTGGCCCGCAGATATATTGCAGTTCATGCAATAATTCCTGCATGATCCTCAAAATTGTCATTTCTCGTCATTTAAGTAAGTCTCAAACAAGATATGGTTATGCGCACCATCAATTCAAGGGTTCTTGGTTCAAGCATCCCTCAGCTTGTCTATCGACCAAAACAAGAAAAAGTAATTCTTAACAGCTTTATGAAATGTTTGAGATTCATCAAAAGAATCATGCCATCCTGAAATTCCCATTTGCAAAAACACAATGTAATGGCCAAGACCATGTAAATCTAGTGTAATCAAATGAAAAATTCGAAATGCCAAGGAGGTTCCTCATAAGGAGGAAACAGGATGCGAGTGCCTCCAGCACCGTGGGACAGCATAGAGGCAATCAGCTATCGGAGAAGCAAATCCACCCAAAAGGTAGGCACCCGTAAGAGAAGGTTTAAATAAAATGTTCCACTGCATTCGTTGAGGAATGGACCAAGAGTCATTATGAACATATATGGAAGAATACAAGAACTCAAAGACATAGTACTACAGTAAGAGTGAGGCCAAAAATCAGGACTCGGGTAACAAAGGACAGAAAGTGAGAGAAATGCAAATATGTATCAAAGGTAAAGACACGAGCAAATGACATTAAACCTTATCTTGCCTGCCTTTTCTCTTGTGGCAAATCGGCTTTGACCAACCAGTCACGAGCAAGTTCACCATTGTTCGTAGCCACTCCAAGGAGAGAGCTTGCATACACTTTCGCAACTGCCACATAGTTCTCCATTGGTAAAGGAGAACACGCGTACCTTTCAAGTGATATTTGTTGCTGATGGATACTTGCTAGAATGTAGTATGATTTCTCTTCTGCATGTTTCCAACCATGAAGGAACTCCTCCAAAAATTCTTTAAGACCAGACAAGCAATTTTCGGCTATAATCAAGCAAACCCTGTTAATCAGGTAATAGCTTCCACTTGGCATCAAACATAAGGATCAAATATTGAAAAACTGCAGACATCATGAGCATGACCTACAAATCATCATGCAACTTTTCGGATATGAGAACTGAAAGCCGATGAAGAACTTAAGCAAACAAGAGTCAGCTTAACTTTTAACTTACCATTTGTAGATGCTTTCTTTACATGAATATGTCCCACAATGGACATGCTTGGACTGCAAGTAATCGTTTAGGCAAAGTAATCACTATCTATCTCATAGTAGAAAGCAGTCTTCTGTTCCTTACCACTATGACCACAGCACCTTATGCAAATTTTGTCAAATCAGAGTCTTAACAAAACTTCCTTACAGTGAGCGTGTGGTCTGGTACTCAAGTTATCTCACACCATTTGTTTTGGATAATAAATGACTGGCTGGATTCTCAGAATCACCAGAGATCTTCAACTCAAATACATTAGTTAATCACTTTAGCCTTAAACTGAAATTTTGGATATAGCGTTATACAATGAAGAGATATAGGACAAGACTCTGTTAAAGGCAAAACCAAATTTAATGCATGGGGTTTATCTGATAGTGGTTTCACAAGTAACGTACGCATGTGATGATGTGTTTTAAGCAGCATATATGAACAAAACAAATCACTATCCTCAAAGGCTAGGACCAGTGGGATCTCTCATCCTGTTTGGTCCCCTAGATTTTGGACATAGTTACTCCAGATATTGATCTTTCCTAAGCATACTGTTACGATTTCTTCTTCTGTTATTTTATTGCTCTCGTAAGCCACCAAATCCTCTACTAAACAAAATTGTTATCATGAAACCAAGTTAACTTCAAGCTCTGTAGTATATGGAAGCTATAAGAACGAGAAAGTACCCAGTAAGCAGAAGTGGCATAGGTATAGCCAGAACAGAACCAAATATAGATGGGAGTTCCTTCATAATAACATGTGTCCTGCACAATTTTTAAGCATAGAATCAGTATTCTCTCATATAAAGTACGACAGACATAATGAAACAACTATTTCTGGATGTAGACATAGACGAGGATTGCAACCCATTCTGTTTATACATATAGAGCATGAAGTGTAGCCACAAAACTCAATTTTCTCACACTACATCATTGGGCCTTTGAAAAGCAATACCTGAAATATGAAGAGTACAAAGCTACGAGTAGGCAATCATACATCTACTCTAAGGATAGCTGCATTAGTTTGAAGCTTAAAATTGAGCAGACACCAAAATCACCTCTTTTGGAATAATGATTTTCCCACGGAGTTGCATATATTTTGAGCACATTATCTTGCACTAACTTTTGAGCAAAAAAGAAAGACCTTCACATCATATTTATTGATATAGAAAAAGCTCACGATAGAGTACCAAGGGAGGTTCTTTAAGCTCTCAATACCAGCTTCATCATGGTACCCTAAAGAAGTTGCCGCATATATCATAGGACAGTCCACTTGTGATGACTCCACATG
Source organism: Brasenia schreberi (assembly GCA_036023115.1). Taxonomy (NCBI): domain Eukaryota; kingdom Viridiplantae; phylum Streptophyta; class Magnoliopsida; order Nymphaeales; family Cabombaceae; genus Brasenia; species Brasenia schreberi. Next base: position 20,630,486 of record JAYKKT010000073.1, on the reverse strand, counting down.
TCTCTTCTCATAGCGTCACCACAGTTGTCTACTATATGCCAACTCAGAGGCATTTTATAGTCTCAACAATACCATAATAATATGGTCTTTTACTAATCTATCTCCATATAATACATCACATGTAGGAGCCATTCTTACTACAAAATCCCAAAAAATGTCTCATTCGGATATGTGAATATGCATCAAAGCATGTAATTTAATCAACTCATAGTATCACATGTATAATACATACATATATATATATATATATATATATATATATATATATATATATATATATATATATATATGTGTGTGTGTGTGTGTGAGAGAGAGAGAGATGTGAGTTGAACACATCACAAGAAAGAAGGATGCATCACATTCATGCCATGTAGAGCATCTGGGATATGCTATTGTGGAAAAGGCAATGCACCATGGCCACATAACCAATAAAGACGAGGAGTGGTGCCTATAATGCAACATCTCACCTAAGCCATGCCTCTTTCCTGACTAACGCGACCTTTAAATCGATGAAAGAAGACGGAAAAATGGAAATCCGAAGAAAAAAACATACTTAACTCAATTTAATCAATACGACCACAATCCTTCAATCACCCCGAGCACGCGAAGAAAAAATAAAAAAATCCACAATATACAATTACACCCTTTCTCGAGTCTCTCTCTCTCCATATAGTGTGTATGAGAACATCCTACGTCCGAGCAAAAAAACCTTCTAAGATTTGGTTGTCCTCTTATTTTATTTAAGGGCATTACTAAAGGCCCCATTCTCATTTTACCCTCATCTTCATGTTACACTCTCTCCTCTCGTCTCCTTCAATTCTCTCATTTGTCTCTCGCACTCCCTCAACTCTTGCCAACACTCTCTTTTGTTGCATCCAAACCTAATGAAATTCAAGCCTATTAACTGGAATTACCTCTAGTCTCATCCACCATCGTCATGACAAGACAAGTTAACTTCTCTTTTCTCGGCCAAATCACCTTCCACACACTCTCTCTTTCTTATAAAAAAGAAACAGCACACTTGTAATAGGTCTCGTATGTGAAAGAGACATGCCTCGAGCATGTCTCCTCTATAAAGGAGACAAGCGAATCTCTTAGACATGCATGACATAGTTCTCATGTGTGAGAGAGAGACATGCCTGTCATGCATCTCCCCAATGAGAGAAATGCATGTGGCATGCGTCTCATGTACAAGAGAGACACATACAACCTATGTCTCTTTCATAGGAGAGATATATGCCAGATGATGATAAGAAAGAGGGAGGTAAGAGAGGGTGCGAAAACCATGAGGTGAGGGAGAGGCAAGAGAGAGCATAAGAGAAAGAGACATGTGATAGTGAGGAGGATAGAAAGAAAAGTGAGGTGTGCATTTAGTAATGATTTTATTTGATTCTTTGTATTATTGGGAGAGATATACATCATATGCCGGTGAGGGAGAGGGGAGGAGAGAAGGTGTGAAAACAGTGAGGTGAGGGAGAGAAGTGAGAGACACATGAGAGTGAAGAGGGATTGAAAGTTTAATTTTGAGCTACTTTAGTTGACACAAGCCAGGCTGAAAGCTTGAAAATTGAAGTCATGCTGTCACTTTTGGAGGAGAAAATGTGGGTAACTGCATTACAGTAACTTGCAAAGCTGCAAGGGATTGAACGTGCGTGCTTATCATCTTAATAATTTTTCTTGGTTATGATTCATACGTTATATAGAAGTATAAGAGATCAAAATGACAAAAAACCATACAAAGTCTAAAATTCCACCTTGGCCTTTGCATTCTTAAATCGAGGGTAATACCCTTCAACAAGAATACTTGATATATTGGTATCCCTAAATATTTAACCATAAACGAGCCCTTTTATGATACGTGATATATACCTTTCAACAAGTTGGGCATGAGTTTGTAGCTTGTGGTTTGGGTCTTGAGTCTTAGGTCTTTGATCTATCATGAAAAACTTTTGATCTAAAGATAAGAGTTTTTTAGTGTCATGGATAGGGATAAGGTACGTCGATTCCGGATAAGGAGGGAACAGTGCGTCATTCGAATCAAATCCACGATGTGTGATGCACACTTGCACCCTATAAATAGGTGATTAAGGGTTTTCCTTAAACACACAACTTTTCCTCTCTCTCTTCCAACCGTCTCTCGGTTTTGTCTCTTTGCCTGTGGTGTTGCTTCAGTTATTATGCCCATGGTTAGTATCTCTCTATCTCAACCATATGTGAAGGTGACTCAGACATGTTCAAGGTCGACTCGAAGTCAGGTACGTGTTCTTCGAGTTGTGTGTGCATTTTATCCTATGAGTAAGGCACAAGTATCCATACGTACATATGCGGGATGCTGATTTCTCTAAGGCAAGTCCGCAAAGCCGACTCGTAGAGATAAACTTCTAATTTTGCTTATGCCTTTGTTTTCGGTATGACTATTTATTTTGGATATACAACTATTATTCATGATTGGAGCATGTTGACATTTGTTGTATATTATTTTATTATGCATGTGTGTCTACGGTTTCTTCCATCACTTTAATTTTGAGCTACTTTAGTTAACACGAGCCAAACTCAAAGTTGAAAATTGAAGTATATGGGTAACTGCATTACATTAACTTGCAAATCTGCAAGGGATTGAACGTGCATGCTTATCGTCTCAATAACTTTCCTTGGTTATGATGCATACGTTATACAGTAGTATAAGAGTTCAAAATGACAAAAACCATACAAAGTCTAAAATTCCACCTTGATCTTTGCATTCTGAAATAGAGGGCAATACCCTTCCACAAGAATACTTGACACTATTAGCAGATGAAAACTACGACGTAGAGAGATAATAGCAATAGTGAACATCCTTTTCAATGGCAACAAGTATTTAGCGAAACTATGTCTAGGATAAAGAAACAGAAAAGCACATCCACGTTTCCTCAACTCATCATTTACAAGAAATTTTCAGTTGTTATTGCTGAAACAACATACAAAAGCAGTATAAAACTACAAATATCGATCAACTGGTGTGATAAAGGCATGTCGTCTTAGAGACTTGGGTGCTAGAAACTTCTTGTTGTTTCTGATCATTGACGTTAGTCTGCCTAATCTCTGACCAAACTGGAACTTGATTTCATCTTTATGTCAATCAAATCTGATAGATTCTCCAATCAGCTAGATTGTGCGGGTTTGGCAGATCAGTTTCTAAAATATTACAAAAGGTCCACATGCTATCCGTTCGTCTCTTTCTCTCTCTTCCCATTATATATATATATATATATATACACACCACCATATATTCATACATACATATTCGGTTGGGCGCATAAGTATTACTATTGAAAAATAACGATAAAAAAGCTCAAGAATTGACAATTTAAGTGCCTCGAAGAGTATTGAAATTTAGCTGTTTGAAAAGAGCAATTCACCAAATTCAAAACTACTCTGCACTGAAGTAGAGTTATAATGGAAATGCGCAGCAACTCAAAAGGCAGCGTTACATTAAATGACGGTTAAAGCATGATCCTGGTATCAAACAAAGCAGAACTTCAGGGGGGCCTCAATATATCTGAAGCACAGGCAGGAGCTGATGGAAATTATACATTAGGCATCAATTTACCACAAAAGGCAGTACTGAAGTTTAACAATCGGAAAACGGAGCAAGAGAGAGGGTGTGGAATACTCACCGAAGAACAGATCGTGGGCAATACTTTCATTACAAGGAGAGAGAGATGGCACGAGAATGGTGCGGCGTGTCCATCTCACAGTTCGAGTGCGTGTCGTACAAGTTTTTCTCGAACGGCCTCACAGAAGGAAATAAAAGAAAGTACTTTGGAAACGTGTCGCCGCAGAGCGGATATCCGTACATGCAACAAAAGACGACACTGCGAAGTGTCCGTGAGATCATGCAATGCTGTCGCTCGGCGACCCTTCGTGGAGATCGACGCCGTCGTTACATTCTTCGTCTGCTTTTTTTCGCCCTCCTCTCTTCTTCAGACACCCCTCACTTCGATCTCCTCCACCGGATCCTCATTTCGCTGCGCGACTGCTACCTCTGAATTCTGTCCAGGTATTCTCTGCTTCAAATATGCTCCTCCCTCCCCGCCTCTCTCTCTCTCTCTCTCTCTCTCTCTCTCTCTCTCTCTCTCTCCTGCAGCCACAGAAGTTGGTCCTAGCTACAAAGTAGTTGGCTGACATTACGGCTTAGTTGAGTCATGAAAAACGTATCATGGAATATGGAGATTGGGAGTTCACTGACATGTTCATTCGAGGGATTGAAAGAAGTTTTGACGATTTGAAAATTGCTTTCTAATTTAATTCTCATTCATTTTGCCATGTTAATTCTTTTCCTTCTATGTACAACGAAGGTCATACTGCTGTATGCCTGCCTAAAAAGAAAGCACACGGGCATGCGTGGTCTTCCACCTCACGAAGCTTCTTTGTTAGCATTGTGCTGCTAACCCAACATGAATTCTTTCCTGTCTCTCTATACTGAGAGTATGAGAGCTTAATGGGCAACCTTTCTATACACTGAATATTGATATATTTATAAGAGAGAAGGTGATCATTGGGTTTACCTTCGATTCATTTTTTAGATTCGAATCTTTTAATTAAGTTTTTGAAATTCAAATCTCTTATTTGAATTAAGCATTAATCGAATTGGGCATATAAAATAGAAAGTTAAGATTATGCACACGAAGCAAGCAAAACTATATATCAAGAAAAAGAAACATTCAAGATTATGCATAAAAACATTTTGTCATAAAACGTTTTTTTTGCTTGTTGATGCAAGCTATGCTGCAATGCAACCCTGACCTGAGCAAATCTTTCCGGTACTAGGTGGGTCAGCTTCACCGTGCAGCCAACTTCCTAGGTGGTAACCTAATCTTTTATATGAAATATACACCGGTACCGAGAAGCCCGGAGAACCCTAACTAATCCATTTCCAGCCAAACCTGCCCACTAAGGGGTTAGAGCTCACCAGCATCTTTTCTCTTTCTCTGTTCATGAGGCTCGAACTCAAGAACAGCAAATATTCAAAACTTAGGAAACAAGGAAAAGACAATATGTACATGGACATGCGCTTTATAGAAACAAAGAATCTTTGTTATTGTGTGGATACGAGCAATCTTAACGGTGGTGGTGAGGCTTTAGATTGAAAATGAGATAGAAAGTTTCAAGATTCCAAGGTTGAGCAACAAAGGCAATGGTTGTAGGATGTTAGAGAGCAAAAACTTATGCACGTTTAAAGTGCGTCATCTCCGGTTAAGGAGCTCAAGTGAGCCAAGCAAAGAATGGACTCAAACATGAGCAGAGTTAGATAAGCTGAAACGTGATTGTCATCTAAAATGTGAAGCCCATAGTTAAGTTTGTTCTATATCGGTTGGGTTAATGGTTTTCAAGAAAAAGATATATATATATATATATATATATATATATATATATATATATATATATATATATATATAACTTTTCCTTCATATATATATATATATATATATATATATATATATATACGTAGATACAGGAAAGTGTTGAAAAGTTATATCATCGTTATAAGATTGAAGCAGCTGCAGCAACAAGCCCTCATGCAGCAAGCTTTTCTGAGTCGGCGTTCATTGTGGTGGATAGGTTTTTCAAGTATGTAGTGTTCATTGACAGCTACAAAGGAGTGCTTAGTTAAGGAAGTAGTCAACTTGTTTATGAAGAATGTAGCTAAATATTTTGGCATGCCAAAAGAGATTATATTAGATAAAGATGCTCGCTCCACAAGTAACTTTTGGAAGAAACTCTTTAATCAATCAAGGACAACACTTCACGTCTTTATTTCCAGCCTTCCCCAAACTGACGGGCAAATGGAATGACTCAATAAGCTCTTAAAAGAATATCGGTGGAAACATGTTACTATAAGCCAAAGAAATTGAGTAAGCCTCTTGGAGATGGCACAATTTGCCTACAATATGCATCGGAGTTCCATGACTGACATATTTCTCTTCAAACTTACAATGAGATGGAAGCCCCTACTCCCTCTTGATTTGGTGCAAAGAAGGATCAACCAAAGTTATCCTGCACACTTAAGGAAATTCGAGAGCGATATACTATGCTTGAAGAAGCCCATGCATCATTGGAGCGCGCTAGAACAAGAATGACTACCTTTGCAAATCGCAAACAAAAAGAACGAGAGTTCGACATTGGAGACAATGTATGGCTTCAAATACTCTATTATATATGGAAGCAAGTGTATTGTAGAGTGCAACTCAACCTCAAACATAAGTTTGATGGTCTATTCGAAATTATGAGAAGAATTGGATAGGTCGCCTAAAAGCTACTTCTACTACAAAAACTCCTCCATGTCTCAGGTTCGACCAATCATCGATCTCCTTGTTCCTTTTTCTTTCCACCTGATTGAATGTTTTCCATAGTTTCATGTGCGTCGTTCTGTCTTTTCTGTTTGTGGAAATGGTTGGAAGTTCCTTTCTTCGTAGGTCTTCTGTGGCATTTATTTGGTTCTTAATTTTTATCCCTGGTTCATGCTCCCGGAGTTGTGCGTTGCGCTATTATGTGCTCTTTTTCCTTTACGGCGAATGCTGAAAGGCTCTTTCTAGTTTTTTATGGCATTTCTCTCTTTTCATTCATCGTGCGACAATTCTATGGTTATTTTGTCTAAATGTTAGAATTCTTTCTGGGGTTTCCCATATCCTATGTAGTCGTATAGGTTATCGTTGGTAGACCATTTATGTAGAATTTGATAAACAGTTTCCGCTTCTGGAAGTATGCAGTATGTGTTCTGAGAAGTTACTGTCACAGTTAGGTTTAGATTGTCGTTTTTGGTTAACCTGAACTTCGGATAGATTTGTTAAATCAATTAGATGAGTAGGTGCTGGGCTGGAATGGTGATGGTGGTCTCTCCTGTGGTTGACGCAACCATATTTCTGCATTCTGTCTTCGTATCCAATTCCTTGTTTTTGTTTTGCTACATATTTATCTTGGATTTCCTATTTTATTTGGTCAGTTTTGCCCGACTGTTCTTATCCTTGGGGCCACTGTTTGATTTATGTTTTAATCGGTTAATGGGGATTCACAGCTTGTCCCTCTTAAAGCACAGGCAGGGATTAAGGAGAGGGTATGCGCTCTCTGTGGTAACTTGGAATGTCTGGAACGGTTACAAGGGTCTTAAACAGCTTCTAAAAAAATTGATATGATTTTGTTTTCCAATACATTTCATATAGATCAAAGTGCAGATTAACACCTAACTGAAGATCCCAATTCTACCGTAGGTGAGAATTTCTGCCTGGACTGGTAAAGCAGGTGTGTGCACTTAGGAGAATATTAAGTGGCAAGAAGTGATCAGTCAGGCGCCTTATTGGGCATTTAATAGCTAAGCTTTATCTTTGTGTGGTGTCCTCTCTGTTCTTCCTCCATTTCTTCCCTTCTCTCTCTGCAGTAACTTTCTTGTACTTCAAAATCTTTTTGTTGTGTATTTGTTTGGTCAGGAAATAATTGTGACCGGAAGAAAAATCTCCGTTCTCTGGTTGTAATTTGTTCCTTGTTGAGTGATAAATATCATGAATATATTTTTACAAGGACCGTATACATAATGAGGTTATTAGAAACACATTAGGAGTGACACCAATAGAGGATAAATGAGAGAATATCGTTTAAGATGGTTTGGACATATAGAAAGATGATCAAAAGAAGAACCTGTAAGAGGGTACGAAAAACTAGTTTTTGAAAGTATTAAAAGAGGTAGAGGACGACCACAAAAGTGTTGGAAAGAAACAGTAAAGAATGATCTAGCTTATTGTGAGTTAACTCTAACATGACACATGATAGGGCTCTGTGGAAACAAAGAATCCATGTAGCCGACCCCATCTAGTATGGGAAAAGGCTTAGTTGTTGTTGTATATTTTTACAAGGAAGTTTCTTGATTAGATCGAAAGCAAAAGGAGCTTTGTCTGATATGTTTTCTTCAATGTGAACAGAAGAGCTGCAGTTTCTTCATTGGAACAAAAGAAATGTTCCAAAGCTGCAGTTTCCAACATTTGTGAACTATGTTTGTATTAGCTTTGGCACATTTATTTTGTTCCATGCTTTGGAGGTCTGCTGATTGCTTTTGCCTTTTCCTATTGATATGTTTTCTTCATTATTGATCATGTTTTATTTTTTGATTAACCATATGTGGTATATACCTCTTTGTCTTCAAACCTGAGACTCCTTAGGGAGGTGATGTGATTGTAACCAGTTTACCCATCGTGCTTAATCACAGGAAATAATCTACACTTGATAAAAAGGTGTCAGGAATATTAAGTTGTGAGCCGTTCTCCACATTAGGACAAGCAAATAGTGCCAAAATTGGAAGGATAATTGTGTGTCACATTGTATGAGATATTAGGAGATTTGTTTGGCCTGGTTACATGTCTGTGGGGGCCGTATTGCTCATTCTGCAGTTAAGTATATTATGGTGAAGCGGCGGGCTCAAGCCTTTTCCTTTCCTAGTTTTTACCAAGTCTGGTGATGGGGAGCCTCTTCTCTCCTTTTATATAAAGGTAGCTAAGGGTGCATGATGGGAGTTGGGCTTTAAGATGAGGGGGGTTTTCTTTTAGACTGTCAGTTGCTTTTGTAGGCTTCCTAGGATTTATTTTCTTTCTTCTTTTTTACTTTCATATTTTGCAGATGGAGCCAGTTCCAAGTGGAAATCTGCCTCCTGGATTTGATCCTAGTGCATGCCGCAGTGTGTGAGTGTTATTAGAAGAAACTTTTTCTTTTTAGCTAGAGCCTAGATCTTTTAGCCTTTTTATGGTGTGGCTCTTGATATCTTGCTTTCAGAACGTGCCATTCCGTTTGTGTTTCAATGAAGCATGGCCTGTGAAAATTTGCATTATTCTCATCCTTTAGCTCGAGAACCTGTCTGTTCATGTAATATGCACCGGTGACCCACTATCATAAGTTAGCCCTAGAGTCCTTGTTTTGCTCTAGGTCTTTCCAGTAGGTCCAGCTTTCTTGGCATCCTGTTTTTAATATTTTGGCATTGTCTGGAGTCTTTGGGCCCAGTGGACTGTTCCTGGCTTCTGGGTTACAACTTTTATTATAATAAATTAATTTTGCTTCATGAACTTATTGCTGATGATTTATTGCTGTTCTAGATATGTGGGTAACCTTCATGTTAGTGTCACTGAAGCCCTCCTTGCAGAAGTGTTTCAAAGAATTGGTCCACTAGAAGGATGCAAGCTTATTAAAAAGGAGAAGGTTGTAAAGAATGTTTAGCTTCTATTTTGTTTTCCCCATGCAGATCTGTTTAAGGGAGGCATGCTTTTAAATATAAAGTGCACTTTCTTTTATTATGCGTCTGCTTCAGACATTTCTTTGTTATGTTAAACTCATGTGAATCCGTAGGAATGCTTTTTCAAGAGTGACTGTTCATATTTTCTTCCCTGATATGATGTCTTTTATTTGTTGTAGCAAATGCTTTCTGTTTCACTCAACAAAGCAGTTCTTTGCATAGAAACTTTACCATCCATCTTCTTACTGGAGGGCTCTCCTCCTATTTTATCGGACAAATGTTTTAGATGAAGCCTTTTCTTGTCCTGGATTTCTATTTTTTCTTGTAACCTTACCTTTTCTTTTTTATTCTGAAGTGTTGCAATCTTTGACCAGTTAACATTGTTCAATGTCAATGGGGACTAAGATTTTTACACACGATTATTAAAACTAGTATTCACTTTTCATTTTTATTCAATTAGGGTTGCTCCAGTTCTTGTCAAATGAACCATTTTTCCTTATTCTAATTCCTCATGGAAAGCTTTGGTTATTGCACCCTGAAGGTTGAAGTATCAAAATCAGAGAACAAGACATAATGTGTAATTGGCACAGACTGGTTTCTACTTTCTACCATGTTTTAGAGATCTGTTGAGACATTGACTACCTGATAACTTGAATGAGTAAGCTATTTACCTTAACAAAATTTCAGCAATCTTAAGGGAAGAGGTAGGCTTACATTTATTCGAAGTGGCACTTTTACTACAAAGTCAATTTCTACAAGCACAGGGATTTTCATAAAATGATATTGAAAGCTATGAGCTGTTGTGATGTATGAGATCTATTTTAGTAAGTGTTATTCTTTCATAATATTTTCTATTTGTTGAAATGTGTTGTTTCTCTTTCTCTTGTAGTTGCCAATGAGTTATTTTGTGAATTTCTCTCATGGTAGAGTATTTTAATGATTATCTCTAGAAGGTCTATTTTATCCTTTTCCATTGAGTCGTACGAGAATGTAGCATCTCACACAATATGTAGGAATTGTAACTCATGTGCATGTTAGTGTCTTTAGCCATTATTTACTTGCTTGATGGCTTTGGCTGGAGTGGGAAGGGGTTGCCTCACTAATTTAGGCCTTTTGGTATATAATTACATCAGTATCTACTATTTCTTTTTTTATTTCAAAATCCACTCTAGAAAATTTCTCATGTATGTTCTGTTCTTCTCCAGTCATCTTACGGATTTGTGGATTATCATGATTGGAGATCTGCAGCTATGGCCATCATGACGTTACATGGGCAACAATTGTATGAACCTTTGTTCCCTTAATTTATCGACACTGTGGCTGCTTTGAAATCCATAGTTTTTTCTTTTGAAAAGCATAACCAAAGCTATAATTAGATGTAACCTCATGCTGGTGTGTATTCCTACAGTTTTGGTCAGTCTATAAAGGTTAACTGGGCATATGCAAGTGGACAGAGGGAGGATACATCAGGTTTGTTTCAGTGTGGATCTGCATGCTATTTCGTTTCCGGATTATGTTGTATGCTCCTTCATAAGTTGGTTATATTACTGAGTGACGTTTCAGGGCACTTCAATATTTTTGTTGGTGACCTAAGTCCAGAGGTTACAGATGCAACTTTATATGCCTGTTTGTTTCTCAGTCTACCCTAGCTGCTCGTAAGTTCCTTGATCTCACGTCCATATTTTCTAATAGAAGGGAGGGATCTTTAATAAATGAGGAAAGAACAGTAGTCATACAAAAAACGACATTTTGTCACCTAATGAAACAAGGGGGAAGATGGTGTGAATTCATTTCGATGAGTGAAGAACTCTCCAATTGGAGTCTTTTCTTAGACATTTCATTATAAACGTGGTTCTGGTCTTGACAGTGATGAAGCAATATGTGCAAGTGGTTGTTTCCTGGCTTTCATTTTTTTTATCTGGTCAACATATTTATGAATGGAGAGAAGATTTCGCAGTTGCTGTGGCATTGCCCTCATTTATCATGCATGGAAAATTGCCTTCACTGACTATGCATCCCATGACCTTCCCAACATCACAGAACTGAAAATAACTTTCAGCCTGAGATTTAGGGTTGGTTTGGCATGATACTGCTGCTGATGTTTCAACTGTTGTGATGTGGCTGATCCTTTGACATTATTGGATGGATTAATCTTTTTGTCAGGAGTGTAATTTACAATCACATTGCACATTTTCTGTTTCATCTTCTGACATGCTTCAGGACATCCCGTGTGTGGAAAAAATTGTTGCAGTGATGCAAGGGTTATGTGGGACCATAAAACTGGGCGTTCCAGAGGATATGGATTTGTTTCTTTTCGCAATCAGCAGGTTGAGTTACAATCTTGTCATTCTTGAGAATTGTTATGATAATAGTATAGTATATCTTTATAACTTCACATTTTTGTGCTGCATTGCAGGACGCTCAGAGTGCCATCAATGACTTAAGTGGTAAAACTGTTACGGGATAATGTTTGGTTAGTTTTTTCTCTTTCCAAATGGGATTATCAGCTTGATTGGTTTTTTTTTTTAGGCAAATGGCTTGGCAGTAGGCAGATAAGGTGCAATTGGGCTGTCAAGGGAGCTGGTTTTAGTGACGACAAACAGAGTGGTGATAACCAAAATTTGGTGGTTCTGACAAATGGATCCTCATCTGGTAGGGTCTACCATCCCTTTCTGAAACCAATAGCTTCTATATTTTGACTCTCATTGTGAAAATATTTATATTTGTTAGTTATAACAACTTGTTCTATAAGGAAGATGGTTATAAATAGTTTGGCAACTTCATTGCATTTTTTCCCATGTTACATCTTATGGTAAACTCCGCTCATGTAAGGGATCACCCTTGCATTGCCGGTCCCAAGCCCGGATAAAGGAGGAGGGTTGTGTTAGGCTTCCGACATCTTGCCTAAAACTTCGTCGGATTTTATAACATGGATTACAAAAATTATGAGCATTACTTTGGAGCGTCTCTGCCTAGTGACGTGCTGGAGAGCTCAAATGCAGTAATAAGTAAGCAACGACCATTATATTTTTGCCTGAATGTAGTGAACCAATTGCAAAGAGGGTTTCCATATCATGATGGATGTGGGTAAAGAAGTTAGTCCCGCTACATTGCTGCCTGAATGTAGTGAATAATTTTCAGAGAGGGTCTCCGCATTTTGAATATGGACGGATGCGAGGTAAGGAAGCTAGTCCTAGATAATAAAATTTGTATTGGTTTTTGGAATATCGGAACATTATCCGGTAAGCTAATGGAGGTGGTAGATACTATGATTCGGAGAAAGATTCATATTCTATATTTACGAGAGACAAAATGGGTTGGAGAAAAAGCAAAGGAGATAGAGGATAAAGGTTTTAAATTATGGTACTCAAGTAAAGAAAAGGCTCGAAACGGAGTTGGTATTATCATAAATAAAGATTTAAAGGATAGTGTAGCAGACATACAACGATATGGTGACCGAATCATGATGTTGAAATTAGTGTTAGGAGTAGAGGTTTTGAATATAGTTTGTGCTTACACACCCAAAGTAGGACTAGAAGATAGTATAAAGACAACTTTTTGGGAAGAATTAGATAAGGTGATTCAAAAGATTCCACAAAGGGAGATGATTTGTTTAGGAGGAGACTTAAATGGACATGTCGGTAAAGAGGCATTAGGATATCAAGGGATTCATGGAAACTTTGGTTTTGGGATATAAATGAGTAAGGTAGGGAGATTTTAAATTTTGCTATGGCATTTGATCTCTTTATAGTCAATACAATCTTCAAAAAACGAGATGAACATTTAGTTACTTATAAGAGTGTCTTATCACAAACACAAATTGATTACTTTATTTGTAAAAAAAAGATAGAGAGTGTTATAAAGATTGCAAGGTAATTCCAAGAGAAAGCTTAACCACCCAACATCGACTTTTAGTTATGGATTTACAAATAAAAAAATAGACAAAGAAGAAAAGAGTGTATCGAGCTATTCAGACTAAATGATGGAACCTCAAAAGTGAGAAAAAAGATATATTTAAACAAAAAGTCTTTCAAGGAGATGTTTGGAATTATGTTGGTACATCCAGTGATATGTGGAACAATATGGCTATACATATTAGGAAAGTGGCGAAAGACGTGTTAGGTGTATCTAAGGGAGGTGTACCGGCACAAAAGAAACTTGGTGGTGGAGTGAAGTAGTGCAAAATAAAATCAAGGCAAAGAGGGCATGTTACAAATTATATTATGCTAAGAAAACTAGTGAAACTTTAGAGGCTTATAAGAAAGCAAAGAAGGAAGCGAAAAAGGCCGTGAGTGAAGCAAAAGCTAAAATTTGGGAGGATTTATATAAAAAACTCAACTCAAAAGAGGGTGAAAGAGATATTTTTAGGATAGCTAGGGCTAGAGATAAGAAAACTAAAGATCTTAATTATGTTAGATGCATCAAGGACGAGGTTAAAAATTCTAGTGGTAAATGATGATATAAGAAATAGATGGAAAAACTATTTTTATAAGCTTTTTAATGAAAATAAAGATGTTAGTAATTTAGCATTATCATGTGTCATGTTAGCAGTTAACTCACATTAAGCTAGATCATTCTTTATTGTTTCTTTCAAACACTTTTGTGGTCCTCCTCTACTTCTTTTAATACTTTCAAAATCTAGTTTTGCGTACCTTCTTATAGGTTCTTTTGATCTTCTTTCTATATGCCCAAACCACCTTAAACGATATTCTCTCATTTTATCCTCTATTGGTGCCACACATAATTTATTTCTAATAACCTCATTATGTATACATTCTTTTCTTGTATGACAACTCATCCATCTCAACATCTTTATTTCTATCACAAACATCTTTTGTGCATGTTGATATTAACTGCCCAACACTCATAACTATAAAACATGGTAGGTCTAATTGTTGCTCTATAATATTTACCTTTTAACTTTAATGATATCTTCTTATCACAAAGAATACTTGATGCTCCTCTCCATTTTAACCAACCAACATTAATTCTATGCGTAACATCTCCATCAATTCTTTCAAAAAAATTGACCGTAGGTATTTAAAACTTTTCTTTTGGGGGATGCAATGTGTGTCAATTTTAATTTCTATGTCCTTTGAAGTAACCAAATGATCAAACTTACATTCCATATATTAAGGTCTTTGATCTACTAAGTCGAAAGCTTTTACTTTCTAATGTTTCTTTCCATAGTTCCAATTTTCTATTAACTTTTTCCTTAGTCTCCTCCACTAAGACAGCAAATAACATACACCAAGGTACTTCATCTTGAATATGTTTGTTAACTCATCAATCACATTATAAATAAGTATGAACTTAAAGTTGATCCTTCATGGAACTCAATATTAACTTCAAAGAAATCTATCATTCATTCATGAGTCCTCACACATGTTTTTGTGCCATCATACATGTCTCTTGTAAGGTTTATCATTTATGTATGTCAATGGGATACTTTTTTTTAAGGTTCTCCAAAGAACCTCCTTCGGTACCCTATCATAAGCTTTTTGTAGATCAATAAATATCATGTGAAGGTCTTTCTTTTTTGCTCTAAAATGTTCCATAAGATGTCTCAAAAGGTGAATCGCTTCAACAGTAGATCTGTTTGACATGAATTCAAATTGGTTATCTATTGTACTCGATACTTGTCTTAACCTACGTTCGATAATTCTTTCTCATAATTTCTTATTATGGCTCATTAACTTGATACCCCGATAATCCGCACAATTCTGAATGTCTCCCTTGTTCTTATATATGGGACTCGCTCTCCATTTCTTGGGTATCTTTTGGTTTCTCCATATTTCATTAAATAGTCTTGTGAGCCAAGTGATTCTTGTTTCTCCTAGGATTTTCCAAACTTCTATAAGAATAGTGTCTGGTCCTACCGATTTACCACCCTTCATATGTTTAAGAACCTCTTTGACTTCATTCTTTTGAATACGTCAATAGAAATTGTGGTTTATATATTTTTTTGATTTGGAAAACTCTCCTAAGGTAATACTAACATCTTTATTTTCATTAAAAAACTTATAAAAATAGTTTTTTCATCTATTTCTTATATCATCATTTCCCACTAGAATTTTTTTCATCATCGTCTTTGATGCATCTAACAGAATTAAGATATTTAGTTTTCTTATCTCTAGCCCTAACTATCCTAAAAATATCTCTTTCAGTTCACCTTCTTTTGAGTTGATTTTTTTATATAAATACTCCCGAATTTTATCTTTTGCTTCACTCACGGCCTTTTTCGCTTCATTCTTTGCTTTCTTATAAGTCTCTAAAGTTTCACTAGTTTTCTTAGCATAATATAGTTTGTAACATGCACCAAGCTTCTTTTTGTGCCGGTACACCTCCCTTAGATTCACCTAACACAATGAGGAAAGTATAGTCATAAAACCTCCTTAAAGATTTGTCTTGTGACACATTTAAACCCGAACATAGAAATCGTATAGCGATCATATCGAGTATTAATGAACCTAAACATTATGACCAAGCAAAAAATAACTTATAATGGAGAAAATCTATGAACGATGAACTAGAAACACTACAAAAGAATAGTACTTGGGACATTTTGCCTAAACCCAAAAAAAAAATTGTAGGTGAGTCTATAGGGTCAAAACACATAGTGATGGATCTATTAAAAAATAGAAAACAATAGTAGGAGCTAAGGGGTACTAACAAGAATATGAAATTGATTATGAGGAAATTTTTGCTCTTGTTACTCGTATGACTAATGTTCGCATATTGATTTGTATTTGTGCTATTAGAATCTATGATTAAAAATGTTTTTTTGAATGGTAATCTTAGTGAAGAAATATAAATGTCTCGTCTTCCGGGACTCAATCCGTAAGTGATTATGGCCTTAGAGTAAAAAATGAATTATATGGACTTAAAAAGCCCCTAAGGCTTTGTTTGATAAATTTAAAGATTTTATGCATGCACGGGTTTTTCACTCTTGTTATATGACATTGCTTTATTTATAAGGATAATTGATGAAGGTATAATGATCCTACTTCTATATGTAGATGAATTGGAAATTTGGAAGTGATGAGAATC
Source organism: Brasenia schreberi (assembly GCA_036023115.1). Classification (NCBI taxonomy): domain Eukaryota; kingdom Viridiplantae; phylum Streptophyta; class Magnoliopsida; order Nymphaeales; family Cabombaceae; genus Brasenia; species Brasenia schreberi. The sequence continues at coordinate 20,614,186 of JAYKKT010000073.1, read as the reverse complement.
AGATATTGCAAATTAAAAGAGATCGTGATGAGAATGAGATATTGCAAATCAAAAGAGAGATCTTTATGAAGAATTTGAAATGAAGGATATGGGTGTACTTAGTTACTTGTTGGGAATAAAAGTAACGTGTAACGACAAAAGTTATTTTATGTCACAAGCAAAATTTGCTAGAGATGTTAACAGGTCATTGATAGATGACAAGAAGGTGAGCACACTTGAGGTAATAGGGATCAAATTGAGGACTACAAATGGAGAAATGTTAGAAGATCCCACTCCTTAGAGGGAAATGATAGGAGTTTTAACGTATCTTACCATCACTCAACCAGACATAGCACATAAGTCAATTTCAATAAACTCCCACTACTATACACATAAGTGATGTAATGGAGATTGTGAGATATATAAAGAACACATATCATTTTAACCTCATCATCTTTTCTTAAATTAACTGCTATACTAATGCTGATTGGGGTGAGGATGTCATTAATAGACATTTCACCACTAGGTTTTGTATGTTTTTAGGTGACTCTAATGCAGCTGAAAGTGCCCCTATCATATACAGAGGCATATTATAAAGTTATGACTACTACAACAATTGAGATATCATGTATCACCAAACTTCTAGCATACATGGAGGTTGCTATGGAGAAAACTATAGAATTGCTTTGTGAAACAACAAAAGCACCATGTATATTGCTACATTCCATGAATGAACCAAGCACATTGAGATGACCTGTCACTATATTCGAGAGAAATATTTAAAGAAAAGTTGAACTTATGTTATGTTCCTTCATATCTATAACTAGCAAATTTCTTCATAAAGTCTTTGTCAACCCTTAGATTTATGTTTTTGTTGGATAAACTTTTGGTATATAGACCACAAGTTTGCGAAGGGAGTGTTAACATGTAATATGATAGCTAGGATATCTGGGCTTTGCAATACCACATATATGGGCGAGTTTTAATTGGCCCTCAAAAGCCCATTCGTGTCCAACGGCTAGTAGTGTAACCATTAGGAGTTGTTGGTCCCTTATAGGTGGTACTGCCTTCAGATCTACAACTAACAAATTTCTTTACAAAGTCTTTGTCAACCCTTAGATTTATGTTTTTGTGAAACAAACTTTTGGTATGCGCATCACAAGTTTGAGGAGGGGTGTTAACATGTAATAGGATAGTTGGGCCTTTAGGGCCCAACAATACCACCTATGAGGTTTAGTTTGAACTGGCCCTCAAGAGCCTGTTTGTGCCCAATGGCTAGTAGTGTAGCCGTTAGAAGCTGGTGGTTCCTTACTCTTCTTTATCAAATGTAATAAGCCCTCTATAAATAAAATATGTGAATGAAATCAATAGAGTTTTTTGTGTGCTCATTTGATTTGTTTTGGTATTGTGCCTATTTGGTTTGGCTTGTGCACAAAGTGTTGGTGATTTGACTTGTGGAAGATCTTCTGTGATCTTTGGTATTTGACTTTGTGGGCATTGTCGGCTACATCATAGTGCTATTTTTACATCTCCTGCCCTGCTAATGTATTATTTATTTTATAGATGGAAGACAGGAGAATATAAATGAGGATGCCCTTGAAAATAATCCATTATATACGACAGTTTTTGTTGGCAATCTTGCTCATGAGGTAAATACTTCCCACACAATTTCTTGTGTAAAGCTGCTCTTTCCATAAGCCTTTTCTTCCTTTCCAAAAAAGCTGGCGAAGAACTTCATTTGTTGGTAGAGATGTTCAGAACATGAATAAGTTATTAGTAAGCAAAGGTTTTCGAAGAAAAAACACTCAAATTTGTGGATCCAATTTTGCTGAATGTCATGGTTGTATCACATTTAATCATGAATTGGATCTAGTTAATATCAGCCTAACTTGAAAAAATTTCTTTACTTTTTAAGGGAAATCTAACTACAACTTGTTTGCTTTTTGCTAGTTCTGTAAGCATGTTGCTTCTCTCCTGTTCTCTTTGAATGTGTGTGTGTGTGCGAGAGAGAGAGAGAGAGAGAGAGAGAGAGAGAGAGAGAGAGAGCGAGAGAGAGAGAGAGAGAGAGAGAGAGAGAGAGAGATTGGATTCTGCCACTACCATCATTGCCTTTCTGAGTGCATGAGTATAACATGGTTGTCCTTCGTAATTTTTAAAATACCCTTGCAACATTCTAAATTAAATTTCATGCCCTCCAAAAGTAAAGGGTAAGCATCAGTCAGCAGAGTTACAGGTAGGCAGGTTTTCTATTTATATATATATATATATATATATATATATATATATATATATATATATATGTGCGCTCATTTGTATGTGTATGCATATGTTCACATCAGATTTGGATATATAAATTTATTTCTGTCAATGATGAACTGTACAAAGGATCAACATTAAGTGCGTTGTCATTTTCACTTTTTCAGTCATAAAGGAATATATATGTGTATGTATATATGCAGAGAGAAAGAGAGTTGCCTGTTTGCAATACCCAATCACATGGGCAAACGTGTGCAGTGGGGCCCATATTGCACACATGCTACAATCTCTCTCTCTAATGCACATATATATGTATTTATGTACATGTATTATATGTATATATATATATATATCTTTCTTCCTCATCCACATCAAGAACTAATCTAGACTCCATGAATCAATACATGCTGAACAGGAAGATGATGTTCCAACAACTAATTACAGCTTGGCTTAACAGAACACCTGTTCTTTGGATGTCGCATTGGGGACCTTATTCTGGCTGCTCATTTTGGTAGAAATCCAAAATGATCAAAATCTCTATGCCCTCTCTGGATTTTGACTGCTTAGCATGTTTATAGTTAGAGTGAAACAGCTGTAACATGCAAAACAATGTGGCTCGCTTATGCAAGTGAAATGTTGGACATGTGAAGGACTTCTCTTATAGAGCTTGAAAAGTTGCTACCATGTTTATTTTTAATTGATAGTTTTCAGGGGAAAAAATTGTTTTTGTTTTAAGGAATATGCCAGTATGACTATGTTATGCAGAAAACGAAATTATAAACTTGTCAGGTGCTATAAATAATGAGTAGGTCAAAATAATTGTAGAGATAAGCTTGTGGTGCTGATGCTATTATGTATATCGTTGCAAACATTGGTTAAAATGGTTTCTGAAGTACAAGGTAATGAAGGAAAAGCAAATAATCAGGGAATTCCTTAGGAGGACAAGATATGGTTTGAGTTGAACATGTAGTTATAAATAAGGAAGAATTATGGTTCTCAAAGTAGACTGCATGCAGTTCAGATAATGCTTGGTGATTGTGGGTTTCTTCTCTTCTCTTTTGGTTCTAGATTGCCATTCTTTTTTAATAATGGTTTGGCAATGGCCGATCCTAATTGTGTTCTTAGCGATGTGCCAACAGAGGACTGTTCTCAGCAGCGAAACAAATGGGTTCTCTTATGCAACTTTTGCGGGTATGTAATGCATAGTCGGCCGTGTCAGGCATCATCTTGTCAGGATGAACTATTTAAGGATGAACATAAATGTGGCATCTTGTCCCTTTGTACCATCATAAATGAAAGTCAATATGAGCAAGAGAAGAGTAGTAGAGATTTTACATCCCTGTCATGACATAGAAGAAGCACAAAAGGGGGAAGGAGCGCAAAAAGGAACAAGAGGAGCAATAGGTGAGCAAACTCGGGATTTGGTGATTTATGGAGAAAAACAAGTCTGAAATGTTAGGGAATCCTAAGAATGCTATTAGGACACAAATTTCACAAAATCCTGAAACTTTTACTGTGATTTATGCAGAAATCAAGTGAGAGAGGGTTGGGATAGAGGCTAAAAAATAACCCTACAACAAACAAAAAACATCCCTGGTTGTCGGTTTCTGATGCCTTTGTTTTTTAAAATAAAAGATGATTCATACAATATGGGTTATATTGTAATCTAGTATTGCATTCCACTGTATCATACAGTATGGCGTAATACGAATACAGGGCTGTCATGCCATACAATACAAGTACCTGAGTCATATTGATTCAGGTACATGATAAGACCATGTCACATCGTATGATACCATATGGCTTTAATAACATGGCAACAGACATTTGTAATATCACAAGTTGTTGGCACAAAAAATGGTTTAATATTCTCTTATTATTGTGTTATATGCAGTGGAGTCGAGCTTACACACGAAGATGGTTGAAGGGATGCCTTTTATTTGGTGACCGATTTGTTTGTCTGGGGCCCAATAGGATCTTGATCAGTTTCAATCTGTGATTTGAGAAAGTTTTCATGTCTAGTAATTGCTCATATAGAACTGAGATTAGTCTTTTGGGATGCTGTCAAGATGTTCCGAGTCTTCTGACTTTTGTTCTTGGCTAGGTCACTCAAGCAGAGCTTCATCGTTGGTTTCATATGCTTGGAGCTGGCACTGTTGAAGAGGTCCGTCTCCAAAAGGATAAAGGATTTGGCTTTGTAAGGTACAGTTCACATGAAGAAGCTTCCTTGGCCATTAAAATGGCCAACGGAAGGATCATTTGTGGAAAATCTATAAAGGTATGCACTGTTCTTATAAGGTGCAGCTTTTTTGTTAATAAAATTGATGGATAGAGAGAAGTGGGACATCGTATTGCTGATCTTCTCTTTCTCACCCTGGTTATTCATTTTTAGTGGTTTGAAATGTTTCAATTATAGCCGTGTCAACTAGATGCCATTACTGGAGGTCCAAAACTGGTTTGGGGTGTCGTTAGTTAACTTCATATCATGGGGAACAACTTGCAGTATGATAGTGACAGGATCCTGTTTCACCTAAGATTAGAGGAATATCTGAAAATGTGCACCATATTTCGAGAATGGTATAGGAAACGTGAAAAGTTGCAAGTTAAAAAATCTTAAGCTGTTGAACGATGTGTGAGCAATGCTACCCATTGGGATATACATGATATCCTTGGTCAAAATGAAGGTCGTATTGATAGAGTGACTTTCTGATATATGTTACCTGATATTTACAACAAAAATACGGCAGAAGTCTATAAAAGAACCAAGATAGGAATCTATACCTCCAAGATGATCAACAACTAAGCCTTTTCCCATTCTAGATGGGGTCAGCTATACCTCCAAGATGATAGATATCCTTTGGTTTTTGGTCAAAAATCAAATAGCTGTCTTATTTGCAAAATTGCCTATGATTCTATGAAGAAGCTTTCAAATTGACTCTAGGGTGTGTAAAATCCTTTATCAACACTCCGAAGTGAGTATATGAATTGTTGCAAAATGGGTTGTATGCCAAGAAAGTTTAAAAGTGAATTAGTGCAACGTATGTTGCATTAATAACGTATCCCAACATATGACCTGTATAAGGTACAGGGCTGTTCCTCAGATACAAGCAATGCGCTAACATTTCATCTTTACTATGTCAGATGGACACTTCTAGGAGGGTGCTGCACAGGCGTCGGACAAGCCGATACTTTGTCTTCACATGCTCGCATGCTCAATGCACCATTAACCATTCCAGACTTCTTAACTAAAAGTTCCAACTCATAAACAGTTTAAGGTTATGTCATAGGGATACTACATTAAATATTTGTAGCTTGTTACTTTAGTAGTCAATAATAATTTATGAAAAATGAGTTTCTCTTTTAGTTAATATATAAAATAATATGCATAATACATATTTGTATTTACATACGGCCGTGGCCCCACCCATAATTTTTTAAATTGCCGTATCCCATGTCCACACCCGCACCCATGTGACATAACATCTGAATCTAGATTCAGTCATTCAAGGTATGGTGTAAAGTTGGTACTTTATTTATATGTCGAAGTAATACAAGTGCAAACCCTGGTTTTACCATTTGATGATATTCTTTCCAGTATGATGGTAACCAAATCAAATTATCAATACATGAAATTGAAATTTTCAATCTAGTTTGTATGCAATTCTAGAAGTTCTTTCTCAAAACGCAGTGTTCTTGGGGAAACAAGCCAACACCACCGGGGACTTCCTCAAACCTGTTGCCACCACTAGTTTCGTCATTCCCAATCCTTAACCAGGGTTATTCTGCTGCAAACCTTCTGGCGTACCAGAGACAGTTTGCATTAAGTCAGGCTGCTGCTGGTTCTGGACAAGCAATGAACCAGGCATCTGGCGTCCATGGTGCCATTGGGGTTTATGATGGATACACAGGCAACTCATCAGCACAACAAATGTATTATCAGTAGAGGAATGGAACCTTTAGCACTTCTGTTGTGCAACTGATTCATTTTCCCTTTTCATGTTTATCTGCTTTTCGGATCAGCTTGTGAGATATCTGCGGGTTTTCTTGTTAACCTTTTTTGTAATTATCACTTTTGGATTCTTATTTTCTTCATGTAAGCATTGTTTTTTCTTTCCCATTATCAAATGTGAACTTCCTCCTGGTATGTAGTTGTCTATACATTGTAAATAAGTTAAATTTCTCTCTGTATTCTCCTTGTGTATTTTCTCATAGATATTCGAAAATTGACTTGCTCTGTGTGTGCGCACTTTGCACACTTGTATTACCACCGCTTGTGGGCTCGGCGGCTTGCATGGGAGAGCATTTATGCTATTTTTTTTGTTTTTTGGGTGAAAAGAGCATTTATGCTACTGTTCATAAGGGCAATCTTCCGTTTCCAGCTATTAGGGTTTGTCCAAATTCATTCGACGGTAATGATTGCAACGTATGCTTAAAGCAAAAATGGCCAAGAAAATGTCCTGCGATTGCAAGTTGGACGTATATTTGTTTTCGTGCATCTGACGAAGCTCTTCAGATGCATTTGTTTGGGCTCATACGTTGGAGATTGAGGCTAGTTTTCATTAATGTATAGCATGTATAGCTTGCATTCTAACTTCACACACACACACACACACACAGATGGGCAACTTGGTGCGATATCCTAGTGTTGCACTTGATCAACTTGTCTGGGGAAATACTTGGTTATGGTTAACACCTTGACTTGGCATGACTTAAATAAAATCAAACATGCGCACCGTGTTAAGTAGCCGGTAGGCATCTCTGATGCCCACTCGTCGTCCCGGTGGGGTGCATGTGTGTGTCTTAAGTTTCACCCTCTACCATATATGACTTGGATGAAGAGATGGAGTAGAATAATACAAGGTCACTGAAGGTTTTCAAAACCAAACCCGAATATCCGTTCCGGTTTTAGTGCAGAACAATTTTCGTCTGGCTTGGGCTCCAATTAGGTCTTGGTTTTGGGATTTCAGTGTTGCCTAGTTTCTTATTTTGACACCAACACGAACAATCAAATTAACCAACGTGAAGTTGAATTTTGTAAAGAATGTTTCATAAGAATTAATTTGTTTTAAACTATTAAGAATATGTATATATCTATATCTATGTGTGCATGATAAATTAATTTAAAGGAGGAAGAAGTGGCTCTGGTTCTGATCGAAGCCACCAATTTCATGTCTACGTAGGGTTACAATTTTGGTGCACTTTTCGTATAGGATGAGCCGTAACCAAAGAGGTAGTCCCAGGTTTGATTATGGTCTGACGGTTTGGTTTCAATCGATTCCGGACCTAGTCCGGTTCCATTTGAAGCACAAGAGTGGTCTAAGCCAGCTATGTTTAACTCTGCTCTTGGCCTCACAATCAAACACCCCTTATCGGTCTTGAAACTGGTACCGAAGATCTGGATCCAAACTGCTTAATCAAGCCTACAAGCTATTGCCTCACCCATCCCCATATTTACAAGATCCAGATGGATGTCACCCCAAAAGAGTTCCTCTATATTTACCCCATTCGGGATTGCAGTCATGGAGACTCACTAATGCCTACCAAGATGACATTACGGGAGTCGTGTGCGGTGGCTGCGGAGTCATACAGTACTGCTGCCGCTGTAAAACTTCAACCCCGATGCTTGAGGGCTCTGGCATTGGTACGCAAGTTTCAGTGTCTTCTGTCTCCATGGCTTCAGCTTCCATTGGTTCAGAGGGCATTACCTCAGCTGCTACAGATACCACTGAGGGTACATGTGGTAGTGGCACCCACGGTACAACAGCCAATCTATCTGTTGTTCCTACTCCATTCCAGGAAATTGTTTTCTCTCTAGTGAGTGAATGATCTGCGAGAAACAGGGAGTAGACATGATTTGCTATTATTCATTGCAAGACAAAGATAACAGATTAACCCTCTTGAGTAGAAACAGTATTATTTTGATCAGGACATTTCATACGAGTCTCTTGCAGTTAATGGCACTTTGTCGACTCAATAAACTTCCTCCAAAGAAAAAAAAAGTAACATGATAAAGTTAAGAACTGGGACACTACTTCCATAAGGCATGATAGCCTCGATATGTTACTTTGTGTTGTCCATCTTATCTATGACTTCGAGAAACTGCCTTCTGAGTGGTTGGAAGGGCCCGATGTGAACCTGAGGCTAGGACACTTATTTCCAGAGCCTATGCTGGGCATGAAAATTCTGATTGTGTTAACTTGACATGGGGGAAGATGCTACATTTAGAAAGGATCGCAGACCACATGAAAAAGAAGTTGCTGCATTTAGAAAACCTAAAATAGATGCTACACTTTGAGATACTTTTACAAAAATAAGGAAGAATTGACAATAAGAAATACAACAAATACTGGTGCTATAGAAATCTTTCAATGAGAACCTAAAAAAGTTACTAGATTAAGATAGAAGACTTTCTAACAGACTGAAACAATGTTCTATTCTCATAGTTTCCATAAAGCAGTTGGTAAGATGACTTCATTGGAATACTTGATTCAGAGGTTTCAAAAATTCAAACTGTAAAGTTCACAATGAATAAGGTTACACTGCATATCTTACTTTTCAAACTTGTGATAATGTTTGAATCCACTGTGTAAGAAATGCCCGATGACACAGGAGTTGGCAAGTTGAGCAAAGGCATATAAGAAGATGACTCCATAGGATTGTAAAGAACCAGAGATCTCTCTTTATTCAGCATAAACGGCAGTCCTACTTCGGGGGTAATTGATGTTGGCTGGGTTCTATCGTCTTCCATATCCAAGGGATGTTCAACTGAAGGTCCGTATTCAGGAACATCATAAAATTCTGGTTCTAACTCCAACTTTGGGGGAACAATACCATCCTATAAATTCACGAGAACAACTTAGTTCAGTATTCCATGCAAATAAAAAGAAACAGTAAACAACAATAACAACAACTAAGCCTTTTCCCGTACTAGATGGGGTCGGCTACATGGATTCTTTGTTTCCACAGAGCCCTATCATAATTTGTAGAATCCATGGTAGATAAGTCCGACAAAGTTTTACACTGGCTGTCGGAAGCCTAATGCAATCCTCCTCCTTTATCTGGGCTTGGGACCGGCCATGCAAGGGTGATCCCTTACATGGGCGGAGTAAAATAAAAAGAAACAGTAATGAAAAAAATAATGATAGAAAATTTGGTATTCCAAGGCAGATGGGTGATCCTATTATCGTATTGTTCGGGCAATACATCCAATGAAAAGCACCATGGTTAATAATCAACATACATGAAGAAGATAAAATCCTTGGCATATACCTGATTCTACAATAACAACAACCAAGCCTTTTCCCATACTAGACGGGGTCGGTTCTTCTTTTGATCTTCTTTTTATATGTCCAAACCACCTTAAACGATATTCTCTCATTTTATCCTCTATTGGGGCCACACATAATTTATTTCTAATAACCTCTTTATGTATATGGTCTTTTCTTATACGACCACTCAGCCGTCTCAATATCTTCATTTCTGTCACAGACATCTTTTGTACATGTTGATGAACCCAACACTCATAACCATAAAACATGACAGGTCTAATTGTTGTTCTATAGTGTTTACCTTCTAACTGTAATGGTATCTTCTTATCACAAAGAATACTTGATGATCCTCTCCATTTTAACCAACCAACATTAATTCTATGCGTAACATCTTCGTCAATTCTTCCATCACTGAAAAATTGACCCTAGGTATTTAAAACTTTCTTTTTGGGGATGCAATATGTGCCAATTTTAATTTCTATGGCATATACCTGATTCTAAGACTGAAAAAAAGCAATGCTCTTAAGATAATAGACACTGGACTAAACTAAACTCAATAGGATGTTGATGTAGGCCTATCTGAAAACAAGGAACCACAGCTTATAAGCATTACATTAACACCAACACATCCACATAACCTTCAGCTATATAAAGAACATAAACTAAAAGCCATAAAAAGCAAAAAGCCTACAAGATAATATCACAACTATGAAAGATCATACCCATCCAATAACCCCCAAGCTCACATACTAAGAAAAAGCCAAGAGGATGTTCCTCTCTGCATTTTCAAGTTTGATCCATGGATCATTAGAACATCTGATGAAGGTCTATCCAAAAACAAGGAATATGAGCTTATCACTGTTACACTAAGATCGGCACATCTATGTCTTGGCTATAACAAGGACCTAAACTGCCAAGCATAAAAAAGTGAAGAGCCGACATGACACTATCACAAATATCAATGGTTAAGCCCATCCAATCACCAGGGCTCAAGGATGTCTTTCAATGACTCCTGCAGTTTAATTTCACATGCTATCACAAATATCAATGGTTAAGCCCATCCAATCATCAGGACTCAAGGATGTCTTTCAATGACTCTTGCAGTTTAATTTCGAGCAAAAGTCGTGATCTGATTCAATATTATGTTAAGATATGTTACATAAACTTAAACTACGCCCATGTAAGGGATCACCGTTGCATGACTGGTCCCAAGCCCGAATAAAGGAGGGTTGTGTTAGGCTTTCGACAGACAGCGTAAAACTTTATTGGATTGTTATACCATGGATTACATAAATTATGAGCATTGCTTTGGGGTGTTCCCGCCTAGCGACGTGTTGCAGAGCACGAATAAAGTGAAAAATAAGCAAGGGTCACTACATTTTCGCCCGAATGTAGTGAATCAATTGTAGAGATGGTTCTCACATCATGGATGGGTATGGATAAAAAAGTTAGTAAATAAATTACATAGAGGGTCTCCGCATTTTCAATATGGATGGATGGGGGGTAAGGAAGCTAGTCCTAGATAATAAGATTCATATTGGTTCTTAGAATATCGGAATATGGTCCGGTAAGCTAATGGAGGTGGTAGATACTATGATTCAAAAAAATATTCATATTCAATGTTTCCAAGAGACAAAATGGGTTGGGGAAAAAGCAAAAGAGATTGAGGATATAAGTTTTAAATGATGGTACTCAGGTAAGGAAAAAGCTCGAAATGGAACTGGTATTATCATAAATAAAGATTTTTCTTATATCACCATTTGCCACTAGAATTTTTTCATCCTCGTCTTTTATGCATGTAACATAATTACGATCTTTAGTTTTCTTATCTCTAGCCCTAGCTATCCTAAAAATATCTCTTTCACCCTCTTTTGAGTTGAGTTTTTTATATAAGTCCTCATAAATTTTAGCTTTTGCTTTACTCACGGCCTTTTCGCTTCCTTCTTTGCTTTCTTATAAGCCTCTAAAGTTTCACTAGTTTTTTTAGCATAATGTAATTTGTAACATGTCGCTTTGCCTTAGATTTTGTTTTGTACTACTTCACTCCACCACCAAGCTTCTTTTTGTGCCGGTACACCTCCCTTAGATACCCCTAACACCTCTTTCGCTACTTTTCTAATATGTATATCTATATTGTTTCACATATCACATGGTGTACCAATATAATTCCAAACATCTCCTTGAAGGACTTTTTGTTTAAATATATCTTCTTTCTCGCTTTTGAGGTTCCATCATTTAGTCCGAATAGCTCGATGCACTCTTTTCTTCTTTGTCCATTTTTTTATTTGTAAATTCATAACTAAAAATTGATGTTGGATGGATAAGCTTTCTCCTGGAATAACCTTGCAATTTTTACAACACACTCTATCTTTTTTTCTATAAATAAAGTAATCAATATGTGTTTGTGATAAGCCACTCTTATAAGTAATTAAATGTTCATCTCATTTTTTGAAGATTGTATTGACTATAAACAGATCAAATGTCATTTTAAAATTAAAAATCTCCATACCTTCATCATTTATATCCCTAAAACCAAAGTTTCCATGAATACCTTGATATCCTAATACTTCTTTACCAACATGTCCATGCAAGTCTCCTCCTAAACAAATCATCTCCCTTTGTTTGTGGAATTCTTTGAATCACCTCATCGAACTCTTCCCAAAAAGTTGTCTTTGTACTATCTTCTAGTCCTACTTAGGGTGTGAAAGCACAAACTATATTCAATACCTCTGCTCCTAACACTAATTTCAATGTCATGATTCAGTCACCGTCACCATATCGTTGTATGTCTACTACACTATCCTAATTTCTGTAAATAATTGTCAATGATCGAAGGTTGATGTTGCACAAATCAATATTACCAAGTCGCCAAGAATCAAATGGCATTCAATTCCGAATGCCGATCTTCAAGAATACTAAACAAGAGCGGAAGCATATACAAAACAAGTCAAAAAGCAGTATAAGACTACATATTTTATTAATGAATTGAAGTAGTATTTATAGACAACATAAGATGGTGGAAGAAGAAGTGAAAACAAGGCCCAAAGGGCTAACACATACACTAGTGCTGGCCGGTCAGCACTAGCCGTTGGAGCTTCCAACGGAATGGCCAGGGTCATGCTGGCCCTGGCCCTCCTTTCTGCTGGGACTGCACGGGCCCTACTCGGTCGTGCCCCTATTACATTAACACCCCCCTCAAACTTACGGGGTATACATTGAAAGTTTGTCTAATAAAAACTGAAATCGAGAAGCTAAAAGTGATTTGGTGAAGAAGTCTGTGAGTTGCATCTCAGATGTGACATAACAAAGTGAGATCTTATTGAGGCATTCTTCACGAACAAAGTGACAGTCCATCTCGATATGTTTGGTCCGCTCATGAAAAGTGTTGTTGAAGGCAATGTACATAGCGCTTTTGTTGTCACAGTTCAGAATGGCAAGGTGTTGTACATTGACTCCCATGTCTGCTAGAAGGGTTGTGATCCAAGAAATCTCCATCACAGCTGTAGCCATGGCTCGATATTCGGCTTTTGTAGAGGAGAGGGACACCTTCTTTTGCTTTTTGCACTTTCACGAAACGAGAAATTCACCTAAAAACACACAAAAACCAGTCGTAGAGTGTCAATTGTTGACATCTCCACCCCAATCAGCATCCGTATATATAGATAAATCAAAAGATGAAGAAGAAGTTAAGAGAACTCCCTTGTGGACAGTGTTTCTAATATATCTAATAATGCGCAAGACAACACTCATATGAACAGAAGTGGGTGCCTGTTGAAATTGATTGGTCGTGTGTACTGCATGAGAAATGTCTGGTCTAGTAATGGTGAGATAAGTAGGTGCACCTATGAGCTGTCGATAAGGGGTGGGGTCATCTAATTTCTCACAATCAGTGGAGCGTAGTTTGGTGCCTAGAACTTCCGGTGTGTCAACAACCTTAGTATCTGTAAGACCAGATCTGTCAATAATATCATTAGCAAACTTTGTTTGAGACATAAAGTATCCACTCTTATTTTTGTTAATCTCAATACCCAAAAAGTAATTCAGTAAACCCAAGTCTTTCATATCAAATTCGTGATGCAGATTAAGTTTAACTTCAGCAATTCCCACTTCATCACTTCCTGTGATGATCATGTCATCTACATACAAAAGCAAAATAACAATACTAGATTGTATTTTTCGAACAAACAATACGGTATCAGTATAGCAAGTCACAAAATTATGCAAATGCATTAATTTTTTCAAATCGATCAAACCAAGCTTTTGGAGTTTGTTTTAGACCATACAAAGCCTTTCGTAACTTAAGAGCATGACCAGGAGGGAGAGTGACCCTAGGAGGAGGACTCATGTAGACTTCTTCATTCAAGTAATCATTCAACAAATCATTCTTAACATCAAGTTGATATATATTCCATTGCTTAGTTGCACTAATGATTATGAGAATTCTAATTGTGGCCATTCTAGCTACTGGGACAAAGGTTTCATTATAGTCAATTCCATATTCTTGGGTATAACCTTTAGCAACTAGTCTAGTCATCTTTCAATGTGACCATTGCTGTGAGTTTTGATTTTATATACCCATCGACATCCAATGACTTTCTTATCTTTTGGTATGGGTGCAACTATCCATGTCTGAGCCTTGTCTAGAGCGTTGAGTTCATCTTTAATAGCATCTTCCCATTCTGGAATACCTTTAGCTTGATGATAGAACCTAGGTTCTTTAACTTGAGGAAGGGTGGCAATCAAATTTCTTCATTGTGGTTCAAAAGATTCATAAGACACAAATCGCGGAGGAGGTCTTGAAACTTGGGGTTCTAATCTTGTAATATCAGGTTCCATGTGGACTTCATTGGTTTCTCTAAGTCATCTTATATAATGTGAGGGGAAGGGTTCGACAATTGACCGAGTATCAACAATGGTGTGTGAAATGTCATTGTTTCCAACATGATCTTCTTGATGATCTACTGAGTCACAATCATTATCTTCTTCTAGCTCAAAAACATCTTGAGGAATGAAAGGTTCCGAATTTTTCAAGGATTTGGACTCATAATAAATATCATTCTCAAAAAAATTTACATCCTTGGACACGTACAATTTGTCTTCTATGGGATCAAAACACCGATACCCTTTCTTGTCAATGCCATAACTAAGGAAGACGCATTCAATAGCTCTAGGTGACAATTTATCATTCTTGTCCGTATACACGAAACATCTACGTCCAAAAACCCTAAGTCTTTCATAATATGGAGAGATGTACAATTTTTTGAAAGGTGAAATATTCTCAAGGTTAGATGAAGGCATTCTATTTATAAGGTATACGGCGATAAGAGTAGCTTCAGCCTATAAGAATTTAGGAACCTTACTAGCGATTAGCATAGTTCTACAAGTTTCAATAATATATCTTTGTTTTCTTTCCGCTAAACCATTTTGTTGAGGTGTTTTAGTGCATGATTTTTTATGAATAATACCATTAGTTTCAATAAATTTGTGAAATTCATTAGACATGAACTCTCCTCCCGAATCAGATCTAAAGATTTTAATGGTTGCTCCAAATTGGTTTTTGATCATATTATAAAATAATACAAATTTTTCAAATACTTTGGATTTATGTTTTAATAGATATATCCATGTAAAACGAGTAAAGTCATCCACAAAAATCACATAGTATTGCAATCTTCCTTTAGAAAGGACGGGTGCGGGGCCCCAAACATCCGAATGCATTAAATCAAAAGCTTTCTTTGGTACATAGTTTTTTTATCTAAAAGAAAGATGATGCATTTTCCAAGAATACAATCTTTACATTCAAAATTTTTCTCTCTAATGCTTTTCATCAAAACTCCGCCCATGTAAGGGATCACCCTTGCATTGTCGGTCTCAAGCCCGGATAAAGGAGGAGGGTTGTGTTAGGCTTCCGACAGCCAGTGTAAAACTTCGTCGAATTTCTACAACATGGATTACAAAAATTATGAGCATTGCTTTGGGGCGTCCCCGCCTAGCGACGTGCTGCAGAGCCCGAATGCAGTAAGAAGTAAGCAAGGGCCATTACATTTTCGCCCGAATGTAGTGAATCAATTGCAGAGAGCAGTGTTGTCTGACGCGTATCGTATCGTATTTTAATATTAAAATAATGTAAAAAATAATTAAAAATTAATAAAAACAGTAAAAATAAAAAAATCAGGAAAAATCTGATAATTGCTTTAAATTCATATAATGTAAGTTTAGTACAGATTGAGCATTCAGTATTGAACAATTGCATCCAAATTTACATATTTTGAATCCAAAAAATAAAATACACACATAGTTTACACTTTACTGTACACTACAGTTACATATAATGTTATATTTTACAAATTGTAATCAAGATCATCAACTAAATAATCTTCATCTTCTCCTTATTGCAGATCCTCATCATCATCAACCACGCCCACACCTTCTTCTTCAAAATCAAATTCTTCATCTCCATAATGTTGTTGCGCTCCTTCCAAATTAATCCAGGCAACGTCTTCTTCTGTTAGGAGGGCATTTTCTTCAGTGTCTTCCATAACCCAATCTTCTAATATATCAAAATTA
Organism: Brasenia schreberi; assembly: GCA_036023115.1. Lineage (NCBI taxonomy): Eukaryota > Viridiplantae > Streptophyta > Magnoliopsida > Nymphaeales > Cabombaceae > Brasenia > Brasenia schreberi. The sequence continues at coordinate 20,598,116 of JAYKKT010000073.1, read as the reverse complement.
TCCAAACTTATTGGATCGAACTGACTTTCTTCTCTATTTACTTTTTTTAATTGTCTACGACACAAACAAAGATAAACAATTAGTAAATAATATTAACAATTGAAAACTGAAGTTAAATAATATCGAATTGAAAATTTGAAAGTAATACAACGTTACCTTTCACGAAGGCGCATGTTACAACGAATATAAACCAAATCATTAAGCCTTTTGTGTTCCAACCTGTTGCGCTTTTTTGTATGGATGTGTTCAAAAACACTCCAATTTCTTTCCCAACCTGTTGTACTATAGGTTTGGCTTAAGACTCTAACTGCAAAATCTCTAAGGTTTGGACAATCACTTCCAAACCTGTTCCACCAAACATCTATAAAAAAAATATAAACATTAGAGACATAATAATCCACAGTAATGTAAGATGCAACTTAAATATGAAAATAAACAATGTACCTAGACGCATCGTAGAGCGGTTGCGAATTGCAACAGACAAACACATCAAGTGAAGAGCATTATCATATATCTCCATCTCTCGATGTATCGCATCTACTATGCTCTCATCAGGGACTAATATGTCGATGCATTCAATGATTCCTCGATTAACCTCATCGTCCCTTTTGAAGGTTGCTGAGTACCTCAATGATGGGTTTAGATAGTAGGCTGCTGCATGAATAGGCTGATGCAATTGTTTATTCCATCTACTATCAATTATTTTCCACACGGGCACATAATCTCTATTTTTTTTTATTAAAGTTATTTCTGATCGCTTCTTTTGCCCTGTCCATGGCTTCATAAAGGTAGCCCATAGATGATTTCTCCTCGCTGTCAGCCAATCTCAAAACTTTCACTAAAGGACAAGTAATTTTCAATAATCTGATACATGCATTCCAAAATGAACTTCTAAAAACCGTTTCTACAATCTCATTTAACTTTCTGTTCCTTCTGTTTTGTGGCAACTCTGTAAATTGTTGCCACTCATCTGAGGAGAACATTCTCTTTAAAGCTTGCTTCTGTCTCACAATACTCTGTACAGATAAGAAGTTTGTTGCGAACCGAGTTGCAGCTGTGCGAAGAAGCTCTGCACCTTCTGTGTATCTCCTCATCATACACAAAACAAATGCATGGTTTAAAATGAATTTTGTAATATCTTGGCAACACTCAGTTGCTGCCTTTATTTCATCCATCTCACCAATGTCCTCGAGGATGAGATCTAAACAATGGGCTGCACATGGTGTCCAGTAGAAAGTCCCATAAATATCAGCTAACTCCTTTCCAGCTGCTTTGTAGTTAGTTGCATTATCTGTAATCAATTGGACTACATTTTCTAGCCCAACCTCCTGTATAACCTTATCAAATTCCTCTCGTATGATCTCTGCAGTGTGCCTCTCCTCTGACATATCTAGAGATCTCAAAAACATGAGTCCTTTAGGACAATATACAAGAAAGTTTAGCGAATGTCCTTCCTCGCCTATCGGTCCATCCATCTGCCATGATAGTGCATCCTGTTTCCTTCCACGATTGTCTCAAAGTCGAACAGTATTGCTGCACTTCAATCACGGCGTGATCTAATATCTTCCCTCTCAACTTCTGATAAGAGGGCATCCTGTATCCTGGACCAATGTTAGCAATTGCATATGCCATTGCTTGAAAATGAAAACTGTTTGCTGCATTAAATGGAATGCATGCATCATAAAACCATCTGCCCACTGCAAGGTCTGCTTAATCGTGCAGTTATTCTGAAGCCATAGCAGCACGAATTCTTAGCTGAGCACCAGGTGTAGTGGAAGGAGGAAAGAACGAATGTATGCTAAAAGAAGAAGCTCTTCCTCTACTCCTTCGTGAACTTCCTCTTCTACCACCTCCAAAGTCTTCAGCTGCAACCCTCTTTCCTCTGCTAGGTGCTCGCGAACTGCTACTACCAATATTTGTTCTAGCATCTGAAAACAAACTATCAGTGAATCCAACTCCAGTGGCAGTAGCATCATCAGCTTCTTCACATATCTGAAAATCATCCTTTTGTTGTCTCCTTTCCTGTATGCTCTCAATCATCTGCAAGCATTGCCATTTAATACCTTCTGGCACACTTCTAACTCTGCCTGTGCATGGAGCAACTTCTTTTCTGGTTCCTGCTAGGTGGTGTTTCAACCTTGAAATTCCACCACTATCCACCTTTTCACAAAATAAACATCTGGTTTTTAACCTTGAACCCTCAACTGGTGTACCCCACTGCCATGCCGGATCATCAGACTTTGAATGAGAGTCTCTACCACCCCTTCCTGCCATCTCAATGGAGTATTTTAATTCAAACAAAAACTTAAAAATAAAAGCACTTCGTAAATCCCCCAATCTTCAAATAACACTCAAATCGAGTGTCTCCCACTTCATGAATGCAATAAAAATCGTATACACACACTTAATAACTTCATATTTTATCATTTAAAAAAAAAACTGAAATAACACAAAAAACAATAAATATAAAGGAAAAAAATGAAAAAAACATTAAAAATATACCTAAATCCGAGTTTGGAGGCTTGGACGGACACCGTAGGGCACGATTTTAGAGCTTTGAACACCAAGGAGGCGAAAACTGACTCTTAGGGAGCTTGAGGAATCCAAAAGGAGAGAGGAAACCCATGAAAAATCGCGGGTTTCTCTCAGGCCGGGACCCTTTATAAGGGTCCTAGGACGTACGATACGGGCGATACGGTGTGATACGCCCGCACCTGCGATACGGGGCCCCGTATCGTATTGGCCCACGATACGATACGTATCGCACCGTATCGTACGATACGGACAACACTGGCAGAGAGGGTTCCTACATCATGGACGGGTGTGGGTAAAGAAGTTAGTCCCGCGACATTGCCGCCCGAATGTAGTGAAAAATTTTCAGTCTCCGTTTTTTTATTATGGACGGATGCGGGGGGTAAGGAAGCTAGTCCTAGATAATAAGATTCGTATTGGTTCTTGGAATATCGGAACATTATCGGATAAGCTAATGGAGGTGGTAGATACTATGATTCGGAGAAAGATTCATATTCTATGTTTACAAGAGACAAAATGGGTTGGAGAAAAAGCAAAGGAGATAGAGGATATAGGTTTTAAATTATGGTACTCAGGTAAAGAAAAAGCCCGAAATGGAGTTGGTATTATCATAAATAAAGATTTAAAGGAGAGTGTAGTAGACATACAACGATATGGTGACCGAATCCTGACATTGAAATTAGTGTTAGGAGCAGAGGTTTTGAATATAGTTTGTGCTTACGCACCCCAAGTAGGACTAGAAGATAGTATAAAGAAAGCTTTTTGGGAAGAGTTAGATAAGGTGATTCAAAGGATTCCACAAAGGGAGATGATTTGTGTAGGAGAAGACTTAAATGGACATGTCGGTAAAGAGGCATTACGATATCAAGGTATTCATGGAAACTTTGGTTTTGGGGATATAAATGAGGAAGGTAGGGAGATTTCAAATTTTGCTATGGCATTTGATCTCTTTATAGTCAATACAATCTATAAGAAAAACGAGATGAACATTCAATTTCTTATAAGAGTGGCTTATCACAAACACAAATTGATTACTTTATTTGTAGAAAAAAAGATAGAGCGTGTTGTGAAGATTGTAAGGTAATTCTAGGAGAAAGCTTAACCACCCAACTTCGACTTTTAGTTATAGATTTACAAATAAAAAAATGGACAAAGAAGAAAAGAGTGCATTGAGCTATTCAGACTAAATGGTGGAACCTCAAAAGCGAGAAAGAAAATATATTTAAACAGAAAGTCCTCCAAGGAGATGTTTGGAATTATGTTGGCACACCCTCTGATATGTGGAACAATATGGCTATACATATTAGGAAAGTGGCGAAAGATGTGTTAGGGGTATCTAAGGGAGGTGTACCGGCACAAAAAAGAAGCTTGGTGGTGGAGTGAAGTAGTACAAAATAAAATCAAGGCAAAGAGGGCATGTTACAAATTACATTATGCAAAGAAAACTAGTGAAACTTTAGAAGCTTATAAGAAAGCAAAGAAGGAAGCAAAAAAGGCTGTTAGTGAAGCAAAAGCTAAGATTTGGGAGGACTTATATAAAAACTCAACTCAAAAGAGGGTGAAAGAGATATTTTTAGGATAGCTAGGGTTAGAGATAAGAAAACTAAAGATCTTAATTATGTTAGATGCATAAAAGACGAGGATGAAAAAATTCTAGTGGCAAATGATGATATAAGAAATAGATGGAAAATTTATTTTTATAATCTTTTTAATGAAAATAAAGATGTTAGTATAAGTTTAGGAGATTTAGCCAAGTCAGAAAAGTATATAAACCACAATTTCTACCGACGTATTCAAAAGAATGAAGTCAAAGAGGCTCTTAAACATAGGAAGAGTGGTAAATCGGTAGGACTAGATAATATTCCTATAGAAGTTTGGAAAATACTAGGAGAAACAGGAATCACTTGGCTCACAAGACTATTTAATGAAATATGGAAAAACCAAAAGATGCCCGAGGAATGGAGAGCAAGTACACTTATACCCATATATAAGAACAAGAGAGACATTCAAAATTGTGAGAATTATCGAGGTATCAAGTTAATGAGTCATACTATGAAATTATGGGAAAGAATTATCGAACGTAAGTTAAGACAAGTATCAAGTACAACAGAGAACCAATTTGGATTTATGCCAAGTAGATCTACTATTGAAGCGATTCACCTTTTGAGACGTCTTATGGAACATTTTAAAGAAAAAAAGAAAGACCTTCACATGATATTTATTGATGTAGAAAAAGCTTATGATAGGGTACCGAGGGAGGTTCTTTGGAGAACTTTAGAAAAAAGAGGTATCCCATTGACATATATTAATCTTATAAGAGACATGTATGATGGTGCAAAAACATGTGTGAGGACTAATGAAGGAATGACAGACTTCTTTGAAGTTAATATTGGGTTACATCAAGGATCAACTTTAAGTCCATACTTATTTATAATGGTGATGGATGAGTTAACAAAACATATTCAAGATGAAGTACCTTGGTGTATGTTATTTGCAGATGACATTGTATTAGTGGAGGAGTCTAAGGAAAAAGTTAATAGAAAATTGGAACTATGGAGAGAAACATTAGAAAACAAAGGCCTCCGACTTAGTAGAACAAAGACAGAATATATGGAATGTAAGTTTGATCATTTGGCTACTTCAAAGGACATAAAAATTAAAATTGGCACACATTGCATTCCCCAAAAGGAAAGTTTTAAATACCTAGGGTCAATTTTTCAAAGTGATGGAAGAATCGATGGAGATGTTACACAGAATTAATGCTGGTTGGTTAAAATAGAGAGGAGCATCAGGTATTCTTTGTGATAAGAAGATACCATTAAAATTAAAAGGTAAATATTATAGAGCAGCAATTAGGCCTGTCATGTTTTATGGTTATGAGGGCAGTTAATCAACATGTACAAAAGATGTCTGTGACAGAAATGAAGATGTTGAGATGGATGAGTGGTCATACAAGAAAAGACCGTATACATAATGAGGTTATTAGAAACAAATTAGGAGTGACACCAATAGAGGATAAAATGAGAGAACATCGTTTAAGATGGTTTGGACATATAGAAAGAAGAACTAGTAAGAAGGTTAGAAAAACTAAATTTGGAAAGTAATAAAAGAGGTAGAGGATGACCACAAAAGTGTTGGAAAGAAACAATAAAGAATGATCTAGCTTATTGGGAGTTAACTGCTAACATGGCACATGATAGGGATATGTGGAAACAAAGAATCCATGTAGCCGACCCCGTCTAGTATGGGAAAAGGCTTAGTTGTTGTTGTTGTTGTTGTTGAATGCTTTTCATCAAAGGAATATTACACAATTTTTGAGAGTCTAAGTGTCCAAGTCTTTTATGCCATAACGTAGCATCTTGGGTTATGTTACAAAAACCGGAATTTGGCATAACAAGATAGTCCATTTTGTATAGTCCACTTTCTCTATGGCCTTGACCAATCACCTTCTTCGATAGGTGATCCTGCACCACACAATATTTAGATGAGAAAGTGACTATGCAATTGTTATCATATATTTGAGCAACCGAAAGAATATTTAAATTAAGTTTAGGTATAAAACTTACATTTTGAATTTTAAAGTTTTTTTTTCAAGGTTTCCTAATTTTTTGATTTAGAGTTTTGTTCCATCGGCCGTAAACACATGTTTTCTAATGGTTTCACAAGAATTAATAAAAAAATCTTCACTATGCGTCATATGAAAGGATGCACCGGAATCTAAATCTAAAAACCAAGACATACCTTGAGAAGTGGATAGAGCATTTCCGGAGATGCTTGCTTTTTTCTTGAAAATTTCTTTTATCTATGCTTTTATGTTGTTGGGCAAGACACCCCCTTCTTCTACGGCTCCCGCATTTCCAATTCTTCTCTGAAGTAAAGGACATGTGATTTTGATGTGTCCATTTTCCTTGCAATAGTGGCACATAGTGTCTCTGTTGGGCCACGGTCCCATGGGCTTCTTTGACATGCCTTCATTATACTTTGCATGCGGAGGCTTGTAGGTCTTCAAATTTGCTCCCGGTTTTGATGCGGCAAGCACGACTTCCTTAGCCACATTCATGTTTTTCAATCTTGTTTCCTCCATAACAAGGTCGGCCAAAAAGTAATCCCCTCTAGGTCTAGGTTTTCTATATATGATGTTTGATATAATATTTTCAAATTCATCTCTCAACCCACGCATAAACAAAAAGAAGTATTGGTTGTCTAGAAATTCTTGAAATTCATCTAATTTATGAAGATTTCCAAATTTGTCAAAACTTCTCAATTGAGTCCATAATTTCGAAAAATCATTATGGTAGTCTCTAATGCTTAGGTTCCCTTGTTTAAGCATTATCATTCTTTCCATTAAATCAATTTGAAAAACAAAGTCATCTTGAGAATGAAATTTTTTCAAATATTCTCAAGTTTCAAAAGCGTTTTCAAATGCACTAATCCTATTTCTAAGATTTTCATCCACATTTTGGCAAATAATCCATGTGATTTTTGCGTTCATTTTTTCCCACAATTTTAAATCTAACTTTTATTTTTCATGAGCTTTGACGATTTCATCATCGTCTAAATCATCAATGTTCAAAATTGGTTCCTTTATGGTTCCATCGATGTAATCCCAAAAATCCTTTGACAAAAAATACTTTTTCATGGTCCTAGCCTAACTTTGGTAGCATTTTGGATCTAGGATACATTTAAACGACTCATTTTTACCTTCTATTTTGCAAAAATCACAAATTATGAACTAACCTCAAGTTTGGTAAAATTCTTCAAATTTCGCACCGATGGCATGCTTCCCAATACACCCGATTTCTTCAATCCGAGGCTCTGATACCATGTAAATAATTGTCAATGATCGAAGGTTGATGTTGCACGAATCAAGATTACCAAGTCGCCAAGAATCAAATGGCATTAAATTCTAAATGTCGATCTTCAAGAATACTAAACAAGAGCGGAAGCATATACAAAACAAGTCAAAAAGCATTACAAGACTGCATACTTTATTAATGAATTGAAGTAGTATTTATAGACAACATAAGATGGTGGAAGAAGAAGTGAAAACAAGGCCCAAAGGGCTAACACATACACTAGTACTGGCCGGCCGGCACTAGCCGTTGGGAGCTCCAACGGCAACGGAATGGCCAGGGTCATGCTGGCCCTGACCCTCCTTTCTGCTGGGATTTCTACCGACGTATTCAAAAGAATGAAGTCAAAGAGGATCTTAAACATGTGAAGGGTGGTAAATCGGTAGGACCAGATAATATTCCTATAGAAGTTTGGAAAATACTAGAAGAAATAGGAATCACTTGGCTTACAACACTATTTAATGAAATATGAAAAAATCAAAAGATGCCCGAGGAATGGAGCGCAAGTACACTTATACCCATATATAAGAACAAGCGAGACATTCAAAATTGTGCGAATTACCGAGGTATCAAGTTAATGAGCTATACTATGAAATTATGGGAAAGAATTATTTAACGTAGGTTAAGACATGTATCAAGTACAACAGAGAACCAATTTGGATTCATGCCAGACAGATCTACTATCAAAGCGATTCACCTTTTGAGACGTCTTATGGAACATTTTAGAGCAAAAAAGAAAGACCTTCACATGATATTTATTGATATAGAAAAAGCTTTATGATAGGGTACCGAGAGAGGTTCTTTAAAAAACTTTGGAAAAAAGAGGTATCTCATTGACATATATTAACCTTATAAGAGACATGTATGATGGTGCAAAAGCATGTGTGAGGACTCATGAATGAACGACAAACTTTTTTGAAGTTAATATTGGGCTACATGAAGGATCAACTTTAAGTCCATAATTATTTATACCGGTGATAGATGAGTTAACAAAACATATTCAAGATGAAGTACCTTGGTATATGTTATTTGCAGATGACATTGTATTAGTGGAGGAGTCTAAGGAAAAAGTTAATAGAAAATTGGAACTATGGAGAGAAACATTAGAAAGCAAAGGCCTCCGACTTAGTAGAACAAAAACAAAATATATGGAATATATCAGAGGATATAGAAATTAAAATTGACACACATTGCATCTCCCAAAAGGAAAGTTTTAAATACCTAGGGTCAATTTTTCAGAGTGATGGAAGAATTGATGGAGATGTTACGCATAAAATCAATGCTGGTTGGTTAAAATGGAGAGGAGCATAAGGTATTCTTTGTGATAAGAAGATACCATTAAAGTTAAAAGGTAAATATTATAGAGCAGCAATTAGGCCTGCCATGTTTTATGGTTTTGAGTGTTGGGCAATTAATCATCAATATGTACAAAAGATGTTTGTGACAGAAATGAAGATGTTGAGATGGATGAGTGGTCATACAAGAAAAGACCGTATACGTAATGAGGTTATTAGAAACAAATTAAGAGTAGCACCAATAGAGGATAAAATGAGAGAATATTGTTTAAGATGGTTTGGACATATAGAAAGAAGATCAGAAGAAGAACCTATAAGAAGGTTAGAAAAACTAAATTTGGAAAGTATTAAAAGAGGTAGAGGACAACCACAAAAGTGTTGGAAAGAAACAATAAAGAATGATCTAGCTTATTGTGAGTTAACTGCTAACATGGCACATGATAGGGCTCCGTGCAAACAAAGAATCCATGTAGCCGACCCCGTCTAGTATGGGAAAAGGCTTAGTTGTTGTTGTTGTTGTATGTGTTACATAAACTTAATTGACACGACCACTGTCAATTGGTCTATGAGTTGAACCAGGCATCTGAAAACAAAAGGAAAAGGAAAAATCAGACTATAGAGTTCAGAATGCCTCCATAGTTGTTTCATTCTTTCCGGTGGCAGTATACAAATTGGCCTTTGGCATGCATCAGAATAAAACATGACTTCCATGAACAACATACCTAATTCAAGAGACATTCATTGCACGTCTTAGTTCAATCGTTTACCAAATGTGAGACTAAATAAGAGCCAATATAAATTGAACTGGCACTGGATGCCCGAGGGAGATACAAGAAACTGTGATTGGCTCTGGATATAAGCCAAATGAATGTAGATAAACATGAGTTTTCTCACGGAGAGCTCCGCCAAGCCATAATAACACATAGATCCTGCTTTCTGAAGAATGCGAATAACTGTATTCTCGTAAGATATTTCACGCACATAACCAGAGAAAAATATAGAAACCATGAAAAGTTTCCCTTTCCTAAATGCTGAAAGAATAAGAATTCGCCAGACCAAATGAGCACTGGTTTGACGGCAAAGATCAAGAAATCGCGTTATATTAAGATGGGGAAACCAAGGAACCAAATTTCAGAGCATCTTTCAATCTTCCTCGCAGGAAGCCCCGCCAAGCAACAGGAAACAGTAGATTGCGTTTTCTAAAGAAACTTAGAAGTTGCATTGTCTAAAGCAGAAACCATGGATATTCTCCTTAATGCCACAGACAGATTGGACCTACCAGAAGGACCCATACATTTATGTTATTTGAATCAATTGAAGTTGGTCTAATCGATCAAACAACTCAGAATCATTGATCCCTATTTCATCAAACATATCAAATTAACATCGCCCCACGAGCCACCCAAAAAACCTAATGTAGAGGAGCCGTCCCGTTTTCAAGTTTCTGACGCATTATGCTCCCTATGAAACGCCTTTGCTCGATATCATTCGGCCTTTAATTAAAAAAAAACAGTAACCATCATGGTTGTTTCTGGTGATTCTAAGATTCCTACACCGTTCTCAATTTCCAAGGATCAAGAATAACCAAAGGTGTTCATAACTGCTATAGAATTCCCCATGAAGAAAACCCACAAAAACTAAACAACCAAGAATCAGACAGACAGAGAGAGAGAGAGAGGAGAGGAGAGGAGAGGAATACCAAGCGAGGAATCTTGCTAGTCTGAGTGGAGACTAAGAAATCGGAGGGACCACCGAACGCATCGTCTCCGATACCCTTCCTCTTCTTCCGGGAAACGAAGTCAGCCATCTCCCTCTCTCTCTCGGAGAGGAACAATTTTAAGGCCTTTTATTGCTAGACCGTGGAGGGGGCCCTCTCCAGAAACTTCGCCCCTTTCTGTCTCTGATTATTAGGATGAGTAGCGTGACGAATCTAATCGCACGCAGGGTATTGAGTCAGAGAGCCCAGCCAATTCAGCCAACGTTCTGTGTTGAGGAAATCTTTTTCTGCAAGCAGAGGTAGCAATTTGGACCCCAATCCAACAACTTGACCTGAATTCAACCCGAAATATTCATGTCATAATTGGGATTTAGGCATCGATTGCGTCAGATTCTTGTTAGTTGGACCTAACTTGAAACGTATCCACGATCTATCTAAATGCACAATGTTCTTAGTGCATATTTTTTTATAAATATTTCAACTATTTGATTGACATAATAAAAACTAGATATTCAAAATTAAAAGTATCATTCTACTTTATATTTAATATATTATTTTTGTTTTGATCACTTTAACCATTAATCTTAAAAATCAAATGATAAAAATATTTATATAAAATTATGTATTTAGCACTATCTTCATATTTATGTATATATACATATATATATATGCTAATTGATACACATATACATGCATCTACAATGATATATATATATATATATATATATATATATATATATATATATATATATATATGTAAGAATTTGATATATGTGTACACCCATTCATGCTCAAATCTATTTAAAGATTTTCACCATTGAATCAACATCTTAATTATGAAGACTTAAATTTAAAAAATAATTAGTACACATGATACATTAAATATAAAGTACATAACTATTGAATTTAAAAAATAAAAAGTATTATTATAGTTATGTACTTTACATTTAATATATCATATGTATCAACTGTTTTTTAAATTTAAACCTCTATCATTAATGATGCTTATCTAAGAGTAAACATATTTAAGTGGATTTAATTATACATTGATGTATGCATAGACAATACTCTGTCATATATAATATAAACTAAGGTAACGGTTGGCTTGACCCCAGGTAGATCCAAACCCAACCAGTTTTAGTCCTGAATCTGACACATCAGCGTGATCTGCCACTCCTACGTACAGCAATAGGCAAACACCTAATTAGGAACTGCCAGTGAAGTGGATGGTACTGAGGGTGTTTTAAGGAACCCAGAAAACGGAACCAAATTAGCGGTTTGGTTTGGTTCCATGAGTTAAGTGATTTGGTTTTGTTAGGTTTGAAGAGGGGAAGAAGTGATTTTGCGGTTCGAAAGTTAAAATCGTACCGATCATCTTATTTATGTATTTATCTATTTATAAGGTATATAATTATATAATTAATTTGCATGAGGTACATATCAGCAATACGTAACTTTATATTCAAAAACATCAATTAATTCCTGCTATTTATTTCGTAGTATTACCGATTACTTTTGAATTAGCCTATGCTATAACTGTTTTTTATTTTATTCGTCTTGATTATTTCTATGTAACTGTCATATATGTTAGCATAATATTAAAATGTATAGAAACGTGGCAAGGTTGCATAGAAACCCCCCGCAAGGTGGGTTTCCTATGTCCTACTCGGTACTAATTATTTTTAATTTTTAATTAAATTCTAACTTGAAGATGGTTTAGTCCTACTACTGTCTAATACTTTATTAGTGAGTAATAATTTTATAAAATTAAGTTCCTTTTCTAGTTGTATTCTACTTGTATGGGATATTATCAATTTTTAATTTTCACTTTTCTACCTTGTGGTTTACGAAATTAACATTCAACGACCAGTGGTTTTATCTTGGCACTTTGTGGTTTATGTTGTTTTAACGACCAACCACTAACACCATTTGATTTTGTTAACATGATACGTGTCGCTGTCATGTTATTATACACCTCTATTACCTTGAATAAAATATGCTGACATGGCACCGATGTGGCACCGGCACATGCCACAATACCAAAATTAGTTGATGTTTGTGGTTGGAAATGTCACAACGGTGCAATAGCATGTCACTATAATAGCAAGATAAAGTTAAAGGTTATTAAGTGCCAATTTCATAAACCATAAAATAAAAAGTTAACCTTTTTCTTTTATTATATATATATATATAATGTGTATATACATATTTGATTCAAATCCTTGTTGATCGTAACATTGAAAGATTGAGATATTTAAAGAAGATTGAGCATAGACCATTATTATTATATATATATATATATATATATATATATATATATATATATATATATATATATATATTGAGAAAAGAGAGAGTCCAAAAGACAGTATTGCCGTGTTGCAACTGCGCCTATATCACCTAAAGGTCACTAAGTGTCAATTTTGCAAATCATAGAATAAAAAAGTTAAGTTTTTCCTTTTATTTATATATATAAAGATAGTATTGCCATGTCCTATGTCATGCACTCTTGTGAAATAGGTTTTCAGAAAAATCACTTTTCCCCATTACTTATTTCTTGGTACTTCGATATATATATATATATATACTCTAAAAGATAGTATTACCGTGTCGCAACTGCACCTATGTCATGCACTCTTGTAGAATAGGTTTTCAGAAACATCACTTTTCTTTTCGTTACTTATTCCTTGGTAGACAGGTTGAAAGAGTATTTGAAAGAGCGATTCGTCAGCACAGCATCCGCGCCTCCCACACCAGTGCCACAATCGGTTCCTTCTTCACCTGCAGCGGCCATGCAACAGACAAGAAGATGAAAGAGAAAGAGAGGAAGAAAATGGGTAATAAGCGCAGGGTTTTCCTCAAGAGAATTTAAGAGAGAAGCGAGCTTTTGTTTTGTTGTATACATCTCTATCTTTTTTATCTACGTATACACTGTATTCATTCTTTGATTTTTCTCTTTTCATGATTTCCTCCTTGAGCTTTCTGTTAAAGTTTTATGTTTATCCGAGAGATTCCAAGAAAAGGTCCTTGTCGTATTTGATGGCTGATGTTATTAGGGCCTAAAGTGGCCACCAATAACTTACATCTCTCACTTATCACTTGAGTCAATTTATAATACACTGGTTTTTCCTCTCATTATTTTTTGGGTTTTTCAAGTTGTACCATTTTCGAGTTATAAGTAAATTAAAACTCTTCATGTTATGCGGTTTTTTATAATTAATATGTCTTTTCCTGCATAACAATCAATAAAGTATATTTCTATACTCAAACTCTAGTCATTATGTCAAACTCATGTGCGTAACATGTTTAGTAAAAAGATTTTCTGAGATGACTTTAGTGAGGAGATCAGCCAACATATCATCAATTGGTATATAAGATATAAATATCTTATTAAACACAATGATATTTAACTATTATATGTTTGATTCTAGAGCTATTAGCTCCACTCTTAATAAGGGTAATTGCTGTATTGTTGTTACAATAAATGACAATATACTCATTGGCTATATGCAACTTCAAATCATGTATGAAATGACTTATCCAAAGGGCACTTGTTGCAGTCATACTGCAAACAATATTTTCAGTTTCTTGTGTTTGCAACGCTACACAATCAATTTTCTTAAAAGCCCAAGAAATAACACCTTCAAATAAAAATATTTGATCGAAGGTTGACTTGTTATCTTTGCTCTCAGCAAATTCAGCATCTGAATATCCGACCACTGTTAGTTCATCAGCTTAAATCTTTTGTTCCTCTAAGATATCTTAAGATCCTTTTCACAACTATCTAATATTAACAACTATCATCACTTTGATATCTACTCATAAGACCAACAATAAAACTCATATCAAGTCTTGTAGACAATATCACATGCATTAAGCTACCCACAACTTATTCATAAAGAATATTAGACTTGTTTTATCTTTCATCAAGATAATCAACCTTATTCAGTTTGACTCCTTTAGTAAAAGGTATTATTATAAGCTTCCAATCACCCATTCTAAATTTCTTGAGGATATAATAAATATCTCTCTCTTGACTTAAACATACAAATTTAGATTTTGTGTCATGAGAAATCTTTATATTCATAATGTATGATGCCTCTCCCATATCCTTTATTTCAAACTTTGAGTTTAACTATGACTTAATTTTGACAATCATTTCATTGTTATTCCCAGTCAACAATATGTCATCTACATATAACAATTAAATGACAAAGTGACTCCCACTGTTTCAAACATATACATAATAGTTAAGTTCATCAGCCACAAACCCAAGTTCTACAATGATATTTTGAAAGGTCAAATACCATTGACACGGTGATTGTTTAAGGCCATATAGGACCAAACATATACCTATGACCTTCATTTCTTTTGACAAATATATCAATTCTCATACTTGGTTTTTCTCAATAGAATCAATTTTCTGAGCCATGATTTTTTCTCAATTTGTTGATTCAAATGAGTTAATAACCAACTCATCTAAATCTATTCAATTAAACACTTCCTTAGCGAGATAAATGTAATAATATTTTAAGTAGGATTGAGTTACTCTAAGTCTTTTATCTCTACTTAAAGTTTAAATACGGTCATTTGGATTAGAATCCATGAGTTGAAATGATGATGGATCTAGAACCACTAGATCATCAATGCATTCATCATCATTTTCAAGGATGCCATTCTTAGTTTTTTCTAGAAATTCAACATCCCTATTTTCTATTAGACCATGGTCTTTATGATAAAACTGATATCCCTTATAACCTTTGATATATCTAATAAAAATATATCTTAAGGACCTACAATCTAGCTTATTACTAAACTGATCAAGGATCTTTACATGTGCTATAGATCCATATCTCCTCGGATGACCCAAGTATGATTTTCTTCCAAACTACATCTCATACGGTATAGATAATACAATTTTACACGATACTCTATTTAATATATATACAATTGTAGTTACTGCTTATCACCAAAATACTATAGAAAGAGAAACATCAATTAACATGAACCTAGTCGTATTCAATAAGGTCATGTTATATCTCTGAAATAAACCTTTTTATGATGAGATGTAAACTTAAAGAGTATATATAAATTGACATGAATAATTTCTAATATAGTTGTTGCACTAATTATTTTTTTGAGAAACGATTTTCTAGTCATTTTCACTTTTATAAGGACTTTACACTTATTAAAAGTGTTTTCAAGAAAAATAGGTAATAAGTTAAAGTTGGTTAATTTTTTTGATTTATTCAAACTTATATGTCATAAGCATTTATGCCATACATTCACATTAACTATATAGGTATAATCAATATAAGAAGAAGAATAACTATCATTTTATTTATATTTAACTTCAACAAATTATGCTCAACATAAAATAAATTTAAAAAAACTATCCTACCATTTTTCCCACAATAACCTTGCTAGGGGTAAACTAACTTCATAATCAATCCATCAACCAATCACAAGGCAGTCCATTTAAAAGCACTAAGAAATTATGTTGATTATGTTTTGCTTCTCTATTGGGCCACAATGTTGGATGTTTCCACCATTGTTCTTTTTGTTGTGATACTCTTATTCGTAGTAATTCATTTTACCACAGTTGAAGTACGTTATTCAAGAAGCAAATTCTTATGATTTATTGAAAAACTTATCGCCCTTCTTGTTATTCTAATCAAACATTTTATTTGGTTTTTTCTTATTTTGGTTATTTTTAGAACTTCACCGTAAATCATCTGAAGCAACTAACAAATTTTCTTTTTTATTTTTGTTCATATGTTCTTGTTCAATTTCTAGTTTCAATGAAAGTTTAAAAAGGGTAAAATCAAGCCCAAGTCTAATAGTTGTAGTTATCATGTTTCAAGAAGGGAAAAACTATTTAGAATTGTAGATATTTGTATTGGTTTAGGTATTACTGATTTTGCTATAACTAAATTCGTAGTCATTACGAACATTTAGTTAACATGTTTAACTACATTATCCGCTTCTTTCATTTTAAAAGAATTATATTTTTAAAGAAGTAATTGAACATGAAGTTTAAAAGTAGTATCATGTTTGGTAGGAAGAGTCAAACAACTCTTTAGCGGTCTTGAAATTCTCAAAGACCCTAATCAAATCATCTTTTATGTAAGCTAACAAGATAGTCTTGGTTATAGTATCATCCTTTAAAAATGTATTATATTTTTTTTCTCTTCGTCTGTTGCAAGTAGGGTAGAGGTAAAACTATTTTCCTAAGTACATAATCAATACCCTATAAAGTTAGGGCCAACAAGAATTTCATTTTCATGTTTGAAAATTTGAGTCATTAACTTTTCAGTCTTTACCAATTTAGAAACACAAATTCTGAAAGTCATTTTTAGTAATTTAGCAAAGACAACAAGTAGAGAGTCTAAATATTTTAAATAGAAAACAAAAAACAAGCAATAAATAATAAACGATAAGATATTTTCTAAGAATCTAATAATAAAACATCGTCATGTACTAAATTGTAGTATCCATAATATTCAGGTACTGAACGGTAAATATTTCTAGGCACTTAACAATAATTTTATATAACATACAAGTATCATAATAAAATATATGAAATTCAAATAGTTTATGTAATTTCAGAACAAGTCATAGGACAGAACAATAAAAATTGGTTATTCATTGATTTAATAAAAAATAATAACATAAATATAAATTTGTCTTATATCATTCTTTCAATTATGCAAAACGTATAAGAGCAGGAAAGTACTTTTGACAATTGGCATAATAGTGATTTTATCAAATAGTTAGGGACATAATTGTAAAACATACTAAATATCGAGTCTTCTAAATCAACAATTTATACAAGGACATAACAATAAATTTATAGTTTTAGTATTTTGTAATTTTGACTAACTGTCAAAGGACAAATTTGTACATTAAGACATATAGGGATAGACATTTAACATTAAAATATCTGAAAGTATTCATAATTTATTCAATGGCAGACTATAATATTAACAACCACAAAGGGCATTCCAATCTTTTAACACAAAATAACTGTACTAAACAATAATTTAGTCCAACAAGAGTATAATTTCCACTAACTTAAATGGTAGAACAACCTTTTTAGTCCGTTGCCTGAAGCAGTTTAAGAGAAATTATTGATCGTTTCCTACCCTAATTTCCCAAAACCGCCGATGGTTTTGCAAAACCAATTGGTTTTTGGTTTCAAAAAAACTGGGGGCACCAGTAGGTTTGACCCATGGTTAGGTGAGAAAAGAGAAGGTTGAGAAAGAGAGTGAGATGTCCCCTCTGTTTCCTCTGCCACTCATCTGGCTCTCTGTCTGGTCTCGGCTACGACCTGCTTGAGCCATGTTTCCTACCTAACAATGGCTTCCGCTTGGATCGGCTAGCACAAGGTCGATCATGGAACAAAAAAAAGGAGGGGTCACACCCTCCCTTCAACTCCCTACTCTTCTCTCTTTCAGAGAAAAAAATTGTCCATGGCCCTCCATCTGTTGAGACAAAGACTGATAGCAGAGAGATGAAGAAAGTCCACAACTCTCCCTCTACATATTTTTTTATTTTTGTACTGCTTTTGGTCGCTTCATGGAAGACATCTTTCGACTATACATACGAGAGGTTTATTATAAGAAGTTTTTTGTCTCTTCCTATTTTTCTTTTATTAGAAAAACTTACGTCGAAACTTTTCCGGTATTGAATTTTCTTTTAATCAGGAACTGCATACTTGAATAGACGCACTCAAGGATCAATCTAGTACTGATATCAATGAAGGAGTTTGCAGCAAAGTTGAGGCATGCCTTTGAAAGCGGGATGCAACAGTGAGGCTCTAAGAGTTAAGAAGATGGAAAAGAGAGATGAAGAAAATGGGTAATAATCACACGGTTTTCCTCAAGGGGATTTTTCTTTTGTTGTGTGTCTCTATCTTTTTTGTGTACATATATATTGTATTGATTCTTGGCTTTTCTCTTCTTGTGTTTTCTCTTTGAGCTTTCTATTAAAATAATTTTATATTTATCCGAGAAATTTTTCATATTTTTTATAAAAAAATGATTTTCATTTTAAATTTTATCTTTTATAAGGTAACTCATGAAATCTGGGAAGAAAATCCTTTTTCTGTATTTCATGATTGTTGTTATTGGGCTGAAAATGGCCTCCAACAACTTACACATTAATTCTTTGGAGCATATAGTTGCGCTCACTCTCATTTCTTGTAATTGAAGAGTCTGTCCAGTGAGCATAATACAAGGGAAGATAACATTTTGATGGTTTATAGTGTCTGAATGCAAATCAAGATTGTGTTTCCTTCTATTCTTTTGTACCATATGAGGTACTTTGAATGCTGCTTGGACTTACCATGATTAGCTAACTTTTCCAGGGGACTCCTTTTATATTTCCATGTTTGAAGCCATTTCTTGGGTAAAATAATATTAATACAAGTATGTACCTCACATTAAAGTCACCGCTGAAATTGCCTTAGTGTCTTACTTAAGACACAAACATGCTAATTAGGTATCCGGCATCCCCTCTCTCTTTCTCTCTCTCTCTCTCTCTCTCTCTCTCTCTCTCTCTCTCTATATATATATATATATATATATATATATATATATATATATATATATATATATATATATATAAAGAAATGAGAAATATTGACGTGTAAAATCACCATCTATGTCACATGGATACTTCAAGTTGTGATGGTGTTGTGTCCACTAAGTGTACTGATTCTCTATACAAGGAAATACACATCCAAAAAGGAAGGCGTATTTCACATAAAGAGAAATAGCTCGTCTGGCTAGAGGGTTGACTCACAAGTTGAAGGTCCTGGATTTGATACCTGAGGAATGCATCTGGCTTATGCATCACATTGTAGGAGAGAAAAACAGAAGACTCTTTAGTGTCGTGCCAACATGTCATCGTGTCATACCTGTTCAAAGTTCAGACTTCTTTAGAGATCATAAGTAAAAAGGGGGTTTACATATGGATCAAGCCAGCCCAATATGAGCCGTGTGCAGTTCTGATCTTCAAAAAATAGCACCATTGGCAAAGCTGGGTTAGTTATACGTAGATCTCAAATATATATATATATATATATATATATATATATATATATATATATATAAACTCCGCCCATGTAAGGGATCATCCCCCTTTCATTGTCGGTCCTAAGCCCGGATAAAAGAGGAGAGTTGTGTTAAGTTTCCGATAGCCAGCATAAAACCTCGTCGGATTTTTATAACATAGATTACAAAAATTATAAGCATTGCTTTGAGGCGTTCCTGCCTAGTGACGCGGTGTAGAGCCTGAATGCAGTAATAAGTAAGCAAGGGCCACTACATTTTCGCCCGAATGTAGTAAATCAAATGCAGAGAGGGTTCCCACATCATAGACGTGTTTGGGTAAAGAAGTTAGTCACACTACATTACCACTCGAATGTAGCGAATAATTTTCATAGAGGGTATTCACATTTTGAATATGGATAGATGCGTAGGTAAAAAAGCTAGTCCTAGATAATAAGATTCGTATTAGTTCTTGGAATATCGGAACATTATCCGTTAAGCTAATGGAGGTGATAGATACTATGATTTGAAGAAAGATTCATATTCTATGATTACATGAGACAAAATGGGTTGGAGAAAAAGCAAAGGAGATAGAGGATAAAGGTTTTAAATTATGGTACTCAGGCAAAGAAAAGGCTAAAAATGGAGTTGGTATTATCATAAATAAAGATTTAAAGGATAGTGTAGCAGACATACAACGATATGGTGACCGAATCATGACGTTAAAATTAGTGTTAGGAGCAGAGGTTTTGAATATATTTTGTGCTTACGTACCCCAAGTAGGACTAGAAGATAGTATAAAAACAACTTTTTGGGAAGAGTTAGATTAGGTGATTCAAAAGATTCCACAAAGGGAGATGATTTGTTTAGGAGGAGACTTAAATGGACATATCGATAAAGAGGCATTAGGATATCAAGGGATTCATGAAAACTTTGGTTTTGGGGATATAAATGAGAAAGGTAAGGTGATTTTAAATTTTGCTATGACATTTGATCTCTTTATAGTCAATACAATCTTCAAAAAATGAGATGAACATTTGATTACTTATAAGAGTGACTTATCACAAATACAAATTGATTACTTTATTTGTAGAAAAAAAGATAGAGCATGTTGTAAAGATTGCAAGGTAATTCTAAGAGAAAACTTAACCACCCAACATCGACTTTTAGTTATGGATTTACAAATAAAAAAATGGACAAAGAAGAAAAGAGTGTATCGAGCTATTCAGACTAAATGGTGGAACCTCAAAAGAAGGTGTACCGGCACAAAAAGAAACTTGGTGGTGGAGTAAATTAGTGCAAAATAAAATAAAGGCAAAGAGGGCATGTTACAAATTACATTATGCTAAAAAAACTAGTGAAACTTTAGAGGCTTATGAGAAAGGAAAGAAGGAAGCGAAAAATACCGTGAGTGAAGCAAAAGCTAAAATTTGGGAGGATTTATATAAAAAACTTAACTCAAAAGAGGGTGAAAGAGATATTTTTAGGATAACTAGGGCTAAAGATAAGAAAACTAAAGATCAAGGATGAGGATGAAAAAATTATAGTGACAAATGATGATATAAAAAATAGATGAAAAAAATATTTTTATAAGCTTTTTAATGAAAATAAAGATGTTAATATTAGCTTAGGAGAGTTAGCAAAATCAGAAAAGTATATAAACTACAATTTCTACCGATGTATTCAAAAGAATGAAGTCAAAGAGGCTCTTAAACATATGAAAGGTGGTAAATCCGTAGGATCAGATAATATTCCTATAGAAGTTTGAAAAATACTAGGAGAAAAAGGAATCACTTGGCTCGCAAGACTATTTAATGAAATATGAAAAAACCAAAAGATGTCCGAGGAATGTTAGCAAGTACACTTATACCGATATATAAGAACAAGGGAGACATTCAAAATTATGCGAATTATCAAGGTATCAAGTTAATGAGCCAATTTGGATTCAAGTATCAAGTATCGAACATAGGTTAAGACAAGTATCAAGTATAACAAAGAACCAATTTGGATTCATGTCAGACAGATCTACTGTTGAAGCGATTCACCTTTTGAGACGTCTTATAGAACATTTTAGAGTAAAAAAGAAAGACCTTCACATGATATTTATTGATGTAGGAAAAGCTTATGATAGGGTACCGGAGGAGGTTCTTTGGAAAACTTTGGAAAAAAGAGGTATCCCATTGACATACATTAACCTTATAAGAGACATATACGATCGTGCAAAAACATGTGTGAGGGCTCATAAAGGAATGACGTACTTCTTTGAAGTTAATATTAGGTTACATCAAGGATCAACTTTAAGTCCATACTTATTTATAATGGTGATTGATGATTTAACAAAACATATTTAAGATGAAGTACCTTGGTGTATGTTATTTGCAGATGATATTGCATTAGTAGGGGAGTATAAAGAAAAAGTTAATAGAAAATTGGAACTATAGAGAGAAACATTATAAAGCAAAGGCCTCTGACTTAGTAGAAAAAAGACAAAATATATGGAATATAAGTTTGATCATTTGGTTACCTAAGAAGATATAGAAATTAAAATTGACACACATTGCATCCCCAAAAGGAAAGTTTTAAATACCTAGGGTCAATTTTTCAGAGTGATTGAAGAATTCATGGAGATGTTACGCATAGAATTAATGATGGTTGTTTAAAATGGAAGGAGCATTAAGTATTCTTTGTGATAAGAATATACTATTAAAGTAAAAAGGTAAATATTATAGGGCAGCAATTAGACCTACTATGTTTTATGGTTATGAATGTTGGACAGTTAATCATGAATATGTACAAAAAAATGTTTGTTATAGAAATGAAGACGTTGAGATGGATGAGTGATCATACAAGAAAAAATCGTATATATAATGAGGTTATTAGAAATAAATTATGTGTAGCACGAATAGAGGATAAAAATGAGATAAGTGGTTTGGACTGAGTAAGAAATCGAAAGAAGAATAAACAATGATCTTTGTTGTTATATATAGATAGATAGAGAGAGAGAGAGTCCTGCTTTCCACCCGTCAACCTTGATCAGCCACGCTTTCACAGCCTCTGCCGGAACTCCCACTATTCATTACGCTTCCTCACAAACAAAACCATCCTGAGGAGAAGAGCTAAGGTTAGAATTAGAAAGAGAAGAGAGATGCAAAGACGAGAAGGAGAAGAGAGAGAGAAGAAAGCGAGGGCCATAGGGAGGAGGAGATGTTTTTGCACCCCCCCCCCCTGAAAAGCTCTACGACTCGCTTCTAGAGAGAGAAAACAGAGGAGAACGTCCGGGGACTGGGGCATTCATTGTAATCGGCGTTCCTCATCCTTTTCTTGGTTCTTGTGATTTAGAGACAGAGAAAGATGAATATTCAAGTCAAGAAGAATGCAGCAGGGTCGGTGGGGGTGGCGGTAGACAAGGACAGGGGCAGCCAATGTGCTTTCAGGTGGGCGGTTGATAATCTTCTCTCAAAGGGGGACACCGTTTCCATAATACACGTCAAGACAAGGCCACAGGGCATCCCACACGGAAGTAATTATTAAAGCCTCTCTCTCTCTCTCTACAGTTTAGGTGGTGTATTTCGACTGCCACTAAAATAGAAGGGGTGTTTCCGGATCACCAACATTGTTGTTTAATCGGCCTATACATTAAACAACAAAAGATGAATATCATTTTCATGAAAGGTGGTGACTTCAAAGCACAAAATTTTGAGTTCTGTATCATAGTTTTAGTTTCATGTTCTCCATGGAGTGCTTACTTCGACTTGCTTTTTGCGAAGCAATGCCCAGTTCTTAGGCTGCTAGGTTTGTGCTTTCAAAAATGAAGATGTTAACGTCGATTTGTGACCTTATAAGAAAAGATCAAATATTTGATATGGCACAACCAGCATGAGTTTAAGGATTAGAAAACAAATAATAGAGATGGTTTGAACACGTGGAAATGCGACCAAAGGAAGCTTCACTCTTATCTATTTGAACACATGGAAAGGCAACTTTGAACGTATGGAAAGGCGGTAAAAAGATTTGGAACTAAATTGTGAAAATGTTAAAAGATAAGACTAAGAGGTACCCGATATAGGTACCGGGTATGCAAATATTTTAAAACTAAGAGGTACGCTGCTATTAAAAACATAATAAAAAATAAATTTAAATAAATAAATATAAATACAATTACATAATTACATAGCATTCTACATTTTAATAGAGCTTGTCCTTGACTGATAAATATCAAATTCAATCGTCAATTTAATCTTAAATTTATTAAATTTATAATAAAGCATTTGCATTTTACACCATATATACAAAAGATCTGCTCAACGGCAAATCAAGACAGCATGGATAAAGTGATGATGGATTTGGCAAGAAAGAATAAAGTTCACCAACACTTTGTTCCTTTTAGTGAGAATGATGTCCATTCTAACTGCATCCAGAAGGAAAAGTCTCCTGAGTGGCTTCTTAATCTCATCATGGGTGTGTTGTCAGATCATGTCGTTAAAAGGAATGCTGTTGAAATTCTCGAATCGATCAGAGTTGCGCTGAATGTTTTGCCGTACTTTTTACCTGTTGAAATTGTTGAAGCGAGAACCCCCTCGAGCCGATCCGAGAACTTGGATCCTTCTTGCACAAAATCTTAACCAAGTTCTCGCAGTCCTCCACCAATATCCTCAAGGACAGACTCAGATTCACAGGATGGTGAGAACTTGTTTCCCAAGGACAAGAAGAAGAGTTGTTTTCATCAAAGTTGAATAAATCGATCTCAAAAATTATAAGTATTATTGAAGGGGTTATTCAAGCATCACAAATAGATGCTGGGAACCAGCAGAGTATAATGCAAATGCTTCTCTACCATATAAGAATCCGACTGCAGTTACAATATTTTTTTCCCTAAAAAATGGAGTGGTTCTGTCCTCGTAGGTTTTGGTCTTTTAATGGGGAA
The DNA here is from genome assembly GCA_036023115.1 of Brasenia schreberi. NCBI lineage: Eukaryota > Viridiplantae > Streptophyta > Magnoliopsida > Nymphaeales > Cabombaceae > Brasenia > Brasenia schreberi. The sequence goes on along the minus strand of JAYKKT010000073.1, from coordinate 20,573,742 downwards.
AAGGTCCTCACTGGATTTTGCTATCAAGCGTTGTGCTTGTTCTCTGTTCTGGTCATTAGATGTACTTTGTGAAGAATGCATATATTAGCAAGTTGTTTCCTGCAGCCCGCAGCAACAGCTACTGGAAGATTATAGACTAGTCCAAGGACGGACGACTTGGTTAATTCAATTAAGCAACTTGAGTCTGCAAAAGTGGAACTCGATGCAGGAGATATGTAATTTATTTTTGCATGTCAATACTGATGCAGGAGATATGGGGTGAGGATTTCTTGTTTGATGGCAACGGTTAGGCAGGCCCCTACCAGATGCAATCATCACGGGCTATCAAACTCTTGAACTTCAACTTGAAGGTGCTTTTGGGTCGATCCTTTATCCGAGAGATCTGCGTCTGTTTATGCAGATCTGCTGTGCGAGATAAGTCATGGTATGACCGGTATTTAAAGGACTTTCATACCGAAGAACCCACTGTTTGGGACAGGCATTTCACGAAAGTTTCTGCAGTGGAAAATTTTCTCTAAATCTGTGTTTCAATTCATTTATTCAATAACCTTTAACTGTTTAAATTTTCATAGATTGGACTCTACATCAATGTCGTGATTGGCTCTGCAGTTCTACTTTCCTGAATTTGTTGAACATGTAATTATTTGTTAAAATCAACTTCTCGGACAAAAGTCTCTGAAAGATTAATCTGTTCATTTGTAGCAGTCATTGGAATGACACACATAAAGATGCTATGCGGCTATCTAAAGAAAGATCATATATCCATAATGATGCTATGAGGTAGAGTTGGTAACACCAACAGATATGAGCAAGACACACTTAAGTTGGTTTAGGTATGTGGAGAGGTGACTGATAGGACTTTGAGGTGGTGTGAACGACTAAATGGTGAACTGAAGGCCTGAAGTATTGCAAGGAAACAACTAAACATGATCTTGCACTTCTGGAGTTAAATAATAATACGATGCAAGACGAGTACAATTACAATTTAGAGACTATGTAGCCGATGCCATCTGGTGGGAAGAATTCTTTGTTTGGTTTTCTGTATAAACTCAGACATAGAGATGGGCTTTCATTTCTACGTACAAAATTGCAGCAAAGTAAATATCTTTCTTGTCAAAGTATAATCTTTCACGTAGCAGAAACGTCTCTGTCAAAGCCCTCCCAGGGCTTGTTTGTTCCATTCATAAGACTCGAACTCGAGATCTTGCTTAAGGGACCAAGCACTGAAACCTCTTTAACCAACGAAAAGTTGGTATCTGATACAATTATAGGTCTGCTTTGGTGCAAATATTTGTCAAGCGGCTCGACGAAACAGAAGGTATCATGGTATGTCGCCTGCCCTTAATGTAACTTGCATTCTGGAGCAAAAGCTAGCATTCAAGTAGATCTATTATGAACGTCGCACAATCTTTTGATAAGAATGATTGGTTCTGCTCAGGCTGGAATTTGGTGTGAGGTATGCCGGTTGCAAGATCTGACATTCTAGTCGATCTGTTACGACCAGGATAAATGTGTTGCATCCGGTGCTTTTATTGTCGCTAAGAGGGGCAGTCCTTTACCGAGTAGGGGTGAATAGTTTTCAGTTAATATCAATCAATCAAACGTAACCGACCAAAGTTTTCATTTGGGTTCAACTATGGGTGCCCAAAAATCTGTTATATAGAGAGAGAGGGAGAGAGAAATTAGTCCATTCACACATCCATGCTTAAACATTCTCAAATATCTCAATTATTTGAACTACAAATTAAAAAAAATAGTAAGTACATTAAATGCACTCAATACTATTTGTTAAAAGATCTAGTCTTAAAATATCGAATAATTGAGATATTTAAAATAATTAAAGCATGAATGAGTATACCCGTAGACTATGCTCTCTCTATGTATACCGGATCGGCCGTCGACGACATGTCCACTAAAAAATGTAAGATTTCTGAAAAGGGACGAATTACAGTGACCCTATTCCTGAAAAGCAATGGGATAAGTATGAGTGAAGAATGTTAGTGGTGGCAGATACCCTTACTCTCTCCATCTCTTTATTTGTATAAACAAATCCAGGCCATTAATGCGTTTGGAAGAAAGCTTAGATGGTGAAGCAGAGTCTAAGAAGAACGGGAGCCCAGCATCTCTCGTTCTCTCTATATCACTCTGTCCAAACTTTTGCCTGAAGAAACTATGATCATTCAACAGCTATCTTCACCTGCAAACCTCAAGAAATAATTCTCGTGATCCTACTCATTTTAAGCTCATGATCAAGATTATAATTGCCAATACAAGAAACAACACGAAAACACAGCTGGTGCATGGTCGTGCTTCTGTACCCAAAGTAACCCAAAAGGTTGTTTCAGACCTGTTTTCGTCACAAACTTGAACATGATCCAAACACGAAATTTCTAGGATGTAAAAACCAACACAGAAACCCTTGAGATAGACATGATCTGAACAGTTCATATTCATGACCACCCAAAGTAACAAAGAGAAACTCAGGCACTATCCGGGTTGACTTGATTTTAAGATGACTAAAAGATGAGCTAAAACATGAAATTGCTACCCCTAACGATGCTGGATACCGTTTGCCTCCAAAACCAAGCACCATACCAAGTCAACAAAGTTGGTGATGATGATGGTATTCATAACAATTAGGGTTTCAATATAAACCCCATTTGCGGGCCCGCAATCTCATCATGTTTCTTTTATCCGACAATATTGATATGCGGATCGATGTCATTTAATAGACATAAAAAAATTAAATGCAATGCAAAATGAGTACCTTGGTTATTACCATTCTATTGATCCGGTTAATGATGGTAATGATCAAACAATGTCTAGCATGAAAAGTTCTCACACCTCTCTCTCTCTTTATAATCATAATTTCAAGGTTTATATAGAGAGAGAGAAAGAGAGAGAAGGAGGTGTAAGAACTTCCCTATTAATAGTTTATATAACTCTAATAATAGTTATATAAAGTGTTTTTTATATAACTCTAATAATAGTTTTATAAGAGAGAAAGATTATATAACTCTAATAACAGTTTTGTATTTAAAAGTGTCTTTTATAAAATCAAATAATTTATAAAAGTGTCTTTCATAATAATAGTTATAATTGGGGTGGAGGGTATCCTTACCTTCCTTGTTATCCATACGGAGGAAAAAGATCCAAACATGCATGGCGTATCGGTTATCATGGGTAACGGGGTGGGTATAGAGAAAAACTATGAGGTCCAGGTACATGGTTGGGTATAGGTATACCCGTCCTGATCCGCCCATCCGGTTCCTAATAAAAACTGAATGTCATTCAAATGTCAAATGGGTAGATGCGCAATGCACATGCAGCGCATATTCTTTTTCATATCTTATGCTCAACCATGCAATCTTGAATGTTTAATGAATATTATCACTTCAAATATGTAATGATACCATGGCCATGCGCACTTGTATGCCATATAACATAAACAAATAGAACCAAAATAAAAGGAAAGAAGGAAACAGTTAAACATGTGAACTAAGAAAAAGTCTTACCAAAATAGTGGAGAGGTGTTTCCTTTCCTCAAGTTAGAAAACAAAAGAAAACCTTGTTATTAGGGAGTGAACTGTAGTTCTATTTCTTTTTGATGCGTTAGGCAGATCCCACATAGAGCAAACCTTAGAATTGATGCATCGTGTATTGAACTCATGACCTTTGGTCAGAGAGCCAGAGGTGTTTGATTCCAAGGCCATGACTATGGAACTTGAACTACAATTCGAGTTCTTGTCACTCAATCAAATCTCACTTTTTATTGTACGTTGAGGCTTGTGTTTGATTGCATCCAATTCCATAATCTCATGTATCAAAATCAAACACCTAGTTTAGGGCTTGCATTGATTATATTTGGGCACTATTTTTCCAATCTAAATGGATCTGAACTTATATGAAGGAAATGTAAATCTAATTTTGACCAACTTAATTGGATATTCTCTTAATTTGTGTTTCTCATTCATATCGGTTAGGTAATCGGAACTATGTTGCTTTCCTAATACATTTGATATCAGAATTGAACTTTCAAAACCAAAAACAGGAAAAAGCCTCATACTACGGTCTGCTACATGGATTCTTTAGTCATCATTGTGCTCTTAAAGTTGACATTTTTCTTTAAAGAAATAGCATTATGTTTTATCTAATTTCTCGCAATTGATTTGACTCTTTAAATGTCCAAACCACCGTAAACCTCTCTTTACTTTCTTTTATTAACATCGCACCAACTTTTATTTATAACCTCATTATAAACCCAATATTATTTTGATCATATATCCACCTCAACATCTTCCCCTCCTCATCTGTATCTTGTGCATGTACTGAAATCTCAACATCTTCCTTTCTCATCTATATATCCCGTGCATGTACTGATGTGACAGTTGAACCCCGATTTTGTGTTCAAACCCCAAAAATGGCGTCCCTATTTGAAGCCCAAAATGGTCAAAACCCACGACCCAAATAAAAAAGAACCCAATATTGTATTGGGAGTGGTTGGCCCATGGGGAAACCCCAAACCCCCTCGCGTGCCCTCCCTGCCGACGCTCCTCTCACTAAACGCCAAGGTGATGGTATCAACCGGGTCCCATCGGCTTCGTTTATTACGTGGTACGCTCCTATTGGTAGCCAGACGTTGAATTGGCCTGGGACCCACTGCGGGTCATATGGCGTGTAAGCGGGGAATTGTTTGGTGCGAAGCTTGGGGGTGAATTTCTTGATACTTCTTTGTGTCCTTTCTCCCTCCTTTCTGTCATCCCCCTCATAGAAGTAAGTTATATTTCACCCGTCACTAATATTTTAATTCGATTCTTAAAAGCTTAATGGCTGTCAATCATAAAAAGACACGGTAAGACACGAGAGAGAAGACAATTTCAGCCTTTTTAGCTCTCTCCCTCTCTCTCTCACACACACGCATATACACATATGCACACGTTCAGTTCAGAACAAAACGAAGTGTGTTCTTTACCTCTCGCAGAAAATGCCACTGAAAGTGCTCAACCACCTGGCTCAAATCATGTAAAAATTACTTGGGAAACATTCACTTAAAATTAATTTCATGGCTTTTTAAATCTGAAGTGCGTTTGGATGGTCATAAATATTCTGACAACTGCAAGTTCGACTCCATGGGCGTGCCCAGCTTCAGTCTCTCAGTTGTAACAAAAAGAAAATTGGATGACAGTAGAAGTTTTGTTTTACAGTTGGATTTCAGATGCAAATCTGTCTTCAATGCTGCACACGCACATAACTCTCTCTCTCTCCATTTATATATATACAATCATTATCTATATGTATCTATATATTTATCTATCTAGATGCATGTATAAAGATAGCGGTAAATGCATAATATCCTTAGTAATGATCTTATATAAACATTTTTACCGTTCAAATGACATTATTAATATATGGGTTTGAATTAAAAAAGAAAAAAATACGATTATACTTTATACTTTACATTTAATATATAGTGGCCTTTCTTTTTATTTCCTCAATGGCTCATCTCAAAAATTGAATAGTGAAATATAAGATCACGCACCAAAAGACATCATGTACTTAACACTTTCTCTCTTTATTTGTATCTATCTCTCTATATATATAAAGAGTAATTGGTTCTTTTTCACTACTAATGTTGTCTAATGACTCTACTCATACCCGTTGCATTTTAGAAACATGAATGTAATAACGATATCTTTCCTATTTTTCTAAAAACCCTTACAACTTTTTAAGTTATATAGATAACATTGGAAAACAATGGTTAAGAGTATAGAATCAGTGGTGGTTAGGAACCGATTTATATATATACATATATATATACATACATACATACATATATATACATACATACATACATACATATATATACATACGTATACATATACATATACATATACATATATATATATATATACATATACATATAAAAGTGTGTGTTTGTGTGTATGTGAAGGAGATCTTGTCGACTAGTGAAATGCATTTGAACTTTATTACTCTACAAAGGGCTACAGCTTATCTGCGGCAGGAGTACGATCACTTCTGTTCGACCTTACCTTTGACCATGAAATTGCTCATTTTTCTTACAGTGGTACAAACCCCCTGGTATAGGGTGATCTCCTTCGTACCAATACTATTACTGAACGCGCATTGCTCACGTATGATTATTTTAATGCTTCCGTCACACCATCTTGATAGTGACGCTTGTGAGTTGTTAGCAGTTTCACGTACACACCATTTCAGCATTCAACATCTTAAATCTCCATCCTTGGACCATCTGATAACCGGCGGAATTATGCCGTCTTAAATTCCGGTCACCCGCTCGTGTGGTGATGATAAAACAAGACTTATATATCTGGGTTTCTCACAATCTTGTGCTTCCTTTAGAACCATCTGCTACCATGTCTTGATAACTCTAGGGTTTCAGAAACTTGGTCTGCAGATCTTTTCCATCTGCTTGGTTTCTGTAGTGAGACTGAAATTTAGCTCTGCTGCTGGTAGAGATATAAGGAGTGAAGGGATGATGGAGGGTAGTCGGAAGGAGGAAAACCTGCCTCCAGGGTTTCGGTTTCATCCCACTGATGAAGAGCTCATAAATTTCTATCTCACCCGCAAGATTAAGGATACGTCGTTCACGAGCCGAGCGATTGGGAATGTCGATCTCAACAAATGTGAACCGTGGGATCTTCCAGGTGAGACGCCTTGGTACTTAAATTTGGTTGGATACTCAACAGGTAAGAATTCAAATATTTGGAATTCCTTGTTCATACTTATGTCCTGGTTATCATATCTTTCCTGATAACATATATCTTCATCATAAAGATATAAAGAAGTAATTGTGTGTGTGTGTGTGTGAGAGAGAGAGAGAGACTAAGAACGCATTAGCTAGCAATTGCGATCTTCTCTTGTACTACCATCACCAGCATCTCTAAAGTCAGCTGAAAACATCACTGCGACCATCTTGCCCTAACCTGAATCTCAAGAAATAGCCGGTCAAAACTCTTCCTCTTCTCTCTGGCAGGCTTCTGCATGGAGACCCATATAAGCGAGGTTTCTGAATCACCTTCTAACTTGATTACTGAGCTGGTATATGAACCAGTTTTATTGTCATTCGCCTTTCGAGAACTGAGATATCCCAACAACACCTACCCTTCATTAATTTTGTGACAAGTAAAAGCCAGAAACATAAGTAGTTGCTAACTGCAATTTAACCAGCCTTCTCCACAATAGATCCATGGGTCGGTCATAGTGAGAGCACTATGAGGACCTTCTAGGAGGTCAAACCATCGCAGTGATACTCTCATTAACATACGCTTGACATACCAACTGCTAGATATGGTACAGGTTCGAAAATGGAGGTGCCCTTTGCTGAAAGCCTGAAAAATTAGCCTTTCCGAAAGATCTATGAATGGTAACTAAGATCACCTTAGACAAAAGACTCGATATGCATGAAGCTTTTTTTTTGTACAACGGGGAGGCCGAAGCCAGATGCACACCCAGGGTATTGAGTTCATGATCTTCAACTTATGAGTTGACCCGTAGCCAGATGAAAAATGGGAGAAAAAGAGTGGTACTTTTTCTGCGTGAGAGACAGGAAATACCCAACTGGGTTGAGGACAAACAGAGCCACTGAAGCAGGGTACTGGAAGGCCACAGGGAAAGACAAGGAGATTTTCAGAGGGAAATCGCTGGTTGGAATGAAGAAAACTCTGGTTTTCTACAAAGGAAGAGCACCTATACTTGAGAAATTTCGTGTTCTGGCCAGTTCGATATACCAAATAACTAGCTAATGAAAATAATTGAGCAACACTTCGTTCGTACTTAGCTCTCCTTAAAGATCATATATCTAGTGCTTGAACACCTTTAGCACACACTTAAAAGTAGTTTGGACATCTTGGGAAGGCGTCAAATGAAGTTCTAATGAGAAGGTATGTGGATTTGACGCTAAACATTGTGTGTGTACGAGCGCACGTGTGTGTGTGAGAGAGAGAGACCTCTACTGTTAGAAAAACAAAACTTGATGATACTCTTTTGTGGTTAAATGCTAATGTAATAAGAAGGAGCTCAATGTGACCAAGAAAACCATGTAGCCAACACCATTTGATGTGTGAAACAAGCCTTGGTTTTGGTTCATCTTCTTATATTTCAGTACACTATTATAGCCATTATTATCCAAATTAAGGTGATCTATTTACAGGATGAGTGGGTCGTCTGCCGAGTTTTCAAAAAGAGTTCTAGCGGTAAGAAGTTTCCCCCTAACCCGACACGAGCTATTCCCTTCAACCTTGATGCGAGCTCTGCTGCACTTTCATCTCTCCTACAACAAGAGCCATGCAATTTCAACTTGGGGAGGGGCTATCACAGTAACGTTGACCTAGTGGACCTGACCAAGGACTTGAGAGGCCCAGTCAACATGAACCTCATCGGCCAACCTCAGCTTCAATTCCCAGGAACACTCCAACAACTGGGTTCGAACCTCAATCTCACAGCATTGCGACCAAACGCGTTATCGGCTGTGCCAGTTAATGGACATGGTGTACCAATGAAGATGCGGGTTCCTACCTCAACCATGTCAACAAAGACCAGCCTTCCCAGCGACATGTTCTTTAGAATGGCGCTCGAACCGACCGGCGATCCTCCGTCCGATCAGGCGGACTCGTGCACGGGTCTTGGAGGATACTGGCCTGCCTCCTACTGAAATATATGTAATGGTGCATTAAGCATAAATTCAACTTGGTATTAGTCCTCAGCATGGTATCGTTCATATGAAAGGGAATTAAACCAAAGAAGCCTTCATGGCTGTTGAGAGAGAACATTCGTAATGAAGTTGATTAGTGCTAATCAACAAAATCTGACCTTCTCGTTGATTTGCCATGATGGAGCTGTGGAGTTTGATTCCCTCCGAGTGCATATGTGTCAAGCTTTTGAATATATAATTGATGAAATTAGCTGCAAAATCAGTTTTCCTTAGATCCTACACATAATCCTTTGAGAGTCAACAGTGTTAGAACGCCACTCTAGATGCAAGAGTCGAGCAAGGTTCAATCTTCTTTACTAGTACACAATCATGACTACTATATATAACTTCTTAGGATTATAACTATTAGGGGTCTGCCTAACCCTACTTAACATTTTTTCGGGTTTTTTTTGTTTACAAGAAAAGGCCGAAGCGCTAGAGCGCCCTGCTGTATCGGGTTCGTGACCTTTAACTTGTGATTTGAACCATTAACAAGATGAACTCTCTCTTTGTGCAACAATTCCATGAATTCTAGTGGTAAGATCGACTTAAGCCCATCGGATTGAGCTTAGACAGGATGAACACGAGAGTGCTCGTGTCGCTCTTTCTGGACACCGGCACAGAGTGACACCACACGACACGACCTGAAACGGTCACAGAGAGAGAGAGAGAGAGAGAGAGAGAGACAATCGTGTAAATAGACTCCTCACCAACCAATGCTATCATTTCGCCCACCGATCAACGTCAAACGGTGCTGGCACAGGGTACGTTCTTCTGCAATCGCTGAGTTCTTTCTTGCCCTTTGAAATCGACGATTTCTTCCCCAATCTAATCTTTCGATCCATTTCGTTCCTACACTTGAATTCCGTCCGTATCTTCTTCTGCCATCGCCGCCTTCTTTCTTGCCCCTTTGAAATCGACGATTTCTTTCCTAGTCTGACGTTTCGATCCATTTCGTTCCTATACTTGAATTCCTTCCCATGCGTTCTTTCCTCTTTTGGCGATTTCGTTCATGTACTTGTATTTCTTGATTCTTTTTTTGCTTTTCTTTCGCATTCCTTGTTGATTAAAGAGGACGACGGAAATAATCGATCTCTCTTTTGAATCTTCCTTCCTGTTTGATTCCTCTGATTCTCTTCTTTGTCCCTAAACCCAAATTCTTAGGTTTTCCTTCTTCCAATCGAGTTTCAACGAGAAAAGTACGTCTTATCAGAAAACAAAGTCCCCGACCTCCTGGAGTTTCAAGGATCGCTAAGCAAGCCAAACGCCGGAAAAAACGAGGAAATATCTGGGTATTACAGGATAAAACAAGCCGTAGAAGGAAGGATCGGTAGGTGAGAAGAAGGGAGTAGATCGATCGAACGATGGAGGTGAAGCTGTGGCACGACAAGCGCGAGCGAGAGATGTATGACAACTTCGCGGATCTCTTCGCTATCATCAAGGCGACGGAGAAGCTCGAGAAGGCGTACGTCCGGGACGTCGTGTCCGCGACGGACTACGAATCGGAATGCCTCAAACTCATTGCCCAATTCAAGACGCTCGCATCCTCCCTCCGCGACACCGTCCCCTCCGTCAACCGATTCGCTGACACGTACCGCCTGGATTGCCCAGCGGCGTTGAACCGCCTCACCGTCTCAGGCGTCCCCGCCACTGTCGAGCATCGGACCTCCTCCTCCTCTTCGGCGGCCGCCGGTAGCAATGCACTTGCCGTTGCGGAGTGCGTGCAGCACTTCATCACGGCCATGGATTCGCTCAAGCTCAACATGGTGGCCGTCGATCAGGTTCACCCGCTCCTCTCGGATCTCGGGGCGTCCCTCAACAAGCAGCAGCAGCTTGGAGCCGAGTTCGAGGGAAAGACGAAGGTGAAGGATTGGATTGCGAAGCTAGCGAAGATGGGTGCCGCCGATGAGCTCACTGATCAGCAGACGAGGCAGCTCCTCTTTGATCTCGAGTCATCGTACAATGCCTTCATGGTGTCCCTGCCCAAGGGCGCAGCATAAATTGGGAGGTATGGTTTTTGTTCGTCGTCGTTCTGTTTCGTGAATGAACATTCATGTTCATGTACTTAATCTGCTTTTCTTTTTGATGATATGTTGGTCTCTTATGCTTTTCGCGACTGCATTTCTCTGGCTTTCTCTCCTTTTGGCAGCCATTTTCGATCCTATCGTCACACTGATTGTTTGTTGATATGGATTGAAATTTATCTTTGCAATTGTGCTTTCTGAACGGCATCATTTATTGATCAGTTTTGGTTTTGTGTTTCGCCTGATTTTGGTTGAGTAGGGTTCCATCTTTGCCGAGCTTGTCTATGTTCTGGAATTCAAGTTACGCTTTTCATCAACTTTTCCTGCTAATTCAACCAGGCAACATACGGATTAAATTAAAGAACGAGGGAAACATGATTGTTGACGCCTTGTAGTTTAGTTTAGACAGATTCGTTGGATAATTTGAATTTCGTTTTTTGTTTATGGATTTTGTTTCCCTCTGGTCCTGATGAGTTTAATCTAAGAGGGGATGAGTATTGGTTGGTCATTTCTAAATGGCTGGGATTGGATCATCAATTAGGATGCATAATCTCTATGATAGTCGAGAACGCACCCGGTTTCTCTAGGTTGTTATTTTCCTATCATCCGTTACATGGCAAAGGGTTTATCTTTAGCAGTCTCAGAAAACGTCTCAGTTGTTTACTGTTTCGGATGCTTCACTAAATAGTTATGACGACTCCACCAGAGCCCGTTATTCTACCTCTCTTCTCTTTGTTCCAAGTTTTTGTTCAATCTTTAAACACAAACATCCCTAGCAGCTTCCTTAGCAAAACATTCTCCTCCCTGATCTAGGTTAAATTTGCAGGAAAACAAGAGCTGACTTAAGAGGATTCCATGGGACTTTGATATTGGAGAAGACTTTTCCAGTTTGGTTCTACTCTTCCGCTTATGTGAGTGTGCCTTCCTGGTTTTTATAAACAAGGTTCACTGGGTCATTTGTTGTTGGTTTGCCAAAAGATATTGGTCTTTATTTTACATAGCAATATGCTTGTTTAGTTGTCGTGAAAGGCTTGTAATGATTTTTGCAAGACTATATTTCTTCACTCTGATTTTAATTCTGCCACACAGCAGTGCTCTTCATACTTCATGAAACAATGCCACAAGACTCCTCTTTATACATTTCAAATTTCTTTCTGGCCGCCTTGAGTACCCTCCACTGGAACAATGAGAGAATAATCTCTCGGGCTATATCAGGAGCCAAAGGCAGGAACCCCTTCCTACTTTGTTTATTTTCAATGTAAAGGCTCTCTGTCTTCTATTTTCACCAGATAATTATCTGAGAGTGATCCTTGCACTCCTATCAAAGCTCAGAAGGGGCTACAGAACTGACAGCTGTGCAAAATTATAAATATAAATGACTACACTATGCACATGTTTTTCTGGTTTCCTTTTTCTTCGTGCAAACAGAGTTCCCATATGATTCACACACAACACACATCCCTCTACAACCCAAGAAATCTGTGAGATCCACGAGAAAAGCTTAAACCTACAATATAGTCGGTCTCATATCATTTGTTGTTGATTCACTGGCTCAGTGGCGTCGGTATGCTTCCATCTGCAACCACAAAGGATGAATCTCATTAAAAACTTTTAAGTTCAAATTCTTGAACTGCAGAAACTAAATATGCCCAAAGAGAAACCCAGCTCGTATCCCCGAGAGAAACATGCGATGCAACTCAAAGGGACTCAATCAAGCCTGAACGAAAATAATATAGTCGGTCCAATTTACAAACCATATTATGTATCTGAAGAGGATCATCAGATGCATTCTGTGAGCTCTCACCCATATACAGATATATCTAAAGTTGAAATTCACACTGGTTAGCAGTTGCAAAGAATAGCCTGTGTGATACCATAGATAGGGTTCCCTAGTGCCTAGTTGTTGCCCAATTTGATGCATGCGCTAATTGAACTTAAAGTCTTAAACCGTGTGTATCAGGTTGGTTGTGTGCCATCCATTTCCCAAGTGAAGTTACTTTATCAATTATTAAAAAAAGATTGAACATGACACCAGAACACTTACAATAAGGAATGTCTACCCGGTACCAGCTGAAGCAATAAGAAAGATAGCAGCATCCGATAGGAGAAATTTGCAATCAAATCAAAAGCTCTCTACATGGATTGCCCATCGGGTCCTTGCAAGAAACCCAATCAAATCAGGCATGCCACAGGATACTGGTTCTAAGAACCGTGTAATAAGATTAGAGCTACATCAAGCTAATTAAAAATCAACAAGCAGATGTGAAAAAGCTAACACTGACCATGCTCTTTCTTGAACATGATCAGGAAAAGCCATCTCACCCAAAGGACATGTCAAGGTTCATGCCAAACCCTATGATCTTAAAACGAAAAGTTCAAATCAGTGTTTCGACGCGTATCGTATCGTGTATAGTTTTGATCCACGATACAGGCATATCGTATCATACTTTAATATTATTTTTTTTTAAATCCAAAAAATCAGAAAAAAATAGAAAAAACTTGATAATTGCAAAGAATTCATATAATGCAAAGTTTAGTACATATTGATCATTCACCATTGAATAATTTTAAAAATTATATATTTTGAAGCAAAAAATTAAATACATTTACATATTTTAATCAAGATCATCAACTAAATAATCTTCATCTTCTCCTTCTGAAGACCTTCTGCTTCAAAATCAAAATCTTTATCTCCATCGTGATGTTGTTGCGCTCCTTCTAAATTAATTCATGCAATGTCTTTTTTGGTTAGGAGTGCATTTTCTTTGTTATCTTCCATAATTCACTCATAATATATCAAAATTAACAAACTGTTATCTTCCATAATTCACTCATAATATATCAAAATTAACAAACTGTTATCTTCGTAGAAGTAATTGGCACATTTGCTCATTTTCATATGTGAGCAAACCAATGAGCTTCATTTCTTTGATTATAGAGTCTATAACACCCCAGTGATGTGATATTGTTACTTGATGATATCCTCTTTTTTTCTTACTAGAGACTAGTTTTTTAACTAATACTTGAAGTGGTTTGAAACATAAGGATAAGATGATGTTGTGGGTCAAAATTAGGTCTTCTGATTACTTCTGTTGAGCTAAGCCTCACACACGTTGATCATGTTCAACTTAATGGAAGTCGTGTAAGGTGAACCCTAAAATAGTGAAGTTGTGAAATGCCCAATCAATTATCTGAGGCAACCAAATTGTTCTTCATTGTTTGCGATTTCATGAAATTAGAATTTAGTAGCAGAAATATACCTAAAAGTTGACAACAGAAAAGAAAATGATTCAATAAAATTCTTATAAACTAACCCGAATTTACATGTTACACGCATGCAGCTTGCAATCCCAAATGAGGATATTGGAGGATGCCTTGGGGAGAAGTGAAGAGAGGCGAACGAGGCCATAAACCAGCAAAAAAAAACAAAATTGGTCGTATCGCACCGTATCATGAAGCAGCCACTTTTTGCGAATTATCCATGTCAAACTTTTCGTAAAGGACCTTCATTCAAGCTGCAAAAGAAGAAAAACGTATTCATCCCTGTCAAAACATTGAATATGCCCCCCTCTGTACTACGATTTCAACGGATAGCATTTAAGTAGAGGATTTGATTTTCATCGGAACCTGTATTTGCAACAAGCTTTTTTATACGAGTAAATAAAGAACTATTACCTTGTAAGGTTACTATTTCTATGCATGTCTTCGTTTACGTCTGCGGTGAGTGGCTGAATTGGCTACCGCAACAGGGTTCTGAACCTTCTTCCAGTCGGCACATGCCATTATCATGGAAGGAATCAGTGTAATGTAGGAGACACATTACCACATTCAGAATTTTGCTTTAATACAGACTGCAATGGAGAGCTCATTCTCCAAGAAGCAAAGCAATGTCACGCAATTTACCTGAATAAGAAGGAATACACCTTATAGACAACGATTGCTGGCAGAGCCAATAGAACAGTTGCCTGAAAGTTACCAGAAGTATATCAGACTCAACTCGTTTTCCTTCTGAAGCACTGATTTGCAGCGAGAAAACATACCAAACACGACACTATCTCCTTAGTGTCTGAAGGCCTTGTGAGTTCGTGCTGTTTCAGCATTCTACTGACAGAAGACTGAACCTATTACACAAATAAGATAAGACGCATTCACATTAAAGATAAAAGAGGGCAGCACGAATAACAAAGTGGTCAATAGAAATATATGACACATATCAACATCATATTAAGTTGTAAACCTATGATGGAAGACGGGTGTTATAAGCCTATAACATTTATCAAAAGGAATATCAGAAACACACAGTAACACTATGTGAACCATATGGGTATCGATCCAGTCAATTGAACAAAGTTCCAAATTTCCTTTTATCTGTCATAAAACTTAAAGATATGGTCCTCAGATTTAGCTGAAGTGCCATCAGAATGTCTCACTTCAACAAAACCAGATGAATTCATAAAATTACAATAAAATGACATACCAATTCACAGGTTCTAGGGATTATTGTGCTGTCCACAATGTCGTAAAGGATATAGACACGGAGTATATCCAACAGAAAGATACTAAGAACTAAGCCACATACAAGAAATTGACATAGTTATCATTAAACTTAACCAAACTTATCATAATATTTGCAACCTTGGTGGCGTATCATGTGCAAGACAATGGAAGCCAAGGAGGACACACAGACGGAAGAAAACGTACATTTAATCCTGTTTTAACAGATTTGATACTTCAACAAAAAGTACGTATATCTATGTATTAAACGTGAATAACTAACTTCCAGATGAAGCATTTGATACTTGTATGTCCTCTATCGTTACAAAAGTATCATGCCATAATGACAGAAATCAGTAGGGCATGTTAACCTGCCTCAGTGTCAAAGAGTTCCTATAAACTTTGGTGATGTACTCAGATCTGATACTGTTCTCACGAGCAAACTCATGAGTTGACAAATGCTGGATAAATGCAATTGAAAAGTCGCACTATCAACTTCTCAACGACTTGGTAGCATCATTGATCCAGTATTGGTAGACCCTAAATTTTGAAAACGAAGAAACTAGACCTGCCTATGTGCGACATCATTTTGAATGCCGCAATTGTTTACTATTAGTAAGCACAAAGACGAGTACAGATGTCCAATTTCACATGAATGCTTAAAAACTCAAAAATGCAATAATTGCAATCATTAACTTCTCGCTTAAGAAAAGAAAGAGAATAACAAATGGTGGAACACAAGACACCCACAGAAGCGGTACCTGATTATGGTATGTGTTCACATACTTCAAGGACTTCTGATAAACATAAATTGCTTGTTTAGTGTAGGGTTCCAAGGCCGCTGCAACTTTGTCAACATGAGGCTTCATAGAAGTACCAATTTGATCAATGTATGGCTTTGAGATCCTTTTAGCGTCCTGTTAAAGATGACAACCAGCTCAGATTATAATTAATAAGATTTCACTTTGAGTGGGGCGCTCAGATTCTGTAGTACCTCCAGATAAGGATCTGCCATCTCCTTCACCTTGAGAAGATGAAGTGAAACAGCGGCCTTTAATCCACCATAAGCCTCAAGAAATTTAGTAGTAATAGTTCGTACATGTGGCTCACCAGTGGTAGATACTTCCACCCATTTATCCTTCAAAAGAGGGATCCAAAGACGTGAGAATCAAGTGTCACCATCTTCTCGCTTACAACAACAATTAAGCCTTTTTCCATACTACATGCGGTCAGCTACATTATTCTTTGTTTCCACATAGCCCTATTACGTGTCATGTTAGCAGTTAACTCAATATAAACTTCATTGTTTTTTCCCAATACTTTTGTGGTGGTCTTCTTCTTCTTGACATTTTCACAATCTAGTTTTTCATATCTTCCTACGAGAGCATCCTTGGGTTGTCTTTATACATGTTCAAACCATCTTAGACGATTTTCTTTCATTTTATCCTTTATTGGTTCTACTCCCAATTTATTTCTAATAACCTCATTATGTATACGGTCTTTCCTTGTGTAACCGCTCATTCATCTCAACATCTTCATTTATGAAGAAACATCTTTTGCATATGTTGATGATTAACTGCCCAACACTTAGAACTATAAAACATAGCATACTTCATTGTTGCTTTATAATAGTTACCTTTCAACTTTAATGGTATCTTCTTATCGCATAGAATACCTTATGTCCCTCTCCATTTTAACCAACAACAACAACAACTAAGCTTTTTCCCATACTAGACGGGGTCGACTACATGGATTCTTTGTTTCCACAGATCCCTATCGTGTGTCATGTTAGCAGTTAACTCCCAATAAGCTAGATCATTCTTTATTGTTTCTTTCCAACACTTTTGTGGTCATCCTTTACCTCTTTTAATACTTTTCAAATTTAGTTTTTCGTACCTTCTTAAAGGTTCTTTTTCTAATCTTCTTTCTATATGTCCAAACCATCTTAAACGATGTTCTCTCATTTTATCCTCTATTAGTGTCACTCCTAATTTGTTTCTAATAACCTCCTTATGTATATGGTCATTTCTTGTATGACCACTCATCCATCTCAACATCTTCATTTCTGTCACAAACATCTTTTGTATATGGTGATGGTTAATTGCCCAACACTCAGAACCATAAAACATGATAGGTCTAATTGTTGCTCTATAATATTTATCATTTAACTTTAATGATATCTTCTTATCACAAAGAATACCTAATGCTCCTCTCCATTTTAACAAACCAGCATTAATTATATGCGTAACATCTCCATCAATTTTTCTATCGCAAAAATTGACCCTATGTATTTAAAACTTCTCTTTTGGGAGATGCAATGTGTGCCAATTTTAATTTCTATCACCTGAAGTAACCAAATGATCAAATTTACTTTCCATATATTATGTCTTTGTTCTACTAAGTTGGAGGCCTTTGCTTTCTAATGCTTCTCTCCATAGTTCCAATTTTCTATTAACTTTTTCCTTAGACTCTTCCACTAACACAATATTATATACAAATAACATACACCAAGGCACTTCATCTTGAATATGTTTTGTTTACTCATCAATCACCATTATAAATAAGTATGGACTTATAGTTGATCCTTAATGTAACCCAATATTAATTTCAAAGAAGTTTGTCATTCCTTCATGAGTCCTCACACATGTTTTTGCACCATCGTATATGTCTTTTATAAGGTTAATGTATGTCAACGGGATACCTCTTTTTTCCAAGGTTCTCTAAAGAACCTCCCTCGTTACCCTATCGTAAGCTTTTCTAAATCAATAAAGATCATGTGAAGGTCTTTCCTTTTGCTCTAAAATGTTCCATAAGACGTCTCAAAAGGTGAATCACTTCAACAGTAGATATGCTTGGTATGAATCCAAATTGGTTCTCTGTTGTACTTTATACTTGTCTTAACCTACGTTTGATAATTTTTCTCCACAATTTCATAGTATAGCTCGTTAACTTGATACCTCGATAATTCGCATAGTTCTGAATGTCTCCCTTATTCTTATATATGGGTATAAGTGTAATATCTCTATCAATTTTTACATCATTTTGAAAAATTGACGCTAGGTATTTAAATTTTTCCTTGTGAGAGATGCAATGTGTGTTAATCTTAATTTCTATGTTCACTTCTCTAATATGTATAATCATATTATTCTACGTATGAGAAGGTGTACCTACATAATTCCAAGCATCTCCATGAAGAACTTTCTGTTTAAATATATCTTCTTTCCCACATTTGAGGTTTCACCGTCTACTCCCAGTAGCTCTATACACTCTATTCTTCTTTGTCTACTTTTTACTAAAAAATACATGACTAAAAGTCTCTTTACAACATTATCTATCTTTTATCCAACTAACAAAATAATCAATTTGTGTTTATGACAAACCACTCTTATAAGTAATTAAATGTTCATCTCGTTTTTTAAAAATTGTATTGGCTATAAAGATATCAAAAGCCATAGCAAAATTTAAAATCTCCCTATCCTCCTCATTTATATCCCAAAACCATATTCTTCATGAATACCTTGATATCCTAATGCTTCTTTACCGACATGTCCATTTAAGTCTCCTCCTAAACAAATCATCTCCCTTTGAGGAACTCTTTGAATTACATTATCTAACTCTTCCTAAAAAGCCTTCTTTATACTATCTTCTAATCCTACTTGAGGTGCATAAACACAAATTATATTCAAAGCCTCTAGTAATACTAATTTTACTATCATAATTATGTCACATATCGTTGTATGTTTATTATACTATCCTTTAAATCTTTACTTATAATAATACCAACTCCATTTCGAGCATTATCCTTTCCTAAGTACCATAAGTTAAAACATGTATTCTCAATCTTTTGTTTTTTTCCACCGACTTTGTCTCTTGTACACAACAACAACAATAACAACTAAGCCTTTTCCCATACTAGACGGGGTTGGCTACATGGATTCTTTGTTTCCACAGAGCCCTATCATGTGCCATGTTAGCAGTTAACTCACAATAAGCTATATCATTCTTTATTGTTTCTTTCCAACACTTTTATGGTCATCCTCTACCTTTGATGATTAACTACCCAACACTAATTGCTGCTCTATAATATTTACCTTTCAACTTTAATGGTATCTTCTTATCACAAAGAATACCTTATGCTCCTCTCCATTTTAACCAACCAACATTAATTCTATGCATAACATCTCCATCAAAACTCCACCCATGTAAGGGATCATCCTTGCATTGCCGGTCCCAAGCCCGAATAAAGGAGGAGGGTTGTGTTAGGCTTTCGACAGACAGCATAAAACTTCGTCGGATTTTTACAACACGGATTACAAAAATTATGAGCATTACATTGGGGCGTCCCCGCCTAGCGACGTGCTGCAGAACCCGAATGCAGTAAGAAGTAAGCAAGGGTCACTATATTTTCGCCCGAATGTAGTGAATCAATTGCAGAGAGGGTTCCCACATCATGGACGGGGGTGGATAAAGAAGTTAGTCCCGCGACATTACCGCCCGAATGTAGTGAAAAATTTTCAGAGAGGGTCTCCGCATTTTGATTATGGACGGATGCGGGGGGTAAGGAAGCTAGTCCTAGATAATAAGATTCGTATTGGTTCTTGGAATATCGGAACATTATCGGGTAAGCAAATGGAGGTGGTAGATACTATGATTCGGAGAAAGATTCATATTCTATGTTTACAAGAGATAAAATGGGTTGGAGAAAAAGCAAAGGAGATAGAGGATACAAGTTTTAAATTATGGTACTCAGGTAAAGAAAAGGCTCGAAACGAGTTGGTATTATCATAAATAAAGATTTAAAGGAGAGTGTAGTAGACATACAACGATATGGTGACCGAATCATGACGTTGAAATTAGTGTTAGGAGCAAAGGTTTTGAATATAGTTTGTGCTTACGCACCCCAAGTAGGACTAGAAGATAGTATAAAGACAGTTTTTTGGGAAGAGTTAGATAAGGTGTTTCAAAAGATTCCACAAAGGGAGATGATTTGTTTAGGAGGAGATTTAAATGGACATGTCGGTAAAGAGGCATTAGGATATCAAGGGATTCATGGAAACTTTGGTTTTGGGGATATAAACGAGGTAGGGAGATTTTAAACTTTGCTATGTCATTTGATCTCTTTATAGTCAATACAATCTTCAAAAAACGAGATGAACATTTAGTTACTTATAAGAGTGGCTTATCACAAACACAAATTGATTACTTTATTTGTAGAAAAAAAGATAGAGCGTGTTGTAAAGATTGTAAGGTAATTCCAAGAGAAAACTTAACCACCCAACATCGACTTTTAGTTATGGATTTACAAATAGAAAAATGGACAAAGAAGAAAAGAGTGCATCGAGCTATTCGGACTAAATGGTGGAACCTCAAAAGCGAGAAAGAAGATATATTTAAACAGAAAGTCCTTCGAGGAGATGTTTGGAATTATGTTGGCACTCCCTGTGATATGTGGAACAATATGGCTATACATATTAGGAAAGTGACGAAAGATATGTTAGGGGTATCTAAGGGAGGTGTACCGGCACAAAAAGAAGCTTGGTGGTGGAGTGAAGTAGTACAAAATAAAATCAAGGCAAAGAGGGCATGTTACAAATTACATTATGCTAAGAAAACTAGTGAAACTTTAGAAGCTTATAAGAAAGCAAAGAAGGAAGCGAAAAAGGTTGAAGCAAAAGCTAAGATTTGGGATGACTTATATAAAAAACTCAACTCAAAAGGGGGTGAAAGAGATATTTTTAGGATATCTAGGGCCAGAGATAAGAAAACTAAAGATCTTAATTATGTTAGATGCATAAAAGACGAGGATGACAAAATTCTAGTGGCAAATGGTGATATAAGAAATAGATGGAGAAACTATTTTTATAATCTTTTTAATGAAAATAAAGATGTTAGTATTAGTCTAGGAGATTTAGCCAAGTCAAAAAAGTATATAAACCACAATTTCTACCGACGTATTCAAAAGAATGAAGTCAAAGAGGCTATTAAACATATGAAGAATGGTAAATCAGTAGGACCAGATAATATTCCTATAGAAGTTTGGAAAATACTAGGAGAAATAGGAATTACTTGGCTCACAAGACTATTTAATGAAATATGGAAAAACCAAAAGATGCCCGAGGAATGGAGAGCAAGTACACTTATACCCATATATATAAGAACGAGGGAGACATTCAAAATTGTGCGAATTATCGAGGTATCAAGTTAATGAGTCATACTATGAAATTATGAGAAAGAATTATCGAACGTAGGTTAAGACAAGTATCAAGTACAACAGAGAACCAATTTGGATTTATGCCAGGCAGATCTACTATTGAAGCGATTCACCTTTTGAGACGTCTTATGGGAACATTTTAAAGCAAAAAAGAAAGACCTTCACATGATATTTATTGATCTAGAAAAAGCTTATGATAGGGTACCGAAGGAGGTTCTTTGGAGAACTTTGGAAAAAAGAGGTATCCCATTGACATATATTAACCTTATAAGAGACATGTATGATGGTGCAAAAACATGTGTGAGGACTCACGAAGGAACTTCTTTGAAGTTAATATTGGGTTACATCAAGGATCAACTTTAAGTCCATACTTATTTATAACGGTGATGGATGAGTTAACAAAACATATTCAAGATGAAGTACCTTGGTGTATGTTATTTGCAGATGACATTGTATTAGTGGAGGAGTCTAAGGAAAAAGTTAATAGAAAATTGGAACTATGGAGAGAAACATTAGAAAGCAAAGGCCTCCGACTTAGTAGAACAAAGACATAATATATGGAATGTAAGTTTGATCATTTGGCTACTTCAGAGGACATAGAAATTAAAATTGGCACACATTTCATTCTCCAAAAGGAATGTTTTAAATACCTAGGGTCAATTTTTCAAAGAGATGGAAGAATTGATGGAGATGTTACACATAGAATTAATGCTGGTTGGTTAAAATGGAGAGGAGCATCTCGGGAATTCTTTGTGATAAGAAGATACCATTAAAATTAAAAGGTAAATATTATAGAGCAGCAATTAGGCCTGCCATGTTTTATGGTTCTAAGTGTTGGGTAGTTAATCATCAACATGTACAAAAGATGTCTGTGACAAAAATGAAGATGTTGAGATGGATGAGTGGTCATACAAGAAAAGATCGTATACATAATGAGGTTATTAGAAACAAATTAGGAGTGGCACCAATAGAGGATAAAATGAGAGAACATCGTTTAAGATGATTTGGACATATAGAAAGAAGATCAAAAGAAGAACCTATAAGAAGGTTAGAAAAACTAAATTTGGAAAGTATTAAAAGAGGTAGAGGACGACAACAAAAGTGTTGGAAAGAAACAATAAAGAATGAACTAGCTTATTGGGAGTTAACTGCTAGCAAGGCACACGAGCAAGGCACACGATAGGGATCTGTGGAAAGAAAGAATCCATGTAGCCGACCCCGTCTAGTATGGGAAAAGGCTTAGTTGTTGTTGTTGTTGATAACATCTCCATCAATTCTTCCATCACTCTGAAAAATTGACCCTAAGTATTTAAAACTTTTCTTTTGGGGGATGCAATGTGTGCCAATTTTAATTTTTATGTCCTTTGAAGTAACCAAATGATCAAACTTACATTCCATATATTTTGTCTTTGTTCTATTGAGTCGGAGGCCTTTGCTTTCTAATGTTTCTCTCCATAGTTCCAATTTTCTATAAACTTTTTCCTTAGACTCCTCCACTAACACAATGTCATTTGCAAATAACATGCACCAAGGTACTTCATCTTGAATATGTTTTGTTAACTCATCAATGACCATTATAAATAAGTATGGACTTAAGGCTATGTCACATGGGTGCAGGTGCGGGTGTGGGATACGGCAAATTTTAAAAATTTTGGCTGCGGCGATACGGCTAGGGTATATAATATTATATATTATATATAATATTCAAGCTACATAAATCAATCATAATACAACTAGTATTTGCTAATTTTAGGTGTACATAGGTATCAATTAGCAAGTTCCCTCATAATGATCTGAAACTTAAAATGATTTTACGAGCTGCAAAATATCCAAGTTATGGATTCAAAGAGTTTCGAGATCTTTTGTAGGATATAACATATACTAGTTGTGCTAGGATCCACTAGTGATGTCATACTCTTATGTTCTATTCATCTGGCAATGTTCCTGGTCTTTAAATGTGTTTGGTGATAGAGATTATTCTGTGGAAAGGCATATGGAGTCCAATTGTTTGCACCCAAAATCATTCAAACAGCTTTATATTGTATAAAGCTACAATAGTAAGTACACAACTTTATATTAAAGCAAAACATATAAATGGTAAACAACTACTAATTTCATCATAATACACAAATCAATCTTCATTATCCGAACCCATTTATCCGTGAGTTACAAAAAGAAATTGCAAATTTTTTTTTTTGGACATGCCGCACCGACACAATGTCGGTGTTGGGGTCGACACTCCACCCCTTAGAAGTGTCTGTGTGACTTAGACTTAAGGTTAATCCTTGATGTAACCCAATATTAACTTCAAAGAAGTCTGTCATTCCTTCATGAGTCCTCACACATGTTTTTGCACCATCGTACATGTCTCTTACAAGGTTAATGTATGTCAATGGGATACCTTTTTTTTTTCAAGGTTCTCCAAAGAACCTCCCTCGATACCCTATCATAAGCTTTTTCTAGATCAATAAATATCATGTGAAGGTCTTTCCTTTTTGCTCTAAAATGTTCCATAAGACGTCTTAAAAGGTGAATCGCTTAAATAGTAGATATGTCTGGCATGAATCGCTTCATTAAATAATCTTATGAGCCAAGTGATTTATGTTTCTCATAGGATTTTCCAAACTTCTATAAGAATATTGTTTGGTCCTACCGATTTACCACGCCTCATATGTTTAAGAACCTCTTTGACTTCATTCTTTTGAATATGTAAGTAGAAATTGTGGTTTGTATACTTTTCTAATTTGTCTAACTCTCCTAAGTTAATACTAATATCTTTATTTTCATTAAAAATCTTATAAAAATAGTTTTTTCATCTCTAAATTTTGCGAAGAACTTAAAATAAAATCACCAACATACCAGAATGGGCCCATGGTTAAAACATGTGAAGGTTAACATGGATTTCCAAGAAGTTAGCATGTTACTGTATCTTTGCAAGAATTATTTGTTATTTATGACTAAATATTCACGTCACTTCTCAAGTTCACATATGAAATTGGTTTAATAGAGACCGCCATTAACATGCCACAACCTTGTGAACCTTGGCATGATTTGCTAAGCTAATACGTCATTCTTTTGAATGCATCGGTAGAAATTGTGGTTTATATATTTTTTTTGATTTGGCTAACTCTACTTAGCTAAAACTAACATCTTTATTTTCATTAAAAAGCTTATAAAAATAGTTTTTCTATCTATTTGTCATATCATCATTTGCCACTAGAATTTTTTCATCCTCATCTTTAATGCATCTACATAATTAAGATCTTTAGTTTTCTTATCTCTAGCCCTATCTATTCTAAAAATATCTCTTTCACCCTCTTTTGAGTTGAGTTTTTTTATATAAATTCTCTCAAATTTTACCTTTTGATTTACTGACGGCCTTTTTCGCTTCCTTCTTTGCTTTCTTATAAGCCTCTAAAGTTTCACTAGTTTTCTTAGCATAATATAATTTGTAACATGCCCTCTTTGCCTTGATTTTATTTTGCACTACATCACTCCACCACCAAGCTTTTTGTACCGGTACACCTCCCTTAGATTCACCTAACACATCTTTCGCCACTTCCCTAATATGTACAAACACATTATTCCATATATCACAAGGTGTACCAACATAATTCCAAGCATCTTCTTAAAGGACTTTCTTATTAAATATATCTTCTTTCTCGCTTTTGAGGTTCCACCATTTAGTCTGAATAGCTTGATGCACTCTTTTCTTCTTTTTCCATTTTTTTATTTGTAAATCCATAACTAAAAGTTGATGTTGGGTGGTTAAGCTTTCTCCTGAAATTACCTTGCAATCTTTACAACACGCTCTATCTTTTTTTCTACAAATAAAGCAATCAATTTGTGTGTGTGATAAGCCACTCTTATAAGTAATTAAATGTTCATCTCATTTTTTGAAGATTGTATTGACTATAAAGAGATCAAATGCCATAGCAAAATTTAAAATCTCCCTACCTTCCTTATTTATATCCCCAAAACCAAAGTTTTCATGAATACCTTGATATCCTAACCCCTTTTCACCGACATGTCCATTTAAGTCTCATCCTAAACAAATCATCTCCCTTTGTGGAATCCTTTGAATCACCTTATCTAACTCTTCCCAAAAAGTTGTCTTTATACTATCTTCTAGTCCTACTTGGGGAGCGTAAGCACAAACTATATTAAAAACCTCTTCTCCTAACACTAATTTCAACGTCATGATTTGGTCACCATATCGTTGTATGTCTACTACACTATCCTTTAAATCTTTATTTATGATAATACCAACTCTGTTTCGAGCCTTTTCTTTACCTGAATACCATAATTTAAAACCTTTATCCTATATCTCCTTTGCTTTTTCTCCAACCCACTTTGTCTCTTGTAAACATAGAATATGAATCTTTCTCCGAATTATAGTATCTACCACCTCCGTTAGTTTACCGGATAATGTTCCAATATTCTAAGAACCAATACGAATCTTATTATCTAGGGCTAACTTTCTTACCCCCTGCATTCGTTTATATTGAAAATGCGGAAACCCTTTTTGTAAATTATTCACTACATTCAGGCGGCAATGTAGCGGGACTAACTTCTTTACCCACACCCGTCCATGATGTAGTAACCAATTGATTCACTACATCCGGGCGAAAATATAATAGCCCTTGCTTACTTATCACTGCATTTGGGCTCTACAACGCGTCGCTAAGCGGGAACACCCAAAGCAATGCTCATAATTTGTGTAATCCATAGTATAAAAATCCGATAAAGTTTTACGTTGTTGTCGAAAGCCTAACACAACCCTCCTTTATCCAGGCATGAGCGGAGTTTACTTCATCTCTTGCACACATAAAATGTAAATCCTTTTTCAAATCATAGTATCTACCACCTCCATTAACTTGGTCAATGTTTTAATATTCCAGTACCAAAGCGAATCTTATTATTATCTAGGACTAGCTTCCTCACGCTCAGCATCCGTTCATGCTGAAAATGTGAAGACCCTTTCCTTAACTTGTTCATACATTCGGATGACCCACACTCATCCATGATGTAAGAACCCTCTCTGCAATTGATTGACTACATCCAAGCAAGATGTAAAGGCCCTTGTTTACTTTTCAGTGCATTTGGGCTCTGCATTGTGTCGCTAAGTAGAATCCATAGTAGATAAGTCCAACAAAGTTTTACGCTAGCAGTCGGAAGCTTAACACAATCCTCCTATTTTATCTTCTCTCTTAAGAACTAAAATATGCAATAATTGTAATAAGAATAACAAATGGAGGAACACAAGACACTCACAGAAGCAGTACCTGATTATGGTATGTGTTCACATACTTCAAGGACTTCTGATAAACATGAATTGCTTGTTTAGAGTAGGGCTCCAAGGCTGCTGCAGCTTTGTCAACATGAAGCTTCATAGAAGTACCAATTTGATCAATGTATGGCTTTGAGATCCTTTTAGCGTCCTGTTAAAGATGACAACCAGCTCAAGTTATAATTAAAAAGATTTCACTTTGAGCGGGTCGCTCAGGTTCTATAGTACCTCCAGATAAGGATCTGCCATCTCCTTCACCTTGAGAAGATGAGGTGAAACAGCGGTCTTTAATCCATCATAAGCATCAAGAGATTTAGTAGTAATAGTTCGTACATGTGGCTCAACAGCGGTAGATACTTCCACCCATTTATCCTTCAAAAGAGGGATCCACGTCTACATGGAAGACATGAGAAACTGAAGCACTCAAAAATGCAAGAATTGCAATCACTATCTTCTCGCTTAAGAAAAGAAAGAGAATATTGAGGACCACAAGACACTCACAGAAGCAGTACCTGATTATGGTATGTGTTCACATACTTCAAGGACTTCTGATAAACATGAATTGCTTGTTTAGTGTAGGGCTCCAAGGCCGCTGCAGTTTTGTCAACACGAGGCTTCATAGAAGTACCAATTTGATCAATGTATGGCTTTGAGATCCTTTTAGCGTCCTGTTAAAGATGGCAACCAGCTCAGGTTATAATTAATAAGATTTCACTTTGAGCGGGTCGCTCAGGTTCTGTAGTACCTCCAGATAAGGATCTGCCATCTCCTTCACCTTGAGAAGATGAGGTGAAACAGCGGTCTTTATTCCACCATAAGCCTCAAGAGATTTAGTAGTAATAGTTCCTACATGTGTCTTAACAGCAGTAGACACTTCCACCCATTTATCCTTCAAAAGAGGGATCCAAAGACGTGAGAATCAAGTGCCACCATCTTCTCGCTTAAGAACTCAAAAATGCAATAATTGCAATCACTATCTTCTCGCTTAAGAATAGAAAGAGAATATCGAGGACCACAAGACACTCACAGAAGCAGTACCTGATTATGGTATGTGTTCACATACTTCAGGGACTTCTGATAAACATGATTTGCTTGTTTAGCGTAGGGCTCCAAGGCCGCTGCAGCTTTGTCAACATGAGGCTTCATAGAAGTACCAATTTGATCAATGTATGGCTTTGAGATCCTTTTAGCGTCCTGTTAAAGATGACAACCAGCTCAGGTTATAATTAATAAGATTTCACTTTGCACGAGTCGCTCAGGTTCTGTAGTACCTCCAGATAAGGATCTGCCATCTCCTTCACCTTGAGAAGATGAGGTGAAACAGCGGTCTTTAATCCACCATAAGCCTCAAGAGATTTAGTAGTAATAGTTCCTACATGTGTCTTAACAGCAGTAGACACTTCCACCCATTTATCCTTCAAAAGAGGGATCCAAAGACGTGAGAATCAAGTGCCACCATCTTCTCGCTTAAGAACTCAAAAATGCAATAATTGCAATCACTATCTTCTCGCTTAAGAATAGAAAGAGAATATCGAGGACCACAAGACACTCACAGAAGCAGTACCTGATTATGGTATGTGTTCACATACTTCAGGGACTTCTGATAAACATGATTTGCTTGTTTAGCGTAGGGCTCCAAGGCCGCTGCAGCTTTGTCAACATGAGGCTTCATAGAAGTACCAATTTGATCAATGTATGGCTTTGAGATCCTTTTAGCGTCCTGTTAAAGATGACAACCAGCTCAGGTTATAATTAATAAGATTTCACTTTGCACGAGTCGCTCAGGTTCTGTAGTACCTCCAGATAAGGATCTGCCATCTCCTTCACCTTGAGAAGATGAGGTGAAACAGCGGTCTTTAATCCACCATAAGCCTCAAGAGATTTAGTAGTAATAGTTCCTACATGTGTCTTAACAGCAGTAGACACTTCCACCCATTTATCCTTCAAAAGAGGGATCCAAAGACGTGAGAATCAAGTGCCACCATCTTCTCGCTTAAGAACTCAAAAATGCAATAATTGCAATCACTATCTTCTCGCTTAAGAATAGAAAGAGAATATCGAGGACCACAAGACACTCACAGAAGCAGTACCTGATTATGGTATGTGTTCACATACTTCAGGGACTTCTGATAAACATGATTTGCTTGTTTAGCGTAGGGCTCCAAGGCCGCTGCAGCTTTGTCAACATGAGGCTTCATAGAAGTACCAATTTGATCAATGTATGGCTTTGAGATCCTTTTAGCGTCCTGTTAAAGATGACAACCAGCTCAGGTTATAATTAATAAGATTTCACTTTGCACGAGTCGCTCAGGTTCTGTAGTACCTCCAGATAAGGATCTGCCATCTCCTTCACCTTGAGAAGATGAGGTGAAACAGCGGTCTTTAATCCACCATAAGCCTCAAGAGATTTAGTAGTAATAGTTCCTACATGTGTCTTAACAGCAGTAGACACTTCCACCCATTTATCCTTCAAAAGAGGGATCCAAAGACGTGAGAATCAAGTGCCACCATCTTCTCGCTTAAGAACTCAAAAATGCAAGAATTGCAATCACTATCTTCTCGCTTAAGAAAAGAAAGAGAATATTGAGGACCACAAGACACTCACAGAAGCAGTACCTGATTATGGTATGTGTTCACATACTTCCCGGACTTCTGATAAACATGAATTGCTTGTTTAGCGTAGGGCTCCAAGGCCACTGCAGCTTTGTCAACATGAGGCTTCATAGAAGTACCAATTTGATCAACGTATGGCTTTGAGATCCTTTTAGCGTCCTGTTAAAGATGACAACCAGCTCAGGTTATAATTAATAAGATTTCACTTTGGGCGGGTCGCTCAGGTTCTGTATTACCTCCAGATAAGCATCTAGCATCTCCTTCACCAAGATAGGTGAAACAGCGATTTTTAATCTACCATAAGCCTCAAGAGATTTAGTAGTAATAGTTCATACATGTGGCTCAACAGTGGTAGATACTTCCACCCATTTATCCTTCAAAAGAAGGATCCAAAGACGTGAGAATCAAGTGTCACCATCATCTCGCTTATAAACTCAACAACAACTAAGACTTTTCCCATACTACATGGATTCTTTGTTTCCATGTAGCCCTATCATATGCCACCTTTTCTCATACTACATGGATTCTTTGTTTTCACATAACCCTATCATGTGACCGTCCTCTTCCTCTTTTTAATATTTTGACAATAGTTTTTCATATATTATTACGGGGAGCACCCTTAAGTCGTCTTTCTATATGTCCAAACCATATTAAATGATTTTCTCTCATTTTATCCTCTATTGTTATTACCCCCAATTTGCTTCTAATAACCTCATTATGTATACGGTCTTTCCTTGTATGGCGCTCATCTATCTCAATATCTTCGTTTATTTTACAAACATCTTTTACACAGTTGATGATTTTCTGGTAACACTTAGAACCAATGTTGTAAAAAGTGTATCGGTGCCTGTATCACATGTAAATATTTGTTGATAGTCGAAGGTTGATGGTTCACGAATCAAATCCAACAAACCGCCAAGAATCCAAAGTCATCTAAGTATGGATGCCAAACTTCAAATATGTCAAATAAGAGAGCATAAGCATAGAAAACTCTAAATCAAAAGTTGTGCCAAGACAACATTCTTTTATTGATGATAGAATAGGGTATTTATAGAGTTTACAAAGTGTACATTGGAGGCCAAAATGAAGAGCTTCAAGAACAGAACTAGTGTTGGTCGGCCAGCACTAGCCGTTGGGATTCCAACGGCTATGGTCAGGGCCATAGTGGCCCTGGGCAGTGTTATCCAAATGGTGCACGGGCCCTGATGGCCCGTGCCACCCTATTACATTAACAACCCCCCCCCTCAAACTTACGGGGTATACACCGAAAGTTTATCTAAGAAGAACATAAACTAAATACAATTCAATTTTTATGTTTGCTTGTAACAAAAATTTTCACAAAAAAATAGTATCCAAGTTGCCACAGCTTCCTTTGAAACAACTCTAAATCATCTTTCCACAATCAATGTATCAATTTATTTGTCATCCTGCATGAAAATCAACGAAGTATCAATACATACATTTGCCCAATCTTAGTGAAAGCACAAAGACAATTTACAATATCTAATCAGGAAGGTAAACCAAAAAATGAGTCAAATAAATTCATGAAGTTGATTTTCTCTAATTCAAGAAAGTCATTTGATTGAAAACATTGATATCATCAAAATAGGATTATCTATTATAACAACTAGATTCATAAATCACTACAAACTTGTGATATTGTAAAGGAATCTTGGCATATCAAGTCTTTTAAGGTTGAGCTCAAAACTTGAGTTTTAGACAAACTCAAACCCAAACAAGCTTTTTAAGGCAAAGCTCAAAACCTTAAGTCAAACAAGCTTTTTAACGTTAAGCTCAAAACCCGTCAAGTAAAAAAGCTTTAAGGCTAAGCTCAAACCCGAGTTTTGAGGATAAACTCGAACCCAAACAAGCTTTTTAAGGCATAGCTCAAAACCTTTAAATCAAAGAAGCTTTTTAAAGTTAAGCTCAAAACCTTCAAATCAAAGAAGCTTTTTAAAGTTAAGCTCAAAACCCACCAAGTCAAACAAGCTTTAAGACTAAGCTCAAACCCGAGTTTTGAAGATAAACTTGAACCCAAACAAGCTTTTTAAGGCAAAGCACAAAACCTTAAAATCAAATATACAATTCTCAAGGCCCTTAAATATCCTTTATTCTTTAAACTCAAAAGTGATTCTATGGTTCCAAACATAAGACAATCCATTTGAAAGATTAAAACAAGTCAAAATAATCAACTTCATGTTTCTCAAAAGTCTCAAAGGTTTGTTAAAACCATAGATACCAGTTAATCAAGATAACTATAAGTCTTTTCAATATTGATTACTCTCCAACCAAAAGGAACAACATGGAACATCTTAATCACAAAGATTTCCAACAAAAAGCCAACAAACGGAGATCATAATCTCATGAAAAAACAACCTTAAAGTTATCAAGATCACAAATCTTCAAATAATAATTTGTTAAGACAATTTTATCACATACAAGTTAATCAAGATAACTATAAGTCTTTTTCAATATTGATTACTCTCCAACCAAAAGGCCAACAACATGGAACATCTTAATCACAAAGATTTCCAACAAAAAGCCAACAAATGGAGATCATAATCTCTTGAAGAAGCAACCCTAAAGTTATCAAGATCACAAATCTTAAATTCAATTAATTTCTAACCAAAGGCCAAAAATATTAATCTTATTCATACAAGTACATGCAACTCATTGTCAACAAACATTTTTCCAAATGTCTCAAATAACAATAAGTATATCTTTAAGCATTAATTGATTTCCAACAAAAGGCCACCAACATGAAGCAACTTAATCACAAAAGTCTTCAACAAAAGGCCAACATGGATCTCAATTACACAAGAAGATACCCCTTGTTGTTTTTCAACAAATACATTTTCGATCTTATCAATAATCCAGTTTGAAATCATTCAAATGTCACAACACATTTTTCTTCTAAACATGCCAACAAACAATTTGATTTAACTCCGTAAATACATAATCAAGATTACATATAACCAAGTTGGAAGGAACACACCTAGATGAGCTTAAGTCTGAATACCATGTATAGCAGAATCGGGTTGAATAGTCAAATATGTTCATTTAACTAAACAATGCAAATATTATACAAACATGCAATAATATTAAGTGCAACAGAAAAGATTCATGTTTCCATGAGAAAGAAGAGAAAGCAAAATGTTTCAATAATCAAGTTGAACCCATGTTTCTTGTCAATAAGTTCATCTAAGCAACGTATAATTTAACATTGCCAGATCAAGGATCAGAAAAAGCGGTTCTCACAAAAACAAACTGATATTAATGAAATATTGCATATCTCAACCATCACCATAAGACAAATCGAACCCAAGGAATTCTGAAAGCAACCACCATAACGCAAACAAAGAATGACAGTTGATATCGTGAAAAGTAAACAAGCCAAACAAGACCACATATAAAGAAGCAACGATCAGCTAAGTACTCAATCTTTATTAAACCAATTTTCAAGAACAAAAGGGCAAAGTTATTTCAACTCTTATCAAGTCACTCAAATGCCAAAACCCAAATGGAACTACATAAGTGAAACCTTTAAAATTGAGTACCGACAAAAATTAACAAAGTAAAAATAAGACCAATTGAACGAACTAAGGTGCTTTTTTGAAGTTAAAGGTCATACCGAGAGGACCCAGAAAATATAAAGGAAAGATACCAAAAACACAGCAACAAACAAACAGTCGCAACCAACAAAGGACAACTAGCACCGAAAAACACAGTGATTTCTTCAAAATCAAAGTAATTATTTAATGACCATTTCAAAAATATGCTTTAAGAAATCTTAAGTTATCATATTTGCACCGAAACAACATAGGATTTTTCAAAGAAATGGGAGATAAACTAATAAATCATCCTTAATCCAAAAATAGATCGCATAATGTTCTTATAACAACCATGATTAAGATTCATAGCAAAAGAAATATCATTGAGTTTTTTGTATTTAGAACTTTAGATGCAACTATCTAAACCATCCAAATAAATCAAATTTCTACATAAAATGAAGATATGGGTAACAAAACTATTGTTTATGGACCAACAAAACAAGAAGATGAGATTTGAGAAATGAAGCAATGCAACGCGAATGAGCTAATCTATCGTCTTCTTCAAACTCGGCAAGATATGGATTAATAACAAAAGACAATGATAAAATACTTTTTTTTTTTTGAAAAACGAGAATGTCAAAAATATTATTACTTTCTCATGTCTTTGATAAACAACAACTAAGTTTTCAAATGTTTCGAACATATCAAACATAGCCACAAAATTATTTTAGTCAAGAATCGTTTGTTAAAATCAAAAGTTCAATTTCAAAAACACAAGCATATATACAAGAAAACAATCATATATTTCTAAGAAAGTTATATTGTTACTAGTAGTCGATGCTATTATTACTATTACGTATATTGTAAAATTTGGCATTTTTATGAAGTTTGTGCTTTATTGAGTTTTTGAAAAATTAAGAATTTAATAATGTAGTATTAGTATTTTTGTTAACTAATTTATAATTAGGCTCATAAAGTTACCTTCTTGGATGGCTCGACCATGGACATTTATAGAGCGTATATAGAATCCCCAATAGGATTCTTGCGAATGCGAGGTAATTTGGAATTAGTGTCATGATGGGGATCATATTTGTGATTATTATAGGATCTGCACGTCCTGTAGATCTAGGATTAAGATATGGAAAGTACACAAAGCTATCATCAAAGATATTTATAAATCTATAATATCGTACAAGTTGATGATTGGCGATTGCTTGGATATTTCCTAGGGATTAAATAATTCTACTACGTGTGAATCTATACGAATCCGCAATGTCGTATCTGACTTATTATTTGACGAGATTGTAGCTCGTGGTCCAGATAATCACGTGGTAGTCTTTTTCAACTAGTCGTGAGTATTGTCTATGCATCTAACAGTTGGAAGAGGTCCGGGTAATGTCATTTTAGAGTTGATCCGTGAGAGGGACTCCACAGAATCTGGAGAACAAAATTAAACTACTTTTCAAGTAAATATATTTTAATTGTGTAATATAATATATAGGAGTGGAATATAAAGCGATTTTACTACTTAACAATCATCTTCTTTATAAAAGTATTTGTTAACTTAATTATTAAAGACTTTTACAATTAGTATGTAGTCTCATCATTTCAAGGTGCGACTTCAACGTGGTATTTGGATCGGCATTGACCATCTTCTAAGTATTTGTAAATATCTTGACAGTAAGGCTTTATTAGATTTTATAGTATATATATAACTATATCTAAGACTTTAAAATAAATAATTTCTCCGGCCATAAAAAATAAAAAAGGAAAATGATGATTACACTGATTTTATCACACGTTATTTTTTTATTTTACTTTTTAATAATTGTGATTAAGTAAAAAAAAGTTGATAGAGAAAAAAGTAACATAATCAATAATTTACATAATAATATAGCAAGAATAATAATAAAATCATTTAACGTGAGAAAATAGTAATAATAAAAATCAGTTTGTTTAAGGCATTTATGTGAGATAAATAGTAGAGGACAGGCGGTGTTATTGTGCATTTTCTTGAAATGCACGTGTGTATTACATCTTGCATTTTACACGCTGGTAATTTTTTCTTTTTTTGGACGGGTTACTTAACTTTTTTTTACTGATTTGTTTATTTTTTAAGCCACTTATTACCAAGAATACGTGAAACCCTTTGTCGATAGATTTCTAGTGAACCACCTACGATTAATGGCCTATTACTTTTTGAAAATTACACAATTATTAAAATAATGTTCAATTGCTTTAAAATTATATCGTTCTTTATATTTTTTCATAAATAATTATACATCTTGAATTTTTTTATAAAGTTATAAGCGTATTTGTTAAAAATCTTATAAATTTTAACTAATAATATTTATCTGATTATACGAATCTAAAAAAAAATAGAGGATGGCAGATTCTAGTGGGCGTGGCTTGAATCAAAATTATAATTGTACTTGTTGAAAAATATTAGAAGATAAGATTTTAGGCGATACCATTTATAAGGTTATTAACTTAATAGAGATAAATTGGTTAGCTAAACAACGTTGATGATCTCTTGATGATTAATGTTATTGAAATTGTTCTTGATAATATTTATACGAATGCATAAGCTTAAAAAAATAGAGATAGCAGGTAGTATTGCTAGCCTATGTCTGAATACGTATTGACGATAGTGATAGCTAGTAAGCATGGAAAAAACATAAAACTTGAAAAAATCTTAAAAAAAATCTTAAACATGTTTAATAGGTTTCTTATAATTAATCTAAATCATTAATTTATTTTATAAATAAATTAATGATTTAGAACAGTGATTTATAAGAAAGTGTATATTAGACAACTTCCAGGAGACGTGAAACAAACATGTAAATGTCTGGGCATTAGAAAGATGTGTAAGCGGGAAATGGAGAAATAAAAATGATGGTCCAGACAGCGCCTTTGACCCAGGCTTCATTGTCTTTGCGTTGTCTTTGCGATCACACTTAATACCCATGAAGCCTTTCTCTATCGCCTGCATGAACTCAAACACGAAACAATACAAAACGTTATTGGTAAAACAAAAAAGCTATAATTAAGTAGTAAGCTCACTATTCTATCCTATATAGTCGATTACCCGATCTCGAGACTCAGGAACAGACTTCAAGAAGAAGTTAACAATAGATTTTACACGATAGGTACAATACCAGAGAGGACTTCTTTAGTGCAAAAGAAGATTTCGATTTGTTCATCCAAGTCTCGAGATTCATTATACAAGTCTAGAGAGAGAGGGCCAGACAATAGAGACACGATAGAAAAAAGCGAGAGAGGATTCGTTACAAAGAAGAAGATCAAGTCAATTAGAAGGAAGAGGTGATGAATCAATTTACAGCATTGTTATTCAACGATATTATCATATCATTTAATAAATTTGATACTCCAGGTATAAATTTTAATTTAGTCAAATAATGTGATAATATATCATTTAGATAAAAAGTGTAATTTTTTATAATAACAATATATTAAAATTAAATTAAATTTTTTAAATTTTATAAACTTAATCATCTAAAAATGTTCTAAGAGTTTTATTCAATAATTTATTTATTCATACTATTATGATAAATGAAAGATCAACAAGTAAAATAACCCCTTTTGTCAAAATGTTCTGAAGAGTTACCACCACAATAGAGAGAAATCTCATTTGGTATATTGATATTGTAAATACTCATTCGACTCCTTTCATCCTTTATATTTTTGTCTAATTTTTTTATAATTGTAAGCGGTCTTTCATAATTTTACTATTAATATATTTTTGATATAAAAATATAATATAGATGCTCCTTTTCAATTCTTTTATGTTTATGTCTTTTAATTTTTTTATAAGAAGATGGAAGATGCTATTGAATAGTCTCATTATATAATTTTATTTTTTATTGCCTAAAATTATAAATTATGTATAATTGATTGATTTAATTGAGATAATAAAAAATAAAAATAAAATTAAAAAAATAATTAATACATTATAAATATTCTCAAATAAATTTTTTTAACAAATACTCTAAAGATATTTATTAAAGATCTAAAATAAATAAATTTTCATAAAAAATAAATATTTAATACATTAAAAATTTAAAAAAAAAGTTTACTTCTTGTTTAAAATTTTTATTTTAAATTTCTTAAGTCGAGTGCCACTATGTCACTCTTTGGAAAAGCGAAAGTCAAAAAACAAGGAGAAGCAAATGCGCAAGCCAATAGGGTTCATTGAACCTGGACACCGGTGATTAGGCTCTCTTCCTAAAAATATAACCTTTGGTTTTGAAGGGATATTTAAATAACACATCATTAAATGATTTACCTGCAATTGAAAGGCACGAAGGCACCATCTTCATAGAGGTCCCGAGGGAAGACTATTCCAAAAAGAATGGTTTTGGTATTTTAAGATCGACAGTTAAAGGATACATCGGAAAATGGGTCCATTTATTGAAGAAGGCACCGAAGGCCTTCACATAAAGAGAGATTTAGAACGACCGAGATTATTCCTACGATTGAAAGAATGGTTAGCTGGTACCAACTTAATTTTGAGGATATTTCGGAAAATAGATAATTTATTGAATTAATTTTTAATTACGCAATTTATTAGATTAATTTCTTAGTCATAAATTTAATTAAAATTTAATATATTTTAATTAAATTATTATTGTTAACTAATTTAATTATGAACTAGATCGTAATTAAAAATTAATAAATTTTTAATTATCAACCTATTAAAAGCTCAAGGTTTAATCGGTGAATCGAATTAAGTGACTTAAATTAATAGCATGGTTTATTTATCAAGACTTCTACTTTTAAAGTCTTAAGTTTTGACTTGTGAAAAATAATAAACTTAGGCTTAAAGATTTGCTTTCGTGATTATTTAAGCTTTTATTTTATCATCTCTTTAAAGTTTGGAGGTTTGAG
The DNA here is from genome assembly GCA_036023115.1 of Brasenia schreberi. NCBI lineage: Eukaryota > Viridiplantae > Streptophyta > Magnoliopsida > Nymphaeales > Cabombaceae > Brasenia > Brasenia schreberi. The sequence goes on along the minus strand of JAYKKT010000073.1, from coordinate 20,535,920 downwards.
ATTGTTTAGTAATAATCTTAGTAATTAGAAGATGCGATTCACTTGTGCTGACTTGACTTATTTTCTTTTATTTTATCAAATCTCTCTTTAAAAGATTGTGTTGAATTTATTAAGTGTACTAATCTTTATAATAGGATGAAATAAAATAGATAATGGGTATAATTCATTATATAAAATAATAAAAAATCATAAGTTTTGTAACACTTAAAAATATTCAATATATTTTTCACAATAAAATTTTCTTCTTCCTTGTCGTAGAGATAGAGTCGGTAGACAATTGTATATGCTTATTATTAATCTTTTATAAATATTTATTAAGATAAATAACTTTAACAATCTTACAATTTTTATTTTCTTATTAATTATAGTAATTTTTTATCTACATTGTATAATATTATCAAACTATTGATGAGCTTTTAATATCGGGTAGTTCATAAAATTTAAATTTAAGCTACATTTATATAATCGACCTAAATTAAAATTTGGACTTATTTATAATACGAAACAAACTATTAATTGAATATTTAAGGAAGTGAACTAAATAGTTTGAATAGATTTGTTGGAAGCTCCTTACTCGATCTATGACTGCACTGTTTCGGTGACTAGTCTTGAATTGATGCCTACATCTTAGTCCTCGGAGCAGTACCCTATTGGCAACGCGTGTTTTCTGTCAATATGACCTAGAATGTATGGTCCATTGAGTAGCTGTTAACTGGCTAATAAATTATTAATTAAAAAATTAATGACTAAAATTAATTATTTAAAATTTTATAAATTTTAATTAATAACACTCAGTTATACATACATTTAATTTAAAATTATTTTTTCTCCTCAAAATAATATACAAATAAAAAATTTATAAATTTTAACTAATAATATTTATATATATCTGATCTACATATAAATCTTGTCATATAAAAAAGGTGATATGTTTATAGACTCAAACATAACGAGTCCAATAACAAGTTCCTTATGCTCAAACATATGGTTTTGCACACCCTTATTGTATCATTATGTCTTTTTATCTTTTATGTTGGAAATCTTCCATTCTGTTTTTTAATCAATCATTGGGTCATAATTCGGTAATGCAATTTGGTACGTATGATTAAACTCTTGCTCATATGTGTTGGAAGGAATAATCAAAGAAATTAACTATTAATTTGCTTAAATGATAACATGAAAATTTCGTGTGCTTTTTTTATTCAATTGGACACGTGGATCAATAACCAATATAACTTTAGGTTGGAGTTGTTGATGTTAATTTTTTATTAACATCATACTGAATTTATTTTACATACAAAATAATTAAGAATATAAATAAAGATATTAAAAATTCATATTTTTTACATTTATAATTTAACTTTAAATTTAAAAAATATTATCATTTAATTTATACGTCAATGTACTTTTATTTTTGACTGTAGTGTCAACCTATTTTAAACACTTACTTGCGTCCTTCTTCTTCCAATAACCGGGTGTTGTTGTTCTGTTAAAACAATAATGATATTATTATTATTATTATTATTTATATTATTAATTATATCATTTTTTCATATTTTTGTTACTTAATTATAATTATAAAAAATAAATATATAATTTTTTTCCTTTGAGTTATACTAATATCTCCATATAAATACCTCTATATTTTCTTGGAAAAGTACGCACATTACACATTTTGCTCCAGAATTGTCCACAGGCCGTGAACATAAAAAAGACACTTCACATGTACTAATCACTAATCATATTGCCATAAAAGAAAAGGTTAAAGTACATATGATGCAGGTATAACAAGTATTGGTTAGGTGCTTCAAGTTCAAAGTATAAATAATTAGAGAAAAGAATACTCGCACACCGTTAAACACTAGAATGTACCAGAAAGTCATATTAAAGAAAAGAAGCATGCAACGATGGGCATGCCAAGGCCTTTCCTAGATTTAAACCATCTCACCTGGATTTTATCCAACTAATCTTATGTCACGCTAGGAAATATTTTTAAATCCGCCATCGTAGTCACATGTGTTACATGTTCATATCAATAAGTTTGAATAAATTTGAGATTATGTTGCCATCACTTTTATGACGAGGAACCCTCTTCTCGGTCAAATACCAGACTAACTTAAAGCTTTGAGTGTGCACATGCTAGACTGTGCATGCGAACCAAATAATTCAGAATCACACTGGATGGTCTTTTTATAAAAGAAATTTATGATTAAGAGTTCTTGCCCACTTCCATGTATGAGACTCCTGTTTCCTTCAATACGAAGGATACTTTTTCTCTATACTATGCCTTCTTGCAAAATGGAGTTTTATTTTTGCCTATACATGGATTGCTCATTTGATTAAGGGTTAGCGTCTTTGCTTAGATCAAGACCACTGTGGAGCTCATTGTTCAGGCACGGGCTTTCATAACATCCTTGTGAAGAGTGCCCTTTCTAGTCAACAAGAAAGGAGTCATGGATCTTCCTAACAAGAAAAGGAGAGAAAGAGAGAGAATCCATGAGAGAGAAGGCGGAGAAAGGGAGAGAGAGCTTACATGTGGCAGAGAAAGGTGAGAAAAGGCGGTGGCCGTGGTGGTGGAGGGGAGGTCGTGAGCACTGATGGTGGCAGATAGAGCAGACGCAATGACGTAGAGGCAAGAGGCAGGAGAGAAAGGGATGTTATGTTTTATAACATTTGGGTCGGGTATGTCGGGTCGACTAGATCAACTTAATCCAAATGACTTGTACGCGGTGTTAGCACCGCTATAGGAGCCCTGGCGGGTCTGCTTCTATACTACAAGCACTATGACGTTATGTTTCCCGCTATAATGCTATAGTGGGCTATTGATAACATAGGGCTCATTAACTTGATACCTCGATAATTCACACAATTATGAATGTCTCCCTTGTTCTTCTATATGGGTATAAGTGTACTCGCTCTCCATTCCTCGAGCATCTTTTGGGTTCTCTATACTTCATTAAATAGTCTTGTGAGCCAAGTGAGCCGCATCTCTCCTAAAAATTTCTATACTTCTAACCAACCTTCATGTATTTAAGAGTCTCTTTGACTTTATTTTTTAATACGCCGATAGAAATTATGAATTATATACTTTTATGACTTGGCTAACTCTCATAAGCTAACACTACCATATGTATTTTCATTAAAAAACTTATAGAAATAATTTTTTATCTATTTTTGATATCTTCGTTTACTACGAGAATCTTCTCATCCTCATCTTTGATGCATCTAACAAAAGTAAGATCCCTAGTTTTCTTATATGTAACCTTAGCTATCCTAAAAATATCTCTTACACATTCTTTTGAGTTAAGTTTTTTAAATAAATCCTCCTATATTTTGACTTTTCCTTCACTAACGGCTTTTTTTTTCTTCTTTCTTTTCTTTATTATAAGCCTCCCAAGTTTCACTAGTCTTCTTGGCATAATGCAATTTGTAGCATGCCTTCTTTGCCTTATTTTATCTTGCACCACTTCACTCCACCACCAAGCTTCTTTTTGTGTCGGTATGTCTCTCTTAAATTCGCCTAACACATCTTTGACCACTTCGCTTATGAACACAAAAATGCAATAATTGCAATCACTATCTTCTCGCTTAAGAAAAGAAAGAGAATAACAAATGGAGGAACACAAGACACAGAAGTGGTACCTGATTATGGTATGTGTTCACATACTTCAAGGACTTTTGATAAACATGAATTGTTTGTTTAGTGTAGGGCTCCAAGGCCGCTGCAGCTTTGTCAACATGAGGCTTCATAGAAGTGGCAATTTGATCAATGTATGACTTTGAGATCCTAAAAATTCCCAACTACAAATGAATACAGAACATAAGAAGGATCAACACAATTGTATCTATTTAAACCATCCAAAAAACTTCTCACAAGACCAAACCCACTCAGCGAACAGCAAGATGATATAAGAAGCAAAACGAAGCACAAAATGTTGAAACATTAGAACATAAATATGATAAGGACATAATTAAAACCATCTTTAGGTCTAGCAGTATCTAATAATACAACTACAAACACTTCACTTTTAGAATAGATTCCGTGGTGATCCCTTACACTTCCCATTTTAGCATTCACTTCTTTTGTTTTCCTCTCAGCATCAGATGCACGATGTTTGACAGATTCCCTCTGCTTATTTTGTAAATCGATTTTACTTTCTGAAATCGCGACCTAAAAAACCAGGTAAATAGCACCGGATGAGACAATGCTAAAACCATGTCAACAAGATAAAACATGTGCATACTCTTGTTACCTGGTTTTCAAGTTCACTGGCTTGGACATGGGCCTTCCCAACCCGATCCTCTACATCTCTAGCCCTCTTTTCCTACAGCGCAAGATAGCTATTTAGAAAGGCTAGAATCAGAAAAGTACAACACAAAGACCAAAGATCATAAACCATGGAACTGTTGCCTGACCTAAGTCTCGTCATGCATAAGAATAAAAAAGACGATCTTCATCACCACAGTTCAAGATAACAGATACTGTAAAGATAATACATAAAGACGACTACATTAGGACAGAAATTAATAATTCCTAGTGAACAGCTCAAGACAGAGCAAGCCACACATTTGGAATATTCGCCTTTTTACAATCATCCAATGGAAAAGAAAAGAAAAATAATGTAACTGCGACTCACCTAGCTGTCCAGTGAAACAAAACCACCATGCTCAGATTTGGCTTTGATTGAGCAGGGTAGTTGAGGACCCAAAACAACTTAATTAAATGCCTAAAGGATCCTAGTGCCATGCCCACATAACTATGTAATTTTGGAAGATGAGTTAAACGATTAGGCACGTGGATTCAGGAAGTGGTCCATAGGTAGGAAAGAGCATCACCAATAACGTGTGACAAGTCTGTCAAGGTCAAGAACTCCATTGTCAGACACCTGAACTGAGTCAACTGACCATTACTTTGACCTTGAACCATGACTACAACGATCTAAGTTATCTAACAACAAACCGAATATGGAAACATTTAAGGAACTCCACCTTCACATGCACGTATTTTCTGAACATTAGTAACCCAGAAAATAATAACTTATGTACCACTAGGTTTAGAGTAGAGGATAGATAGTTCAAGCATGTTTGAACACATGAAGAGGAACATGCCATGTAGCCTTTCGTGAAAAAGAAAATCAAAACAAGAGAACCAACACAAGCTGATGTTAAATTGGTTAAAAAGCAACAATATTGTTAAGATAGAATAATCTGGAAGAACACCACCAACCTTAAGGGAATCAATTTCAACCTGCAAGGGTGCAATATTTTCGGATTTCTCCATAATGATCTTATCATCTTTGGATTTATACTTGTGTGTCCTCTCTTCAATGGCCAACTCTTAAAACAAAACAGTGCCATGTGTAAGTTATACACCTAGACAAAAGAACAAAGCAACCATAGGAAACACAGCCAAAAGCAAAGCGTGTGCAGGTTAAAAATGATCATAAACTAGTGGAGACGAACGCTTAGAAATATTTATACAAATTTGACACATTTTTCAAGTCTATAAACTCTCTTCCAGTCTGCCTTCAAACTGAGAGCTAGAAACTTATGCCTTCTGTGTCATTCCAAAGAGTATCTCCCACTCTAGCAACTTTTGTTGTCTCAACAAATGGATCCTTGCAATTCTAGAAGGATGCCAATTTGGTTTTGTTTTTGGCCACAAAAATCTACTCTCCACACCAGTCTACAATGGTAAACCAAAACAGAACCTTCTCCACATTAAGTGCGCAGGTTTCATGGATTCTTAGTCGCAACTTTTGATCTGCTGGTATATTCTCACCTTAACCCAGAAGCAAGATCATGTCTATCATTTCTTCACAACACATTTGAGGCCTTCTTCAGTCTCATTGAAGTGTTCAAAAACCAAAGGCGCCGGCTTAGCCAAAAATCAGATGGGAAAGATGCAAGTAGACACTGCAAGCATTTCCCACTAGCTTCAGGGAAACTGGTCCCCAGTCATAAAAGCCCAGTCCCTGCTCTGGAACATTTGCGAGCATACAAAATAACCATTGCATTCTACCTTGAAATGTCTAGGTTACAACCATCAAGAAGTTTTTCAAGTAACGAGAACAAACAAGTCTAGGCAGCAAACAGTGACACCTCTATGCTCTTCAAAAGAATGAGAAGTGCATCAGAAGTTACAGACATATAAAGTTAATCAGAATCTCATGTGGCATTATTGTAAAGCCTATAAGATGACCAAAATGCTGAACAACGTTCCACAATAAACTTCAATAGCAAATACAAGCTGACTAAAAGTCTACAGCTAAGGGATATCTGAAAGATTTATATGGAACTTACTTCAATCTCAGACAGTGTTCTCCGGGTAGAATTACAAATGCAGAATTAAAAGACCTCATCTCATCCTATTTGCTCTTTTTAGATTTAATCTCGGATACCCAAGCTAGACCAGAATGCCAATCAGATTCCACGTACCGGAGACAACCTACGTGAGAAAAAAGCTTGGTTTTGGTTGATCCTTTGACGCGATTCCACGAATTTAAGCACACCACACACTTAATATACACATCACGCGGCACAAACTCAAACATCAAGAGTTCATATCTATGAGATGGAAAGTAAGTATGATCTGAGGCCCAATTTACTTGACGCCAAATTACGTAATAAGCTGGTGCCTCCAAATCCCGAGTCATCAACGTATGATTATCACACTTATACTGAATTATCTAGCAAACTGCCTTCTAAACCATTCTGCTAACTTTCAACAAACTCACTGTCAATCGTTAATAAATTGCTTCAAGTTCGGTATAGCCCGCTCTTCAGTGGATGAGTCTGTGGACACAGCTCAGAACTTCCACCTCTTCCTATAGATAGATCTTCGAATCCATAACCAACTCTGTTGAAAATCCAAGAAGACCATGGACTCCACCAGACAAAACCCACCAAAACCCTTTAACTACCTAACAGTTCAACTTAAAACCTCTGTTTCGCAAGAGACCCAGATAAAAGCACCATGAACCTGTGAGAATAACTCTTCAATTACCAAAGCTAACGGAACACAAATATCCTTTGTCTTAACCAACGAAAAGGCACCATAGCGAAAAATCAGAGAACGCTACAAAGCTTTAGACAGGAAACGTATTCGACGACCGAGAGAGAGAGAGAGAGAGAGAAAGCAACCAACCTAGGGCGGCAATCTTAGATCTGAGGAGCTCCAATTCCTTCTCCGCTGAGGCATCAGGTCCCACTGAAGGGTCCGAGATCTCCTCGCCGTCCGCAAGGACAATACGGACGCCGGAGAGGGAGAAGGAGAGGAGGGAGAAAGAGAAGGCGACGACGCAAAGTCTCGTCCAACACGCCATGAACTCGAACTCCAGAGGGGAGGGCCGTTTTCGTCTGCTCCACTTTAAGTAGCGTGAGAACAACGGAGGCTTCGGATCTGGATCGCTATCCGATGAGACCGCCGATACCTAGGGCATGCATATGGCTTCTCTATTGTAAAAGAAAAGAAAGTTAAAATATCCCAAATTTGAAATGTGAGAAAGGAGGAGTGCTTCGGATCTGGATCGCTATCCGATGTTGGTCACAGCCCGAGGTCTCTCAGACGGGGACGCTAAGTTTCGCAGTGAGAACTGGACACGAACATGATCAGAGAGGTCTGTTTCTGAATCCATCCAAAATATCAGGTTGTGCTTGGTTGACATGTTAGCTCACCTGGTAGGGGTCTTGGCTCACAAGATGCAGGCCATGAGTTCAATAACCGCACACCTGGCTTTACACTCTCCTTTGTGACTGAAATGAAATAGCACTGCCTTATGGGGCATCGCTCACCCCCGCCCCCCACTGACCCGATTCAGTGGGATGGATATTACCTGATTTCAGTGGCCGTCAAGAACTTTTTTTTTTAGGTGAAGCACACATATGTTTTGAGTGAGGTATTTCACGTTCACAAAGCACTTGTATTTTCTATATACAATGATGACATAAAAAAAATTAAATTTCAGGTGAAGCATATTACATCATGTTCCTCTAAAGTGGGTCCAGTTTGGCATGGCATTCTTTGGAAGGTTAGTTAGTGGCTCAAGGTTGTACTCTAGACTATTTGCCATATTACATCATAGCTCATGGATTCAATTGTGGGCTATAATTCTTTCTTAACTTTCTAGAAGTTGCTTGCGGCGGATAGCCCACCTTGTGTGGATGATGGACCCGTAAGTGCATGGTGATCGGGGCCAGAGCTGAGCCAGAGTCGTCTCTAATAAGAATGCCTATACTTAGATCTGGATCCAGACCCATCCAAGTCAGATGAGACTCAACCTATTGATCATGTATGAGTTCCAGCTCCTTATGCTCAAAATTGAGTATCCGGCTGTGTTTACCATAAGCTCTATCTTGTGATTTTATCATGAATTGTGTATTAGTGTGAACAGTTAAATCACTAAACTGCGTTCCGTTGACTGAGTGCACCTGGACACGGCCTCCCCTTTTTCTAGATAGAATTAGCTTTCAAACTCATGTCAAGTCTAGTCTTATATGTACCAACTCTTTGAGCTCCAGAACAACTCCATCTATTTTGAGGTGTTCACTCGTGTATCTACTTCAAGCTCTTGATCAAACTTTTACATTTCGTTCCACCAGAAACGATATGTTTGATCCCTTCAAAACTCCAAAGTAAAACGTGTTTGAGTGAGAACAGTACCATGATTCGGGATCCTTAAACAACATCACAGGAAGAATATTTGGTTAATTTATTTTCAATCTAATACCATAGATAGGACGAAGCTAGATGTACGCCTTGCGCTTGGAATTCATAACCTTCAACTTGTGAGCCAACCCCCTATCCAGGTGATTTCTTTCTGCAGGATTGGTTGAAGTTAGTGTTATCAAATAAACCTTGTCAGGTATTGGGCTTTCAAAAACAAGATCAGATCCAATCCGATCCAGCTCAAACCCAAAATTTACCATTGCTCAATTTAATTGTTCAAAACGGGCACGAACGTAATACTTTTTCTACACACGGTTCTTTTTGGGGATATAAAAGTAAAGGCATGAGTGGACACGATCCAATCACTATATATATATATATACTTGTGTATGTACTGTTTTGTTTTCGAATGAGTGGAATCCGACGTGTGTATGTACTGGAATCCGAGTATTATAATGAGTTGTTTAGGATACATATGAGTACTACCAATATTTGAGTACCTTTCATTCAAAAATAAAAAAGTAGCTATCTTTAATTAGTTGAGTAGTTCTAGTGACTTTGAAAATATTTAGGGATATGTGCATGATTAAACTTTTTCCTTGGTCAATCTTAGTCAATCTAGAAGGTAATATAAAATATCTACGTTGACGCCCGAATGTAGTGAAAATTTTTTAGATAGGGTTTCCGCATTTTGATTATGGACGGATGCGTGATTAAAAAAGCTAGTTCTAGATAATAAGATTCGTATTGGTTCTTCGAATATCAAAACATTATCCGATAAGCTAATGAAGGTGGTATATACTATGATTCGAAGAAAGATTCATATTCTATGTTTACAAGAGACAAAATGGGTTGAAGAAAAAGTAAAAGAGATAGAGGATGATAAAGGTTTTAAATTATGATACTTAGGTAAAGAAAATGCTCGAAACGGAGTTGATATTATCATAAATAAATATTTAAAGGATAGTGTAATAGACATACAATGATATGGTGACCGAATCATGATGTTGAATTTAGTGTTAGAAACAGAGGTTTTGAATATAGTTTGTGCTTACGCATCCTAGTAAAACTAGAAGATAGTATAAAGATAACTTTTTGAGAAGAGTTAAATAAGGTGATTCAAAAGATTTCACAAAGGGAGATGATTTGTTTAGGAGGAGACTTAAATGGACATGTCACTAAAGAGGCATTAGGATATCAAGAGATTCATGAAAACTTTCGTTTGGGGGATATAAATGAGGAAGGTAGGGAGATTTTAAATTTTGCTATGGCATTTGATCTCTTTATAGTCAATACAATCTTCAAAAAACGATATGAACATTTAATTACTTATAAGAGTGGCTTATCACAAACACAAATTGATTACTTTATTTGTAAAAAAAAAGATAGAGCATGTTGTAAAGATTGCAAGGTAATTCCAATAGAAAGCTTAACCACCCAACATCGACTTTTAGTTATGGATTTACAAATAAAAAAATGAAAAAAGAAGAAAAAAGTGCATCGAGCTATTCAAACTAAATGGTATAAACCTCAAAAGCGAGAAAGAATATATATTTAAACAAAAAGTCCTTCAAGGAGATGTTTGGAATTATGTTGGTACACCCTGTGATATGTGAAACAATATGGCTATACATATTAGGAAAGTGGCGAAAGATGTGGCAGGGATATCTAAGGGAGGTGTACCAGCACAAAAAGAAGTTTGGTGGTAGAGTGAAGTAGTACAAAATAAAATCAAGGCAAAGAGAGTATTTTACAAATTACATTATGCTAAGAAAACTAGTGAAACTTTAGAGGCTTATAATAAAGTAAAGAAAGAAGCGAAAAAGGCCGTGAGTGAAGCAAAAGCTAAAATTTGGGAGGACTTATATAAAAAACTCAACTCAAAAGAGGGTGAAAGAGATATTTTTATGATAGCTAGGGCTAGAGATAAGAAAACTAAAGATCTTAATTATATTAGATGCATCAAAGACGATGATGAAAAAATTCTAGTGGCAAATGATGATATAAGAAATAGATGGAAAAACTATTTTCATAATCTTTTTAATGAAAATAAAGATGTTAATATTAGCTTAGGAGAGTTAGCCAAATCAAAAAAGTATATAAACCACAATTTCTATCGACGTATTCAAAAGGATGAAGTCAAAGAGGTTCTTAAACATATGAAGGGTGGACTGGATAATATTCCTATAGACGTTCGGAAAATACTAGGAGAAATAAGAATCACTTGGCTTACAAGGCTATTTAATGAAATATGGAAAAACCAAAAGATGCCCAAGGAATGGAGCGTAAGTACACTTATACCCATATATAAGAACAAGGGAGACATTTAAAATTGTGCGAATTATCAAGGTATCAAGTTAATGAGCCATATTATGAAATTATGGGAAAGAATTATCGAACGTAGGTTAAGACAAATATCAAGTACAACAGAGAACCAATTTGGATTCATGTCAGGCAAATTTACTATTGAAGTGCTTCACCTTTTGAGACGTCAAAAAAGAAAGACCTTCGCATGATATTTATTGATCTAGAAAAAGTTTATGATAGGGTACCGAGGGAGGTTCTTTGGAGAACTTTGGTAAAAAGAGGTATCCCATTGACATATATTAACCTTATAAGAGACATATATGATGGTGCAAAAGAATGTGTGAGGACTCATGAAGGAATGACAGACTTCTTTGAAGTTAATATTGGGTTACATCAAGGATCAACTTTAAGTCCATACTTATTTATAATGGTGATGGATGAGTTAACAAAAATATTCGAGATGAAGTACATTCGTGTATGTTATTTGCATATGACATTGTATTAGTGGAGGAGTCTAAGGAAAAAGTTAATAGAAAATTGGAACTATGGAGAGAAACATTAGAAAGTAAAGGCCTCCGACTTAGTAGAACAAAGACAGAATAATATGGAATGTAAGTTTGATCATTTGGTTACCTCAAAGGACGTAGAAATTAAAATTGACACACATTGCATCCCCCAAAAGGAAAGTTTTAAATACCTAGGGTCAAATTTTCCGAGTGATGGAAGAATTGATAGAGATGTTATGCATAAAATTAATGCTCTTCGGTTAAAATGGAGAGGAGCATCAGGTATACTTTGTGATAAGAAGATACCATTAAAGTTAAAAGGTAAATATTATAGAACAACAATTAGGCCTGCCATATTTTATGGTTATGAGTGTTGGGCAGTCAATCATCATGTACAAAAGATGTCTGTGACAGAAATGAAGATGTTGAGATGGATGAGTGGTCATACAAGAAAAGACCGTATACATAATGAGGTTATTAGAAACAAATTAGGAGTGACACCAATAGAGGATAAAATGAGAGAATATCGTTTAAGATGGTTTGGATATATAGAAAGAAGATGAAAAGAAAAACCTATAAGAAGGTTAGAAAAACTAATTTTGGAAAGTATTAAAAGAAGTAGAAGATGGCCACAAAAGTGTTTGAAAGAAACAATAAAGAATGATCTAGCTTATTGCGAGTTAACTGCTAACATGGCACACGATAGGGATATGTGGAAACAAAGAATCCATGTAGCCGACCCTGTCTTGTATGGGAAAGGCTTAGTTGTTGTTGTTGTAGTTGAGCAACAAAGGAATGTCGGTCTTGTGAAATGCAATACAAATAACTTGGCTTATCGATTCTATATCCTAGGTGGTTTTATCGACTTGTTCTATATGTGAATTGGCCCATAATAATCTCGATATTCTGCACATATCCGTGAAGACCCACTGGTTCTGCTCATGGTGTTGACTCTCTTCAGCTCGTCCCTGTCTGGTTTATATATCTCTTGCCAAGTGGCAGATGTAGAACTTTTCCCAACAAAGGCAGATTCGAATGTCGATTTTTCATGAAATTTTGAATGGAGGAAAGTTTATGTTTGCTAAGAAATTAGCTCGAGGTTTTATTTCTACTGTACATTAATTTCCAAAATTTAGGTGAGGCAGGTGACTCACCTCTCCAACCATATCGTAGTAGTCTGGCATAAGCACATTAACAAGGTCTTAAGACTGAATAAATTGTGTTCGCATCTGTTTGGTTGTTTAGTTGAGATAAAGTATAAGTTCATTAGATTTGGAAGTCAGATTTAAACATGCATATTATATATATATATATGGGGGGATTTGATATCATAAATTCGTTGGATATTTGGATATCTGTTAGTGTCTGCAAAGCAAAGTCGAATTAGCATTGCAGATACTCGAATTTGTCTGATATTATAATAAAAAGCAGATGAGATCCAGAAAATCACATCCTTTGCCCAAACTGACTGTGTAGATGGCTGATCACAAGCCTCGATTGACTCTAGGAGATTATCCTAACAAAGAACAATAAACACCCACCAAGTAAAAGTGAGATCGGCAGCAGTGTAAGGATCAAAGACCTCATAGACGCCACAACGGATGATAAATGAGAATGGGTGGAGAGAGATCTGTTGTTCTTGCCAGGAGGCAAGCTCGACGTGGATTGGACTGCTTCTTGAAAGAATGCTTTTGTTCCAGTCCTCTTAATTTAAGCTCTATTATGGATTTTGTTCTTCATAATAAGCAAGAGAGGCACGTTAGGGTCTGCAACTGCATCAAGAGGGAACTGCGAAGAAAGAGTTTCAAAGAATTCCAGTTAGATTGCACTGCCGCAAACGATAAGCGCAAGCTGCCAGAGTTTGCCAATTATATTCGGACGCTCCGCAATCACAAAGCGTGGCTGATTTGACCCGTTCCAAACCACAAGGGAAAGCCAGGACAGCCGAATGACTTCACACTGCCAATAGTACGACTCATTTGTCATATTGAATCCTCACCGCACATCGTACGATGGGAGATATGATTTCCGTGTGAGATGTGCCGTGGCGATTGAATGCTTTGCTTTTGTACGTAAAACCAAAATTTCTAAAGAGAAACTGCCAAGTTTGTGCGTGACCGTCGGTGAGCGCCAGCTACAACAGCATTTCATTAAGTGAGACACAAAAACACAAAATGAAAACGTTGTTGATTTCACATCCATCCTCATCAGAAGAAGAGCTTTAGTTATGACACAGCACGCCATCTACTCTTTCCTAAATAATCCCTCTTCTTTGGCTAAATTTGAAAACATTCCAGGAGCCAAAACTCGGAGAAAGTATGTTCTCATGCCGTCAATGTTAAGACTTTTCTGCCAAAGCATATCCAAATGAGTCTGAACTTTTAAGTCCGGCTCAAAGTATTTGATACGGGCCTTATTTCTTATGAAATATTGAAATATTATTGCTCAGGTACGACCTGAACAACTACAGCTGTATTTTTTTGTTACAAGAAGAAGTTGAAGCCTAATACATGTACCCTCTGTGAGCAAACTTACAAAACCTCGAGGTTTAATTTGTAAACGAAAGATGAATGTATTGAATTTGACAACGAAAAATAATAGAAACTTACAATTTAAATTTCAACGGAATCACCATTAACCATCTGTTTTAAGAGACTCGAAAGCTAAATTTTATTGAATAAATAATTCAGAAGAAGAAGATAATGGAGATAAAGGCTGTTGCAATGACAAAATAATATGTGATCTTGCTCTTTGAAGGTAAAGGCTAATGTTGAACAAGATAAAGGTTGAACCTTACATAAGTGCAAAGCATAATGCAAGTTGATAAGATTAAGCCAACCAGCAAATTTCAACAAGTTATAGGACTATAAAATGCATCTACTGCTTAGTGGTTGTCAAGGTAGTTAAGATGCAAGTGCCTTTTAGCTTTGGTTACATGGACCTCTTCAAAATACGAAACGTTGCATGGATCTGTTCAAAGTAAGGAGGCGACATACTTGATTAACACAATAGGATACAATTGCCAATTCTCAGGAAGATCAAAGGATAAACACTTACTATAAGTGGGTGAGATCTTGTAACAGTTGGCACCCCTATCATCAGCTTACAATTTTGTGAGAGAAATTGCAGCGAAAAGGTACTGTAGATTGCTAAACTTTGAATGCATCAAAGCATTTCTACTCTTAATTGACTACTTGCTCTTGGTCAATGTCCTAAACATAACTTTAGCTGTTGGAAGTTCATGGTTACTTGTGGTTATCTGATTTACATACACAGAAGGCAGCTGAGATTCTTAGTTTTCCATGAAAGAAGAGTCAAGATTCTGGGCTTTTGATTCTATTCCAATTTTATAGATTAAATGTTTTTTTAGAATATTATCAAGATTGAAGCACTCACATCCTAATCATCTATTAATAGTCATGTCAGTGCTTTGCTCATTTGGTAACCAAAGGCTTTGACCAAGTCAAAACATTCCTTTGGGAGTCAACATCCATTATGTGGAAGGGGGATCTTATCGTGGATGCTCATAATGATATGTCCTACTCCAATTTGCTTACACTCTCGCAGCCCAAGATCACTGCTTTTCTTTTCATGAAACAAGTGAATCCTTTCACTAAAATCAGAACCAACTTCAACCCCATCTTTCTGTTGGATTGATCGGCATAAAAATAACTGGAGTATCCAAATAGTCATGTCCAACATGTCAATCATTGCCTTGTCATGCTGGCACAGCATCCAGATGTTTCACTGAGATACTAAGACATGCTTAAAGACGGAGAGGGATGAGAGACCATAAAACCATACTCTCAGGTTCAAGAAGTTTTCAGGAGATTCTCTTTCTCTATGTCCCTCTCCCGAGCGCACACTTGATAAATGCTTTCTAAGGAATTGAATTTGGTAGAAATTATTCATAACTGCATTTTATGTGTGACTAAAAGAGGTGCTCTCGATAAACTGGTTATAGATCTACAAAGCATTCATAAATAACTACACAAGTTAGGTATACTTTGATTGCCTCCTTTAGAGAGAGAGAGAGAGAATTAACCTCAATAGTAATGTATCTACGTACACAATATCCGTTTAGTTTACGTTCTTAGACAACATGGTTAATTAAGGAGAGACCACAACACAAGCTCATAGTTCCTACCAATGAAGAAACTACTTGTTAGCCTCGTTACTTTGACTTACCATGACAACCCAGGAGCCACGACTACAACTAGACCAAGATATGTTTTAGTTCTATGGAACATAAATGAATACATTAGTTCAAGTATTTATAACACTTTCCCACACCTTCAATTCTATATTTCTATCATAACAAGGTGCTGACATGCTAAAAAAAGGAGCCAAAAGCAAACAGAAGTTCCAAAAAGCTACAAACCTGATACTATATTTTGTAACCGACTGCTATGGTTCTTTATGATAAATACACAAGCATATCTGCCTGCAGAGAAAGAGAAAGATCATCTGAAATTACCGAAGGAACTTATCATTATTCAATAAAGAAATGTCATAATTTATCACAGTAATCTCTAATCAAGACAGATATCATCCATAAAACAGTTGAAGACAATATCAATTATGCTCATTCCTGATACTATAATACTTGGTTGTTAGGGTTCAAACAAACAAGGTTTTGATCTTGGGTCTTTCCTTGTTAAGCTTTTCAAAATTATTTAGCATCACAACTTCCCCTTGAGAAGGAATTTCTTGGGTCCGTATTCTGTTTCCCTGTTGATAGATCATATCTGACATCTTGCAATAACAGTTCTGAGATCATTTGTTTGATGTGATAAACATGATCATTATGCGATTATTGAAGTAAAATGTAATAATAAAGTGGCTCATGCATACTTGTACAGGTCAGAAATCAACCTTCAATCTTGGGAGAAGGAATTTAACAGTATCAAGCAAGGTTCTGAGGCTCTAAACTGGAAAAAGAAGATTGCTCATGCATACTGGAAAGGAAATCCTGATGTTGGATCGCCCATTCACGCAGTTAATGAAATATAACAATTCTACACTTTGGGGTGCAGAAATTATTTGCCAGGTAAGTGCTAGTCTAATATAAGTAGACTCTTCAGCTGTAAAAGGATCAATTAACAAAAAGACACTTGCATGAATTGGATTAGTCTAACAAAGAATATTATATTCTTGTGTTTAGGATTGGCTCAAGGAGGCAGGAGCTGGTTTTCAGCAATCCAAACTATCCAGTCAGTGCAATCATAGTTGACTCCGTGCATCAAGATAAAGAGATATCTGTCTGTGTGATTGGCACATGCAATAAACGATTTTTGTTCAGACACATTAAAAAATGATCTGCTTCTTTTTTCCATTGTGAGTGACGTGCAAAGACTTGTATAAGATGGTGGACGATGAGTTTGAGATCATCCTTGTAGGATAAAATCTTCGGAAAAATGCTTTCTTTAAGGTGTGAATTGACGTACAAATGGATATGACATGGAGGTAACTCAGTTACACCTGATTTTGGTAACAAATTTGGCCAGAAAAACATGTATCCTAGCATTCAATTGTGAAAGTGCAAACTTCTTTTGTAGATAGCATCTATTTGGAGAACATTTAATTATTTCAGCACAAAAACCAGTACCTCACCTGCCTGGTGGGTCTGCTGACAAGTTAAAGGTGACGAGTTTGATACCTGGGAGTTGCATCTGGTTTTGACTTCCCCATTGTACCAAAAAAGATCAATTAATTACTTCAATCTCAAATTCTCAGATAAGTTGAAGAGAGTATACTTTCACCAGTAAAAAAAAAAGGAGATCATCACTCTTAAGAATTTAGATCAACACGTGTAATCATAAAGTGTTTAAATGGTAAATTAGTGTAGAACAACAAATACGAATGATGAACCAGCTTAATAATTTGTGAAGTGTCCGAGTTCAAGAAGTCTAATGTAGGCACTCTAAAATTATACTGCTTCTTTCCAATTTTCCAGACAAATCTTTCAGATTCATCAATAAATTTTGTTCTTCTTTGGTTGCATTTTATTTTTCTACCTTAAAGCAAGGAGTTACGTATTTCCATCTGTCTTCATAAATGATTAATATTTTACGGCTCCTCTAACCCCATGGTTCTTGGTTGACTATGATTACTTTTTATGTGCGTTTCTATATTTATTTGTTTCTATACACGCCAGTGTTTCAATGAGCGTTGGGAGAACGTTATGTTACTTACTAGCATGCTTACTTCCATTCTGAGCAATATATTTGGGTCTAAAGCCCTATGAACTCTAGTGTGAAGGATCGGAGATTTCCTCCTGCTTATTGTAAATTTGTACTACTTCAGTGATCTGCATGTGTATGAATAGCTTTGGGAACATTCATCCAGTGTGTCGGAATAGCGGCCCATATAGTTGTGCATGTCCAGTCTTCGTTCTCGGGTTCTTCATCCAGACAATGCTATTATTTAACAGAGTGCTTGTCTTCTCCTTACAGATATAAGATTTATGCTGAGTGCTATGCTAGGTCTGTGAGTTTAAAGTACATCCTTTCTCGTGGCTCACTTCCCTTGATCATATCACCTCTGTACTATGATTTCTTCACTAAGTAACCACAAGTACAGACAAAGAATCACTTCTGTGTATAGATCGACAGCAAAGTCAAACACCCAAAATCCTCAGCACGCGAAACGACGATTGAAAAACATGAATAGATCAATCTCAAGCCCGATAGACAGACCTCTTAAACTGGATGGATTAGAGCCAATGCAACATCCAAAGATGAGAACCCAGAACGGAGATCAACGTTCGCATTTGAAGATGAAAAGCCGAACAAGACAACGACAAAGCCCTAACGCAAAAGAAAACACCAAATTCCTCCGATCAACAAAAGAAACTCCAAATTCCTCAAAGTAAATTACCGATAAAGAAAGCCCGACGGATGAAAAGGAGTTTGCTTCCTAAGGGAGAGAGGGCTACCAGAGTGGACAGGCGAATGATTGAGACCTCTTCCGACAGGAGAACTTGGTGAAGAGCTTTGCTTCAAAATGGGGGCCCATTGTCGATCACTAGATACCGTCAATTACCCAAGATGGACGGTGATAATCCTATGATGAAGAGCTTGGTGGCCCATCACATTTACCCCTCTGATCCACAGGGCCACCTTGAAACGGGGTTGGGCAAAAGATTAGGCCGTTGGAAGCATTAACCGCTGTGGTGGTTGCTGGCAGCCCCCCGCACAAGGGATGCCGGTTGGTGGTGGCGGACTTGGAAAATTTCCGGGATGAGACGAAGTCCGCGGCGGTGAAATTCAGGTGAGGTGATTTGTGTATATTTATTTGAAAGTCATACTCATACTGTTTGTATAGGTACCGTGACTAACCAAACAAGATCGTATTGGGTTTTACCTGTTTCGACACGAAACAAAATGACACGACACAAGGACAATGAGGCACCTAGGAACATATCACACAACAGAGCTTCAAATGGACACAATCCATGAACTCTGCTTGTCCGCCAAGAATCACAATAACTAAAGGTTTGAAGATTCTATCATACAATACTTGCAAGAAACAAAGAGGTAATAATGAAGGTGATATTGAACTCAGCACCAGGGCAGCCCGAGGATCGAACTCATGACCTCCTGAAACTCAGAAACTTTTTAGCATGAAATAGTCCATCCAACTCATGGCAATAATGTTTCAAACAAATCATTCATGGTTGACGGAATCACCCATCTAATACGTTAACATCATCTCCTGAATGAACATTATAACGAAGAAGAGCAACAAGAATGAATGGCAATCGATATGCATCTGTCTTTAGAATCAATGCGGTGATCACCTTCCATTTAAAAGCGAGGATCCGGATCGTACCCATACCCGACCGAGTATGAGTACATGCATACTTATACATATGTATATATGTATATGAACGTATTGCATCTTGTATGGGTACCCGTTATCCCTTGGCCGTCCCATCCCTGGTCAAAAAACAGGGTAATTCCAGTATCCAAATCCAAACCAAATCAAGCTGGGTATCATGTGTCCGGTTCGGATCCAGTTGGGTCAGGCTAATATTTCCATCCCTACGTAGGGGCATAGCTCGTCTGGCAAGAGGGTCAGCTTATCAGTTTTACGCCATAAGTTCGGTACCTGGTTGTGTATTAGATAAGGGGCCCGCCTAGCCCCCGTTGCTTACATGTATAAAACGAGATAATGGGTTTAGTCATGATCACACCAACGGTAGAAACATCAGAATCTCACCGGAATTGATTCGGTTTTTGAGCTCAGGCTTGAATTCTTTGAGTGCATTAAGGGTCAATTAGCAAATTGAGATTTCTTTAGACAAACCAAAACTCTTGCTTAGGTTTGGTACATCAGGAGAATGAATTCCTCATGGCACATAAACTGTATTCATCATGTTCAGCTCCAGAGTAGTAAACGTGAGATGCGGAAAACATTTTATAATGCACAACACACACACACATACACACATATATATATACATAGAGAGAGAGAGAGAGAGAGAGAAACTGGTAGCATATCTTAATAAATATCAACAATCAATTTCAGGTGATGTTTGAAATTTGAATTTAAAAAGTCAAAAATATGTATACTTTTCATAAGTATTTTTAATTTACATGTATATTTTTTCACTTTTTAAATTTAAATTTCAACAATCTATAGGATATGAATGATTAAGATTTGTTTGAATATGTTACCATTTAGGTGTGTTCACGTATTAGAGGTTTCCTCACTCACTTTTCTCTCTCTCTTTCTCTTTCTATATAGAGAGATTGAATCATGTAAACATTGACACTTGCTCACTCATTGCTTTTGAATGATATGAGTATAATAAAATACTTTTTATAATATTTTAAAACTTTTAAAATTTTTAAAATTATACTACCTAAAAGCAATGGATGGACCGGTGCCAATCCAAGCATGATCAAGTTTTCATATATACCAGTGTCAATCCGAGCAGGATCAAGTTTTCGCATATATATATATCAAGATTTGTTCTGATTGGGCCTATATTGATCTGATCCATTTTTTCTTGGGTTACTTTGGGTTGACCAAGAAGGGAATGGTGGTGTGAACCCGACCTAGAACCGGATTTATTCAGATGGGTTGTCGGATTGAATTTGAAATTGCCACTGCTACCTGCCGGTAGTCACCGGTAAACTGAACTCACGCTCTACCCGTGGGTTCCACAATCGGGTCCAGTTGGGTCTACACTGATTTGATCCGTTTCTTGCTGGGTTACTTCGGGTCAACCCGGAAGTGACAGGTGGTGTACGGAACCCGACCTAGAACCGCATTTATTCGGATCGGGTTGCGGTCGAGTTTGAAATCGCTACCCGGCTCACCTCTACCTACAGCTACTCATTGAGTGGGTCCCACCGCTGGAGCCGCAAAGGTTGGCCATATTAGAAGGAAAAGCTGGGCCGCATCATCGAAGTCCGGGCTAGAGAGGGAGAGGGGGAAAAACGAGAAGCGGAAAAGGAGAGGGAGCCCCTCGATTTTTTAGGGTTGGTGGCGCTTGTGATTGTTCTTCCCCTGTGCGCTAGATTTTCTCTGGGAGCAAACTAGCGTGTCTCCTTTTCTTCTCCTCTACGATCTTTCGCCACTGAAGGAGGAATACTACCGAAGAAAAAGATGGTGACACTCCTTCCACTATTTTTAGGGTTTCGATTTTCATTTCCGCCAATGGATTTTCCTTCCTTGTTCCAGTATCTTTTTTTGGGTGCCGAATTATGTGAATAATTTCCTTTATGATCTTGGGAGATCAGATTGCTATATGGATTGATTCATCTATCTTGTAGTTTTCATGGCCATGATTACGTTTAGGTCTAATTGGATCGGTATTGTTTGAGCTGGTTGGGGGTTACCAAGTGCCCTCTCTTTCTCTGATACGTTTGATTTGCTATTTTGGAAATCGATTAGTTTGGTTTGATCGGTGCAGTTCACCGATGATCTTGTTCATAGGCTAAGATGACAATATCTTGAAGGATTTCTCTGTGTGTTGCCACTGTTAGGACCTGTTTGCTTTACAGAACTGTACAGAACCCTCAGAAATTAGAAGCCGGGTACTCTGTGGGCTCCGACACGGAGTCCTTGGACTATGGAAAAATTGGTACTATAGAATCCGTATGTCTGCCGGATATTTGGGTTCCTCATTATCGTTTTAAGGGTGAAACGGGCATCCAAAAGTGAACCAAATTTCTGAAACGCAAACTAGGCCTTTATGTCGTGGAAATTAACAGAAGTCGTGGAACTCTGGCCCCAGGGAGCAAACACTCCGTGGAAATCCGGATTTCATAGGACATGGATTGTCCAGTAGTTCATGTTACGTTTGTGTCAATCATGGAACTGGCACTTGAGGTACTGATTCCACCTGAAAATATCCATCATGCAACTGCCCCTAAAGGATTCAAGTGGTCTTTCCGGATCTTGTCATCCTCACTTTTCTTCAGCGACCGTGGTTTTCGCTTGACGTGTTCATCTGATTTTTGGTGTTAGATATCTTGGAGGACATATTTCTTTACCCTTTCCCATATGTGCCATATGTTCTGTGTATTATTTGGATAAGTTTTTGGTTTTTGATAACTCTGATGGTGGAGAATGGTGATCATATGGAAAGTTGTAGGAAAAAAAATAGGTCTGTATCTTCAGTTAATTGTTGTCATTCTATAACTACATCTCTAATATCTGGGCAAGTTTGTTTATATGATTAATAAGGTGGTGAACAATTAATGTTGACTCCCTATGTTTATTATCAACATGATTTGTATGGTGGTAAAGAAATAATGATCATATGGTCTTATTTATGGCTTCACAGGATGGCTAGTGCTGTCTGTACTCTTACTCGTCCTTGAGTATGTGTTTGTGTGCGTGTCTCGACAATGTGCACTTGTCCATGTGAGGACACCTTTTTCCCGTTGATGTTGAACAAATATTTTTGCACTGTAGGCCAATGCAGCTTCAGGAATGGCAGTTGATGATGACTGTAAGCTGAGATTCTTGGAACTGAAGGCCAAAAGAACTTACCGCTACATTGTTTTCAAGATCGAGGAGAAGCTCAAGCAGGTTGTTGTTGAAAAGCTTGGAGATCCAAACCAAAGCTATGAAGATTTCAGTGCAAGCCTCCCAACAAATGAGTGTCGATATGCTGTTTATGACTTTGATTTCGTAACTGAAGAGAATTGCCAGAAGAGCAAGATTTTCTTCATTGCATGGTAATGAGAAACATCATGGTGACCATCAAAACTTGATTAGATTAACAATCAATATGCTCACTAAAAACCAAAACCATAGCGAGGCCTCCCACAGTAAGTGGAGTTGACTAAACGGATTTCTGTCACAATTGTACTATGTTTTGTATTGAATTAGCATTTAACTCCAGAAAAAGCATGCACATGCTTTATTGTTTGCTTCCAACACTTTTGAGGCCTTCCTTTGCCTTGTGCAATAGAAGTAGATATTGTTCTTTTTACAAATTTATTGTTTATATTTGTTCATGTGTATCTGTCCAATTCCTTGTGCAGGTCTCCAGATACCGCAAGGGTTAGGGGTAAGATGCTCTATGCCAGTTCAAAGGACAGATTCAAGAGAGAACTTGATGGCATCCAGGTTGAATTGCAAGCTACAGATCCCACTGAGATGGGGCTGGACGTTTTCAGGGGCCGTGCCAATTAGACCTTCTGATCACGGCTGCTGAGTATGGATTGTTGTTTATGCAGTGAAGATCCATTCATCCGGTTTGGATGCTTCAAGTGGAGTGTTAATAGTTTCATGGACGTGGATTCACTATATGTGCTATCTGTTTGTTCCTCGGATTTACAGTACTTGACTTGTGTATGTTTTCAAACTATATTGACAGCTCTTATACATGATCTTATCTCAGTATCAAGTTGGTTCCTCTTGTGGAATGATGTTTGTGTTTGAGTATCACAGTTTCATATTTTCTTCGGGAATAGCTTTGCATGCTTGGACCGAGTTGCTGTTTGTTTCTTTCGGATGAGATGGTTGTTTGAGCAACTTATTCCTATTATTTGAAATTTCAATTGGGGGACAATGCTAGGAAATGGTGTATCACACTCTATACTTATGAAACCTATATCTATCTAGTTTAGCTTTGCTGTTGACCAAATATTAGAATTGGGTACTCTAGAGTATGCAACTTCTTGTGCAGTGATGTTGCTGTTGTTTTCCCTGTTTTTATGATTCTTTGCCGTGGCTCCTTTAGGGCTTCAAAGTCGTAAAACATCAGATGGAAGTGTCCAAGATCCTGTAATTGTGTGTAAGGTATGGTTAATATTGTTGGTCACTTGAGGTTTGAAAGTAGCCGTCATCAAGCTCCGCCGAAACTGCTGGATGCCGACATTGATCTCTACAAACCATTCAGGTAACTTAGCGTGTGACCATGTTGTAGACTGATAGGAGTAGATAATATCTGAACTAAAGCATCAACTGCTTGCAGCTTGCTCTCTTTCTTTGAGGGTATGCTCTCTGTTTTTCCTTTTTCCTTTTTGGGGTATGCCGCTTGCTCTGTAGTTTCTATGTGACGCCACTTGCTTTCTTGGGGGAATTGGCAAGTTAACGTTATATGCAATCTATCAGATGCTCACTGAGAAATCGAGTTCCTGACCAATAAGTTAGTACTATTAGTTTCAGCTAGTTGTGGAGATAGATATATGTCGTGAGAATCTGTACATGAGTTGCAACATTCTTAGTGAGAATCTGTACTAGTTAGTGTGATAAGTATCGCTGCGCATTGTACAACATGGACTGATAATTATCGTATTGATTGGAAAATCGATAGAATAAAAGGTGGCATTGCATGTATTGTACAACATGGACTGATAATTATCGTATATTAGGACGGCAGATACAGGGTTTACTGATGCTTGATACTGTCGATACAGGGTCCACAGATTCGAGAATTTGATTCTTATTACATTTCTTTTCTTTTTGAAAAGTTTGATATGAATCAATACATATCAGACATTTCGTTGTTTTCGGCCGATGTGATTCCTGCTAAGATCCGCTACTTGTAACATTTATATGGTGAGTAAAAACTTCTATATGGGAGTAAAATTCTACGAAAAACTAGCAATGGGTTCATTGCTAATGGGGTGAATAACCTTTTAGCTAGGCACTAACTGTATTCGTAGCATAGACCTTTAAGTCTAAAAGTTTGTGCTGCCACTTAACAGTTTCCGAACTGCACCATTCAATTACGGTTAACTGAATCCTGAAGACTTTATAGAATCATTGTGCCTGTTGGGCACCGGAACCTTTCATTTAAGAAAACAGGAATACATTTTTTTACGTGAATCAAGTTGATACAGAAATACCTCAAATTTTTAACATACAGTCTTTGGCAAGATTTGCACGCGTACCATCTGGAACCGGGTGGTATGCATTGGAACTGTTGCCTCTTAAACTGATAAAGGTTCCATCTAAGTGGCAGCTAAATCGTGTACTTTCTGCGAGAAGCAGCAGCAGCAGCAAGCACGGCAATACCAGAAGAACAACCTCCCCAGGATAGACACGAGAGACCCTCTCATGCTCAACCGTTCGAACTGGTTGCTTCCCAGTGGTGATCTTAAGCTTGATATAAATTTTATATTGTTATGTGCTCTTTGCAGACATTCAAGGAATGGAAGATTGAAGAATAATCTGAACAAGGTGCTCACCAACTATAATAGGAGACTTTTCTGTACCGGCTTCTGATAACATTTAACACCTAATCATCCAATTTTCTCTAATTTTATGGTTCCTCAAGCCACGGACGATTGCAGCCATTGCATCCTGCAGCTTTCGAATCCGAAGGAACCCTCTTATAACTGCAATATCACTGGCAGAGAAGTTAGCCTTTTCCATAACCAGATCAATGAGCCCAGATAATGTATCCTGCATGGACAGAGCACAGAGACCTTCAGATAGCATGGAAAAAGCCGAGTATTCCGGTATGAAAACTTTATCCATCATCTCTTTCAAAAATTCAACTGCTTCAGCAATTGGTCCTCCTCTACAACACAGGCCTCGAAACACAATCTTGTATGTGATAGCATTAGGGGTTTCACCTTTCTCTGTCACAGTCTGATGGCTTCTCTTGTCTTCTGTTGTTTGTACAATACCTGGATTACTGGGTTGTAAGTTTGTGGAGATGAACAATCCCCTTCATCATAATTGTTCTTAGTAGCTTGTTGGCGGTCTGTACCCTACCTCCCTTACACAGACCGCCAATTAGGGTCCCATATGTTACGCATCATGCTCACAACCATTTGAAGTCACCGTTTGCACACTGTCGGTTGTTTTTTTGTATTTCCGGCTCGGCAAAAGAAAGAGAGCAATGAATTGTATGTAAACTTATCCTGCTTCATTCCTTCCATAATCATCTGGTCCAGGTCAGCGGCTTCATCAACTCTACCAATCTTGCAAAGTCCATCAATTAAACTGTTGTAGGTCACCACATTCTTTGCAATACCTTGAAGCTCCATCTGATCAAATATTTCCTCTGCTTGTTCCACCCTCTGGTTCCTACATAACCCATCTATCAAGGTATTATACGTAACTACACTTCGGGCACATCCTCTAGACTCCATTTCTCTCAAGAAAGCAAGGGCCTTCTCAAGTTTCCCTCGCGAACACAGAGTGCTGATCAGCATATTGTAGGTAAATTCATCTGGTGGGCATCCACTCTCGTGCATTTCCTGAAACAGGTCCATGGCGATCCCGAGCATCCTAACTTTACAGAGGCCATGAATCAGAAAATTGAAAGTGCAAACATCAGGTACAAGGCCTTTGCTTGTCAAACCGCGTGCAAGCGTGGTGGCTTCTTCGATCCTATCCTCCTTGCACATCGCACTTATGAGAGCGTTATATGTCACCACATTCGGAAATCAGTTCCTCGACACCATCTCATTCAAGACAGCCATGGCCTCTTGAATATCCCCTGATTTACAGAGTCCGGATATCAATGTATCATATGTGAAAATGTCAGGCTCGAACCCTTCTTGAAGCATTGCATCCAATATTTCAAGACCATGCTTCACATGACCGGCTTTGCACAATCCGTTCACTAACGTGTTGAAAGTGAACTTGTCAGGGTAAAATCCACTCCTAGTCATTTCGTTAATCAAGTTGAGAGCGTCATTTACTCTTCCTTCCTTGCAAAATCCATGAATCAAAACGTTTACGGTAATGTTGCTAAGTTGACATCCAGATTTCACCATTCTTTCTTTCATTTCCGAAGCACCATCTAGATTACCCTCTTCAATATAACCCTGCATGATGGTGGTAAAGCTTTTCTCATCCGGAATCAGACCATAGTCAGCCATCTCGTCGACCATTGAAATTGCAGTCTTAATTTGATGGGCTCTGCACAATGCTTTGATCAAAATGTTAAAAGTAGAAACGTCCGGGCTAACCCTCTCCTACCCATATCAGAATACACAACTTCAACCATCTTTAACTTGTTTTCGTCCACAAGAAAATTCAATAGATTGTTGTAAATGAAGATGTCGGGTTCGATTCCGAATCGCTCCATTTCACCAAGAACAGCGATCGCTTCATCAACCAGACGCAATTTTGCATAACTTTCTACAATTATCAAGAACATACCTGTGGTGACATTGCATCCGGACAGATTCAACTCGCAAAAAATGCCTTTCATTCACTCGAAAGAGGCCTCATTTCCCATTTTCCGGACGACTTCTATCACGGAAGGTTCCGGTGCGAAACTCGGCTGATTCTTTGCCCAATTGAAGACGTCCATGGCGATTCGTCCATCGTTGTGCCTCTGAATGATGCTGACGAGGTCATTGGAGGTGAAATTAGGAGGAATTTGATGAATTACAGAGCGATGACTACCGGAGAGATTAGCATCGAAGGATGGGGGTATGGTTAGGTCTGCCTCTTGTGGAGTGAAAGAAAAAAGAGAGACTTGAAATGGGTTTTGCATGGAAACAAAGGGAATTTGCGGATAGGGGAGCTGTGAGGCAGAGAGAAAGCAGAATGCAATGCACTAGTGTAAACATATTGCTCAAGTGTTGAGGATTTTCCCTGTCTATTGCTAGTTGATTGTATTTGCACAGTGTTTCTGTTCTCTCCCTTTTTATACATGGGAGACTGTAGGTTGGGGCAGCTCCTATGTCAAAGAAACCAATTCTGTTGCTGATTTTGTTCACACCTGAAACATCATAGGGACGATATATAAGTTTACATGCATATAATATAAACACACACTTGTTTCTTTTAGTTATTATTCTTGTGCTGCATTTGTACATGTTCACAGAGTGTCCACGGCTGTTGCATCAATTCTTATTCATGGCAGATAATAAGGCATGAGATTACAGAATCACGTTGTATTTATTTGATTGACCATCTCATATTAATGTAAGCTAGGTGAGCATATTCGCAGCAAAGTCGAGACTCAAAAATCATTTACACTGTTCGCACCTTTAATGTTTGCCTTAAAAATGTGGAAATTAGGACATAAGTAATACATCTAGCTCAAATAGACCCTCCAAAAAGGTAACTTATTGACTTAAACACCAAATAGCACCAAGACCAACACGGATAACACGATAAATCTTGTTGTTACTAGGTTCTTTCAAAGAACAAAAGAGTTGATATCTTTCTTTACATAGTAGTTAAACTAACAGATTAGTTATCTCTGTCGGCTACCATTGTTGTTTTCCGTGCTGAGAACAGACTCTTAGTTGCAGTGGCTGCTGTTGTTGCAGTTCGAATCCTACCTATTACCAGTTGACAGAAAGGTTTTATATATTAAACCGCGGAAGCTATTTCACAACTTAAATCATTATAAGAGAAAGCTAGACAGTAGTTATGGTGGTACATATTAAGAAGAAAGATGCAAAACAGCTTGAAAACATGCCCACGCATAGTTTTGTAGCAAAACAAGTACATGTGCTTTAAATGGGAAGGAACAGGTGTTGTTATGTTTGCTTAGTTTGATTCAGTACATTGCATTTGATGAGCTGTTAGCTGACATACATCTCTCTCTCTCTCTATATATATGTGTGTGTGTGTGTGTGCGTGTGCACACGCACAGGGCACTGTAAAATTTTAAATTTACTGTGTCCCGCATGGATGTGACATGACATGATTTCACACACGACAGCCACCAGCGAAGTGGTTTGCTGATGTAAACATGTAATTTGAAAATGAAGCATGAGATAAGTACCTTACCCAATTTGACCAAAACTGGCGTATAATCTTTTTGTAACCAAGATTTGTCTGAGTACAGTAGCTATGATGTAAGTTTGCTTCCTATGTTAGTTGAGGAATCCATGAGAGAGTGGATGGATGATATTGCGTTTTCCTAATAACCATGGTACTACATAAGCAAGTGAACAGTCTGACACTGAATGTAGCTAATAAGACAAGTGGTACATAATAAAGGCAACTAGAAAATGATTTCTCAACCTGTCTGCTAACCTCAAGAGTCTATGTTATTAAGAACTAAATGCAGTGTTAACGTTTAGGGAGACATCTTTATCAGGGAGAACGAACTTTTCAGAGTTCCTTATTGTGACGTCTGTCGGTTGAATTTTTTGGGCAATGGGAAGGTTCTTCCTTATTTCTCTTTCTCTCTCTCTCTCTCTCTCTCCTGTGCCTAGAATGCCATTTGCATCTATCCTTATTCCACTTCAAGGCAAAGACTATTCCTTTGCGCTGACAAATCAATCTCATAAAAATGGTGCGGAATTTTTCCATACTCACCCTTAATTGCGTATTTCAGCTCGAAACTATCTGCTTAGAAGGCATGAGGATTTGTGAAACGCACGAGATGGCTTAATGAACATTAAAGTGATGAATCCTTGTTTTTGTGTTTTGGTACAACGGGGAGGCTGAAGTTGGATGAACTCCCCAGGGTATTGAACTCGTGACAACTGGTCTAGGTCTTGCTTCTCAAATGCGAGCAATCAATGATCTTTTGCCTTACATGAAAGCAAGATTAAGATTTCGATCTAAATCCATCATAGATGGGGGCCTTGATTGTATCGAACACATTGATTCGCACTCACAATCGATAATTTGTTCTTGAATCAACAATGCCAATTACAACGCCTTTGCCAACATGCTTAAAGCTTTCTTATTGCACTCAGGGCATCAGCCCACCTGGCAAGGCTCTGGATTTTGTGTTGTAAACTGCGAGTTCGACTCCTACGGTGTGCATACCCGGGTTCGGCCTCCCATTGTACCAAAAAAGGCTTTCTTATCCGCCCCAAGAGGGGTTAGCATAGTGGAAAGTGCTGGGCCTTTGGCTGCAAATCAGGGATTCGAGTGGTGCCATGGGCATTGCCTTGAGGATGAGGATTCTAGCCTGAGAGTTGTCCAACTCCTCAGAAGATGGTTCCTGGAGAGATTAAAAATTCTAGAAAAGAGTTCTCCTGGCAAGAGAAAAACCTTATATCTGATAGCATGGATGGGGTGCATTTGTTTTCACCTTGAGAAGAACAGTGAGCTATTATAGAAAGACTTTGCTTTATTAATATATTATGGTCACGGATTAGTGCCTTACAATCCGAAGATCATGCCAAGGGTCTAACTGGGGTCTGTATTTGGCAATGACAATGCATTCATCTTGGTGACTTATTGTCACAGAAAATTGTGGTGCTCTGGTTAGAGATGGCAGTTCTAGAATTGACACAAGACCGAGCAAATGCGACGCAAAGTCCATGTCTGTGTCAGTGACATGAGGACAATCATTTTGTGTTTGGGTTTGGCATGAATTCTTAATGGCATGACACAAACATGAGTTGGAACATGAAACTGCTGGAGAATTAAGACATGAGATGAAAACCCGCCACAAGTACGACGCAAGAAAGTATGCATCTATTACCACCCAAAGCAGTCGCGAAAAATTGACGTAAAATCCATGTTCGTGTCCACCCTGATTGATATGAGAAAATCGGGTTGTCTTTGGATTTGGCATGAATGCTCAACGGCACGACACAAATATGAGTGGGAACATGATATTACTGGAGAATTGATACACGACATGAAGACCCACCACAAGTAAGATCCGAAAAGGTCTGCGTCTATTACCACCCAAAGTACAAAACAAACAAAACAACCAAGTATTTTCCATACTATATGGGGTTGGTTACATGAATTCTTTGTTTTCATAAGATTCGATCCCATGCCATGCTACCGGTAACTTAATAGAAGTGAGATCATACTTTATTGTTTCCTATTACCGCCCAAAGTAATGAGTTATGTGGCCTAAATTCATACAAACATGAGATGATGCACACTAGTTATAGCATACAATTGCCTGTTTTTCTTTTATTTTATGTAACTTATAATTAGTATACATTGCATCATCAATAATTCAATTTAAATACCTAGTTAATATTTCAACATGAAGGGAGCTCGTGAAGATGTTGCACATTAGTTATAGCATACATTTATCTGTTTTTCTTTTATTTTATGTAACTTATAATTAGTATACATTGCATCATTAAGAATTCAATTTAAATACCTAGTTACATGAAGGGAGCTCGTGAAGATGTTGCACATTAGTTAATGGAAGTTGGTTAAGTTGGAGAGGTGTATCAGGTGTTCTATTAAATCGAGTAATTTTATAAACCAACAGTAAGAGCAGGGATGCTTCATGTTGAGCCGTCAACATCTGTATGTGCAAAAGATAATTGTGGACTACACAAGGAAGATAATTTTCTTAACAAGATTACTAGAGATAAAGTTTGTTAAAGGAGCATCCCAAAATTTAGGTTGAATGAGGATGTTCGAAACATTAGATGATGAACACATCAAAGTAAAGGAAGCTCTTCAAGTGTTGAAACGAAACCAAATATTTCTATAATATGTAAGAATTATCACAAACAATGCCAAATATACAAAAAAGGCAAAGTAAGGACCAGCAGGGTTAGTTAGTTGTGGAAATTAGAGTTGGTGGTGAGTCAAAGCAGGTCAAGCATGAGCCGACCCGTTTTTCATTTTGGTGTTTTTCCAAAACCAGTTTTGACTCGGACCTAAACTTTGTTGGGTTTGCTTCAGGTCAACCCGGGTGCCTAAACCTTGACACAGACCCGAATTTTCTGGGCTGGTCTAGGATTGCAATGTCTAGGATTAGTTGTTTGCTGTTACTGATAAAGCGTGGCGTGGTATGCTATCATAATAGTTTTTTCCTTCATGTACAAGTCTTTTCTTGCATGGCGTCATTTCTTTGAAACCTATCGACCGAATAGCCACATGATTTTCCTAAAGGGTAAATTAATGGATGATTACCTAAGTGACATTAGCTCATGATGCTATTCATGCATTGAAAGTGAAAATCTCGCCGTCGGCTTCAAAGTTTCTGGTGGATTTTGAAAGGCGTGATGACCACAACACCTCTCTCTCTCTCTCATGGATGCTTAGCTGATTGACAGATTTATTTTTGTGGGGCGAATGGCTACTGTTAGGCAGAACCCCATCAAGCATGGACACCCCACGGTGTTGAACTTGGGACATTCAAAAGGCACTCCTAATCTAACACCATAACGGGAAGAGCCATGGCCCATAGGTTATGGTAGACATGACTGGTTCCTAACTTGCAGTTTCAATCAAAACCCAACCGAACTAGGAATCGGCTGAACCCGGAACTGAAACTGGGCTTAAAACCGAGAATCATCCAGTTCAGTTCCGGTTTCACCCCTTATAAAACTGTAATTGGTTTTAAACTCTCGGTTACAGTATTTATATTATATATATATATATATTTTAATTAAAAAAAAACTAATCCGGGCTCAAACCAAAACCATTCTAAAACCATAATCCAAACTGGCCAAAGGATGACTCTATTACGATTCTAGGTTAAAGGTTAACCGGAATCGGACGTGTGAGCTATAGAACACAAATTTCCTTTTTTTTACGAGAGATGGAACTCCCCACCAGCAATGAGTTGAAGAGCACTGTTGGATGAGTTGACACCAAGTTTCCATTCTTTAGGGTGGGTTAAAGATACATGCTTGTGTCTGTGGGCTCTAATGTTATAACCATAGTTGTTCTTAACGGATTCAACCGTGAGCTATTTTCTTTCTCTTCTTTTTCCAGTTACAAAAGGAGTTCGAAGCCCAAGACACCCACCCACCCACACATGCACCCTTTAAGAGTTGAACTTCCCACCAGCAGCAACAGCGCAAGAGTGCCCTGCCCTTGAGATAACACTCTTGGTGCCATTTCTATTTGTCCCTGTGTCACACGTCAAAGCTAATAGAAAACCTAAAGTTGTTGGAATTGGAAAGTGGTTTCACAGTAGGGATTCAGATCAGGGCTCACCAACTATCTGCGTTTTCCCGTCTGATCAGTATTTAACAAAATCCATACTGTTGTTGAGGACAGATTATGAAGAGTTCTGCTTTGCGGAAGCGAATAATATCAATCGGCAACTAGATGAACAGTGCTCTTAAGTTGAGAGGTTTTCCTCATAGAGAGCGATAGAACACACAAGTTTTATCAAAATCTCTCTTCCGTTTCTCCCTCTAGTCTACATATCTTTACCTTCTCTGTGTTTTTCAGTTACACCTAGGAAAAACGACCCATTTATTGTATTGTTTTTTTCGTTATTTTGTAAATGAAAATATGTATGTGATTTACTAAAACTGTTTTTGTTTGTAACGAAAAGCGGTCCTTCCTTATTAGATGATCCGTTATTGGTGAAGTCTTATGGCCACTATCAAACTGGAGTTATCAGATTACCACTAATTAATCTTTTTATGATAATCCATCTCAAGCCATTAGAACTGTAAGATAGGGAATTGCGAGGGATTAGTGAGGGAGAATTCAAATTTTCTTATAGTGACTATATAGCTGCCACCATGATGAAACGGCACTGTTGGGAGTGTTGCAGAGCAAAAGATGTGTTAGTGATGGATAGAACGGTAGTAACCGGCCTCTACTCATGACCTCGGTGAGACGGGCACCTCGGAAACCCGAAAAATTTATACAAGCAGTCTGAAGTTTTCAAAAAATTATATAGATTACCTCATCTGAACTTCACCAAACAAGACTCGCCTCATCCTGGAAAAATTTCTAGGCATTCCAATCTCAAAGAGAACATCAGACTTCATAGTTTGTCACTGACCGAACTGTTCGTTCGGATGCAGGAAGACGAGTGGACTTCGACAAGGTGGAGTTGGGGATGATACAGATTTGGACTTCCTGATTGGTGTTAGAAGTAGTAGTGATTCTGTCCTAAACAACCTCTGTTGCTGGTAATTACTATTAGGACAGTCTAATCACTGTCAAGGGGGGCTAATAGCTCATAGTTATACACTGGGCTTTGTATCATAGATAGGAAATTTGTTAAGGTGGGTGAATAGCCGACAGTCACAGCATGGACTATAAATTATGGCTCACAGATTTAGCCGTGGGCTATCCTCCTTTTTTTTTATGAATTAAATACATCAGTGCGTCTAGGCATAGAAGCTTCTTACTGAGCTACTCAGTTTTGACTTTTGGTTCTGGTTGCTCTCTCTCTCTCTCTCTCTCTCTCTCTGACACACACAAAAACAAGCGAACACATTCAAGACTAACATTTCTATATTTTCATGCGCACACTCACTCACACACACACAACTGAACGAGCCTTGAAATTTATTCATGAGCTTAATGAGGATGACCAAGCTGATGTGGGCCTCGAGCAGCTTGGATTGTGTAAGTTCACAAGCCAAGCTGACCTAAGCTCAGCATGAGCAGGCGGAGCCAAAACAACAAGTTGATCACCTTGTGATCAGCAGACATTCATATAGAACATTTCTTCAAACACACGAACACATACAATCAACTACACAAGCCTAAACGGGTCTTCCATTGGTTTCTGGCTTAAATCAGGCGAGCCTATTAGCTGAGGGAGGCCTCTTCATAGCTTGTCTTGTGTAAGTTCGCAAGCCGAACCAGAACGGAACAGTGAGCTGCTCAGCTCGTTTAGCAGATCAAGTGATGAACTTTTGATCATGTGGCCCGGATCATGAATCGCGAGAACTTCTGTCCGTCATCATCATGGACGCTTAGATCTTTCAGTGCTGTGCCAAAAAAATAAAGAGCTTTAAGTGGCGAATGATCTGCATGGAGTTGCTATGGGCTGTCCCCCATCTGGCCACCCAACATTTAGACAGAACCAGGAGCCTCCTAATGGGCCGGATGGAACCGAGGAAACGGGAACTGGAACAACCGGAGCAAGAAAACGATGACCGGTAT
Source organism: Brasenia schreberi (assembly GCA_036023115.1). Lineage (NCBI taxonomy): Eukaryota > Viridiplantae > Streptophyta > Magnoliopsida > Nymphaeales > Cabombaceae > Brasenia > Brasenia schreberi. The sequence goes on along the minus strand of JAYKKT010000073.1, from coordinate 20,501,240 downwards.
TTTTTTTTCTACAACAGGAGGCCGAAGCCTAATACACATGCACGCCCTGAAACCAAACGCGCCACCACAAACGTGGGAGTCAGACAGCCAGCCCTGGCTGATGAGCTAACGCTTTGCGTGCAACCCTCGACTTTTTTTTTACCGGACGGACTGTTAACCATCCCAATCGACACTTTGAACATTCTTTGTTTTGTACCCGTGTGTGTGATTTAGTTAATAGGATATTCTACAAAACTGTCATTTTGATCTTGTGGTAACAAAAGATGTTAATGGAGGAGGCTCCACTTTGAGAGGTATGCTCATCGTATTATGAGATTTCCGAGTTCGTGGAAAGGATCATATCATGATAGAGGTAGTGGTGACGGGTCGGATCGGACCCGCATAGGACCCGACTGGGGTCCTTTGCCAGGGAGCCCCGTTATGGCTCCGTGGCTTAGAGAGGAGCTACCGCAAGATGCGGTGGCTGTCCTGCTGCTCCAGCAGCAGGGGAGAGGGGGGGGAACGCGGGAAGAGTGAAGGAAAGGATAGAGAGAAAAAAATGGTGGAGGGAGGTTCCTTGCGTCAACGCGTGTCGAACTGGATGGAGGTAAAATAGGGTTTTTCTTATGTTTTGATCTTTAAAGACAATAAAATATGACGTGCTATTAATAGAAAAGGTAAATCTTTGCTTCAAAAATGAGTAACGGTGGGTTTTTGAATAAGACATGTCGTGTCATATCATATCATGTCTGACACTACGGTGTCTTGGTTACGTGACATTATGGTGTCTTGGTTACGTGTTTTGGGACGACACGATTCAGATTGAGTCGGTTATGAGTAAATTCATAACAAATTTATAGAAATTGAATTTGGATCTTTAATCAGATCTTAGCATATCCAAACAAATCCAAGTTGTGTTTTGGGTCTGAAATATGATTTCCATGCAGTTTGAGTCATTGAGTCCGTATTCGAATGTAGAATATTAATGTTATATTTTTATCATGATTTAGGGACTAAATCAAGGTGATCTTTCATATATTTATAAAAGTAACAGGTAGGTGAATGTGTTTTCTTCCAAATACTAGACATAGTTTTACTATTTTTTGATGATACATTAGATTATGAAATATTTGTTAATACTTCAAAATGATTAAATATATGTTGATTTATTGGAGGTGATTGGAAATTGTCTTCTTGTCTACATTAATGCATTGCATAAGTGTGTCTGATTGTGAGTGAACATTATTTGATATAGATCCACTTTTTTTTTTTATGGTGGTATGGGACATTGTTGAAGGGTGGATGGTTGCATCCATTAGTACTAACTTATGGATCCAAGTGGGTGTTGTGAATCATTAGTCGATATAGAGTCGTAATTTGTGATCCTAACCGTTGGGATGTGTGTGTCATCGAGACGGGAAGATTACGAGCTTTTAGATGGACATGTTGGATGATGCTAATCCGTTGGTTATTTTGTTGGTCATACGTGCTGACATGTAGTTTTTATTTATCAGCTTATGTCATGTTATGTGGTATGCCTAGGTTGGGGACGTGTTGAACCGTATGGTAAACTAGCAAGAGTAGAGTGTTTTAAAAAGAAATGAGTTTGATATTGGATTTGAATATATGATTTGGATACTTAAGATGAAAATGTATTATGTATTGTTATGAATGCCATGAGACTAAGAGATGTCGAAGGTGGTAGGATATGATTTGAGATTGTTTACATGATTATGTAAAAGTATGATCCTACTAGTATGGTTTATGTAAATTATTGTCCTTTAGATCCAATGAGTAAGACTTAATGTGTTGTCTTACATTCCATCAAGATTTTGTATGGTGGTTATAAGAGACCACAGGTCGAGACTAGAGGAGGGATCATGGGTCTCCTACAACGTGGTCGTGATTGGACATGATAATGATCCTCATATCAAAGTTAAATTACATTATCGAAGAGTGCTAGATTTTTCATGCATAATTTTAGTTGATAATCTTTATGTAAAACAATGATATGATTTTATCTTGTGATATATGATTTGAAATATGTATATATTTAATGTATATATACTTGTAAAAAAATAACATCAATCTACAAGGACGGTTGTTTGTTCTCATAGTTTATTATATTATAGGATTCAAACAATAGAGACGTTAGAGTTGTAAAGGTGACACGTTTAATACGATGACATGTGATGGTTACTTGAGTTGTAAATAGTTTTACTATTTTTGTTATATCACCACGTATACTTAAACTCTTATTATAAATAAATAAATACATATTGATTACATTTTTAATCTTATGGGTTATGTCACCATTGAATTGTCAATGACCTATAGGATTTGGTCATGTGGCATGAACACACTCTATGTTAAGTTAGAACGAATTTTGTTGGTTGTTATACGGTAAATGTATGATTATTCAAAAGAACTGGCCGTTATTTATATTAAATATTTTATTATTATTTTAATCATCAATCTCGAATATCAAACAGTAAATTTTGTGTAATATATATATAAGGCGGTCGGTAAGTGGACTCTCCAACGCGTACAAGTGCCATGGAACACAGTAAAGATGTACGGTGGGCCATCACATAGGACAGGATGACTTTAGCTGCCCTTCTTTCAACACAGCAGGTATCGGAAATACGGTTGGTGATGTGCTGCGAAATTAAAAACAAGATTGTTATCGCAGTGCTCCTGTCACTAATATTTTCGATGATGTAACCCACGGAACATGATATAATTATTTATTATTTATATGGCACACCATGGAAATAAATATGACCTGATACCGATGGCAAATTTTCCAATGCTTAGCGTGGTCGTTCACTTGTTTATGTCTACGGCCGGCCGGAAGTTGCGGAGAAGATTCTTCAACGATTAAACTCGTCTGCAACTCTGATACGATACTCACAGTCACAATCGGAGGGAAAGAGGGAGAGGGAGGCCGCCAACTTTGTCTTCTTTTATAGGCACGATAGAAAGAAAGAGATGCTAGTGCAACAGTTTTTTCATCTCTTCCTTCTCTTATAGGCACTACCGAGAGAGAGACAAGAGAGAGAGTACCACCTTTCCCTTCTCTTAGAGGGCACTATCCACAAGCAGACACACAGAGGATGTCAAAGCTAGGATTCGACCACTTATACGTCTTATAAGCACTACCCTAGAAGAGAGAGCTGTTTCAAAGAAAGAGTTCTAACAACTAAATGTCTCCTGTTATAGATACTACGGTAGAAAGAAGACAGAGATAGAGACCGAGATATATCCCTTCTCTTATAGGTTCTACCCCAAGCGAGCGAGAGAGAGAGAGAGAGAGAGAGAGAGAGAGAGAGAGAGAGAGAGAGAGAGAGAGAGAGAGAGAGAGAGGATGTCAAATTAAACTTGGGTTCGACCTTCCTATCCGTCTCATACGCACTATCCTAGAAGAGATACCAAAGCAAGAGTTCTAACAATTATCCCTCTGTTATGGGTACTACGACAGAAACAATACAGAGATAGATCTAGACCGAGATATATCCCTGCTATTACAGGTTGTACCTTAGAAACGCGCGCGCGCGAGAGAGAGAGAGATGTCAAAGCATCAAGAGTTCTTCTACCATCTTTCCCTTCTCCAGGACAGAATCCAGCAAGTACAGGGACTCATCCATCTCGTTCTCCCGCACCAAGCGCCAACGCAGCACCAAGGATCAGTCGCTTCAAGAATCGGCAGCATCATGCAAGAGGTTATCTTCACAGCAACGTCTATGATGACCACCTGCCAAAACCTTGGCCTGAACCCATCAAAGTTGACCCAGTCTGGGCTCGGCCATGCAAGACCCAATCTTCATGAGGGTGCACCTGCCCCTCTCGAAGGTGAAGACTGGGTTTTAATGGAAGATGGTAGTGTTCATTTAGATGGTTATTATAACGGTTTAAGCTTAGACATCTTCAACGATCTTCCTCAAGCGAGCCATGGAGTCACCAATCACAGACCCAGTGGAGCTCATCTTGACCCATCTTGTGAAATTATTGAGCTGAGTCCAGCTGATCTCTTGGCTGAGTTCACCCACCACTGCCATATATGTGGAAAAGGTTTCAAGAGAGGCGCAAATCTAAGAATGCATATGAGGGCTCATGGAGATGAATACAAGTCTAATGCTGCACTTGTGAGGCCTAAGGGCAGTAACACTGATGACCTTGATCATAAAGGCAATGAAGTCCCCAGAAAATATTCATGCCCACATGAAGGGTGCAGATGGAACAAAAACCATGACAAATTTCAGCCTCTGAAGTCCATGATATGCGTGAAAAACCACTACAAAAGGAGCCACTGCCCTAAGGTTTATGTGTGCAAGAGGTGCAACAGCAAAAAGTTCTCTGTCCTTGCAGATTTAAGGACTCATGAAAAACACTGTGGAGATCTCAAGTGGCAGTGCTCTTGTGGGACAAGTTTCTCAAGGAAGGACAAGCTTCTAGGGCATGTGACCTTGTTTAATGGACACACACCCTTTGTGAGGTGCACAACTGTGGCAAAAAAAGCCTAACAAGAAGGTGGAAATGATGTGCAGCTAGCTGATCACTAGCTACTTGTATATAACAGCTTGAAGAAGGGAATGCCTGGCTGCACATGCATAAATTAAATAGATCAATCAACAGAATCATGAGGTGAGTTTAATTTAGAATGTCATCGCAATATGTTAGCAGAATTGGCACAGAAAGCTAATTATACCACTTAATATATTCTAATATCATTGCTACATGAAAAGGTCGATCTCTTGGCTGGAGATGTGAGTAATTAGATCACTAGCTAGTATGGGAAATGTACACTTGACGTATGTAGACTGGAAATAAAGGAAGCACATATAAATTCTTCTATGGATTTGTCAACTGAATATGTTGTTTTTGTGTTTTCTTGGGTACAAAGGGGAGGTCAAGGCCGGATGCACCCGGGGTATCAAACCCATGGCCTTCGACTTGTGAGTGGACCCCCTAGCCAGGTGAGTTATTGCTTGTTCTTAATAAGTGGTTTTTGTTATTTCAATATGCGTTAACTATGAAAAGGGCTAAAAATCGAGCCAAAGCTTGGTTCTTTTGTGGTGCATTTCATTAGCTTGTTGCTTGTTTGTGGCATCGTTCATTGATGACAAGTTGTTTCATGAAATTATTAACATTCAACAATGCTTCATCAGCCATCATAAGCCAAGATTTTTCATGAAATCACTTGCATCCACTAATTCCTTTTACATATAGATTTCTCAATTGTGGTAACCTTATAATTCACAAACTCTCCGGCTACTCTTTGATTCAGTGAATGATGCATGGAATGGTTGAAATCTAGGGCGCCATTCACAGTTGAATGGGATTCTTCACTAAACCATAAAACAAACGAGTGGAAACGCCATGAAAGAAGGACGCCTCAAGTTGGCTGAAAGAGACATGGCGATGGATATTAACTCGTTTCCAGAAGTGCAGCAAAGGTGGAATGGTTGATATGAATTGCTGTTGTTCTGTTGCTTTCGTGTCTGTCATTTAGTGTTTGTTTCAAAAGTAGGCCAATCCAAGCTTTAACTTTTTCATGTTTGTGTCATACGTCAGCTTTGAATGAACATGAATACAGGCATTTCAGGTCATGTTCCTCTTTTGTTCTCATTTCGTGTCTCAAATTGATGGCAATCCCATGTTCATGCAGTTCATATCATATCATGTTCTTGTCAAGCAGGTCAACCCGAATTCAGCCGACTATTTGTGTCACTTTGGCTTGACACTGACAAAACTTTTGGTACGTATGATCACAGTTTCATGTTCGTGTTGGGTTTTCATGTCGTGTCACTGCTACCCATAGTTCATGTCCTCTGCAATACTTCTACTGAATCTACAGTAAAATACTTGCGACTTCTCCATACTCTTGAAAACGACTGACCCTGCTGCGTATAGAAAATTAGGGTTCAGTTCTTTGCTGTCTCCAACTTGATCGACTTATCCTATGTCAGAAGACATGCACGAATTCTTATATACCTGCAACCTCAGATACACCAAGGTTTCATTACAATGACGCAGAATCCCCTCTATGATATGACTGGGATTTCACTTGTGAAGATTGATCCATCTGTTGCACTTAGTGGTGATGAATATTGAGAATTATTTTGGGACTTAAATGGTATCGTGTAGAGTATTAAAACTGATTTGTGCTCATGACCATGTCATCCTGAATAAGAATGTGTGCATGTATCTGCATTTAGATGACCTTGATTCGTGATGAGCCGTGCCCTTGAATTCACATCAACATTTATGCTATCGGAGAACGTTGATCTGTTCTTACATGTTTTTATGGATACATTAACCTGCATGAAATGAAGTTATCAGGTGCAAAAGGTAACAGAAACTGCAGGCATATAAGCAAAATTAGACAAAAGTAAGCTGAGTAATGAGTCATAACAAATGCTAGGAAACTATTCCTTGAAGAAAGAATTATAATGGGTTGTCACGAAGTTCGTAGATTTAGCTTTCACTTAACCACCAGAAACATCCCATTTAACAACCTAAAAACCTGATTAAGCAAACCAAAAGAGCAACTCTTCATGCTCAATGTTGTCTGTTCTTGTTCAGTGGTCCGACGCAGCTCAATGTAATCTTTTTGCTGCTTTGCAATAAGTTGCTCCAAGGCACCAATGCTTTCAAGCTAGACAATACAATCAATCCACACAATTCACCATGAGGAAGTGCATTGACGTTCTCAAGAACAGAATTGACTATGAGCAACCATCACTGACAACCTTAGGTTAAAAACTGGAAAATGAAAATCATTTATTCAATTAGTATCAAACTACCAACACAGGAAGTTCATCATGATTTACTATAATACCATAATCAACATCATTTCCAAAACAAGGAAACAAGAAACATCAACTTCCTGCAATCAATCTCACAACTTTCTTATGACCAAAGAAGATCACAAGAAAGGGGGGGGGGGGGGGGAATGGCGCCGATTCTGAACGCACCGTTGTAAGTGCAGATTTGACAAAAGGAGATCGTTCTCGAGGCTTTGTCATGATCGTTGCTGATGATGGTGCCTCTACTTTAGCCTGTAATATATCATGAAAATTCTATTTACAAGCATGTGAGAGAAATAATTCCGTACTCGGTAAAGAGACAATGATCAACTGATCAATTCAAAAGTTCCATTTGCAATGATCAACTGACGGCCAGGCGTTTTCCCGCCTAGGTGGTCGCCGGTGTGGACGACCGATGGGGTCAATAGCCCCTCGAATGATTTAGGGTGGGGGAACCATGTATTTTTATAGCACATCAACCTCACTATCGGCTATAGACTTTAAGTTGATTTTCGAAATTTGGAGTGGTGTAGATCCGCCACTAGCCTGATCATGGATTATCATCAACTCAAGATCCACTTCATTTTGGGCACATGAGCTCATGTTTGGCTTGTTGGCTTGTTTTAGATGAGCTGAGTTAGACTTGTTAGTTGCACACGAGTTGCTCGATGGAGTTAAACAATTGTAAATTTTAACATCTAATTCTGAATAAAAAGTTTAGTTTCTAGGTTAGGAGCTAAGTCAAACTTTTGTTTTCGAAGCAAGTCCTGAAATTTGCAAGTTCAGCCATTTGTTGGATTAACATGGTTTTCTAATTGATATAAACATGTACTTAAGTCAATGAGCTTATATGAGCAAAACCAGAACTGTACATGTCATTGTTAAAGTGTATAGATAGAGAAAAGAACATGAACGAGCTCATCACAAGTCGAATCACACCAGAGAATAAGACAAGGCCGGTTTGAAATTGATCTGGTGGTCGGATTCGAATTGAATTAGACTAGGAACTGGCTGAAACTGAAACTGGAACTGGCGGTTCAAACGGCTGATTTCTATCTCATTTTATAAGTTCTTTCAATTTCTTCAACCTTTGTCAAATAATTTTTTTTTGTTTAAACTGGAACCAGAACCGACGATTATAAACCAGAACCCAGTGAAACTCCGTTAGGTTAAATCTCAGAGTAAACTGGAATAGTTCGTTTGAAATCGCCGGTCACCGTTCACCCGGAAAGGGCCATGTCTGAATTTACACTGCCATTAGCTATTAGCATAGATATTAGCCAAGCACTTGACATCTTTTGCTAATTTGTGAGTTAAACCATTAAACTAGAGAAAAACGTATACAGAAGGGCAGCCATGTGATCTCTTTCATTGCAACTTGCAGAATTCATTATGTAGAATATGCCCTCGGCATATGAGAATCATCCTTTCACGTTCTAGATCTCGTTAGAAAATGACTGTCATCAGTCCTTTTTATTCTCTCAAAGGGCAAGCTTGGACCGGGCCGGGCCGGGCGGCCCGTATTGACAGCTCTAGAATATCACTAGGGGTGGCAAATGAGATAGATGGGGGCGGGTTGCTTCGAGTTTGGGTCAAAAGCATGTTGACCTTGAGCAGATTTGCTTTTTCTCAGTTCATTTTCTTCATACTGGAGGCAACTGTGTCAGATTCGGGTTTGTCTGAACCGAGCAAGCTTCTGTTGGGCTGCTCTGGCTAACCCGGAAGGAACTCACCCTGGGTGCATAGCTAGGACCCGTACCCGGTGTGCATGCCCGGGTGTCGAACTGGTCCCCCAACTTGAAGGTATTTTTGAATGGGCACCTAGATTAAAGAGTCGTTCTCGTGAGAAGCATCTGCAAGAACTGGAAATTACAATTAGCTGCCTAACCTATGGCGAATTTATGGATCACTTCTTGATTGAATGAACTTTGCTGTAGACATGACTGGTTCCGAACCGGCTCAGTGGTTCCAACTGAGACCGAACAAGGCCAGGAACCAGCTGGAACAGGAACTGTTGGAACCAGATTTGGAACTGGAGAGAACCCTGTTCGGTTTTGATTCCACCTTCCACGTAACCTGAACCGATATTTTAAATATTTTTAATCACGATTCAAATTTTTTTAAATTTTTTTTGGTTTCAAATGGTTTAGGACTTAAACTGGAACTGGAATCGATAGTTCCAAACTGAAACCAGAACCGGATCAATTCCACTTCGGTTTTGGTTCCTAGTTCAAGGTAAACTGGAACCGGACATATCTACCTAACTGCCTGACCATGCTGACTGGTTTGTTAGTTATCAAAACCATTTAATGCTATTTCTAGTAGAATAAGAACTTGTCGTTTTGGAGCTAAAAACGACCACAAAGTTGGGCTCTGAAGAGCCGAAGAGAGGCTGATCATGTCTTGTTCATTAACTCATGTTGCTCGTTAGTCAGCTCGTTTGCTCTGAGCCAAGCATGAATCGAGCATGAGGTGATTTAGATGAGCTCAACAAGAGTAGATTGTTTTCTTTTCTTTTGAGTACAATGGGGAGACTGAAGTCAAATCCATACACCGGGTATCGAACTCACGACCTTCACCTGTGAGTCGGCCCCTTAGAGAGGTGAGCCATTGCTCGTCATGCAGAGATGCTCAGTACTAACTTTTCACGTATGACTGAGTAGAAAGTTTACTTTCTTGATTCAAATTAAGTACAAACTTTTGTTTCCGTAGAGCTTCTTTGGAAATTGAAATACTTGATCATTTAATGAAATCATACTCATATGTCTACATAAAGTTACATATACTTAACTACATGAGCTAATATGAGTTGAACCAAGCCAAACCATATGACAATGCTAGTTGCAGTATGATTTGGATTTGAATATTAGGATATTCTCAAGGGACATTTAAAATATCCGTGTAGATATATGTTATTAAAATTCTTCTTTTGAATTTGGTTATATTTAGTATTGTTTGATTAGTTGGACTTGGTGTATATATATGTATATGTATATATATATATGTATATGTATATGTATATATATATGTATAGTCATCCTGAGCTCCAAGGACATGATTTGGATTTGAATGTTAGGATATTCTCAAGGGACATTAAAAATATCCGTATAGATATATGTTATTAAAATTCTTCTTTTGAATTTGGCTATATTTAGTATTGTTTGATTAGTTGGACTTGGTGTGTATATATATATATATATATATAGTCATCCTGAGCTCCAAGGACATGTTCGTCAGCCTGGATAATCATGGTCAAATAGGCTCTCAGCGAACTTGAATTTCTCAATCAATGAATCATCCAGTCCAAGAAACATCATTTGGGAGCCCAAATGGGATCGTGATGACTATTTTCGCAATCACACATTGATCAAGTGAGAAGGTGTGAGAACTTGGATGTAAACATTTTAAAAGAGTAGCTATGAAACTCGAACATCGCTTGCCGATATATCGAAGTACTTCTACTCGTAGTGCTTTTCCGAACTGTTATAAACCAAACCATTCAAACTTCAAATGTAGAACAGGTGCCATTTGGTGCCTAGTTTGAACTAAAATACCAGCCATTGCAGTTCTTACTTTGTATTAAAGTATGTAAAAGAAGGCTTCAATGTCATTAAGGGAAGGATATAGCACAGTCTCGAGTTAAATACTAACATGACAGAAGATAGAGCGAGTCTAAGGACTAAGAGTCCTGTAGAAAGAGAAATAACCCACTTGACTAGGTGGTCGACTTACAAGTTAAAGGTCATGAGTTCGATACCCAAGGCTTGCATCTTGCTTAAGCCTCCCCATTGTAAAAGAAGAAAGGACTAATAATCTATTTAGTCGGTCTCACTTTTTGTGAGATAAGGCTTCCTTGTGGTTAAGTAACTCCCTGTTTGATTCGAATCCAATCCATTTACATCTCCCACACCTGATCCAAATTCAGTGTAGAACAAGGTTATCAGACGCAGTCCTTAATTGTTTGAGTTTTCACCTTTTACTGGTTAGATTCCTCGTTTTTTGGGTATTTGTCTCTTATCGTGCTTCCCCTCTTTAGGGAACGGGTGAAAGAATAATGTAACTTTAAATTAGTTCTTTTTGACAGTACTTCCCGATCATAGAGGTTTTAATTTATAAGAGTTTTGGAGTTTGAATTTCTGACGGATTCTTCGTGAAGAATCGTATAAATGCATTTTGGCAGATCATGGTGGCTTGTCGCGATCGATATCATCCGTCTTTGCTTCGATCCAAAGATAGGTTTGTGCTTTAGTTGGTACGTTTCAATTCTTCTATATAATGAAGTTCTAAGAGTTCTAGGGTTTCAGGGTTTCGAGGATTGGTAGTGGTTTCTGCTGGCGCTGCGATTTGTGGTGGTGTGTATGAGAATTGATTTGTTTCATCTTATATGATTTGACGTTTGATTCTGTTGATCGGCATGTTTTTGTTGTAATTAAGGAAAAATAAAGGTTATTATTAACTCAAACTCACGTGTCTTTGTGATTGCGGTGAACTTGGATATTTGAGGTTGTTTGCACGCCCGTCTTTCGTTGTATTTGTAATCAATTTGAGTTCTTCTTTAGGTGATGAATTCGTGCGTTTCATTTGCAATTGTCTGGTTGAGTTTGAATTCTTACCGATTTTGAATGGTGCTCTTTTTTTTCTTTTATTTCGTCATCGTGCTTTCGGTTCTGTCTTTTTTCTTGGATTGGTAGATCTGTATGGATCCCAGAACAGTTGAATCAGATTTTGTTGTTTGAAAACGTGTTTTCGATCGATTCTCTTTGGCGTGCTCTTTTCTATAATACTGAAATCGGATCTGCTTCCTCGTATCGACAGATTGTGGAAATGGCAACCAATGGCAGCGAAAACCATTCTTCACATCAAACGACATCAAAGCCACCTCCACTGCCATCTCCTTTGCGCAATTCTAAATTTTGCCAGGTATCGTTAGTTAGCAATCCTTTTGGTTCGCGTCAGCGTCACATCGTTTGAAGTAACTTCTGGAAATAGTCTTTCTTGATGATTTCTTCCCTAGACATGACAGTTTGAAGTTTGAACAAATTTCCACCTGAAAATTTTGTTGCCTGCCAATCTCTCTTCTGTTTTACGGAAGAGAACATGCTGATTGGACTTTGTTGTGCTCAGCACTTAAGCGCAGTTCAAGCGGTTACTTTAGTGGATTAAGCAGTACACTAATACATTAATACGTGAAATAAATAAATGAACAACTAATTATAAAAGATGAATATTTATCCAAAACATTTCATGTAACACAAATTTAAACAAACACTAAATGGCAAAATGTACGTAATTCACAAACAATAAAAAGTATATATGTACTCAAAGACCCAAAAAGTAACTTGGCACATAGTGTTGCTAGTAAAAGACTTGTACATGTTGATAATTTGAAAACAACTAAATAAATACCATGTACAAAGGCATGCAAAGAGCACACATACAAATCATGGAGAGATATAACATAAGAATAAAATGTGTCTAAAGTAAAAACATAATCTGTTTCATATTGTAAATGAGTATATGGTAACAAGGCAACACAACAAATATGCGTATAAGTAGCAGTATGGACAACTTTATTAGCAAAGCATGAAAAGAAGAAGAAAGAGCACACATACACAGGCATGCAAAGAGCACACATACAAATCATGGAGAGATATAACATAAGAATAAAATGTGTCTAAAGTAAAAACATAATCTGTTTCATATTGTAAATGAGTATATGGTAACAAGGCAACACAACAAATATGCGCATAAGTAGCAGTATGGACAACTCTATTAGCAAAGCATGAAAATAAGAAGAAAGAAGAAATGGAAGTGGATCAAAGGGGGTAAAAGAAAAAAATGAAAAATGAATTCAAAATTGTGCTTGCTAAACCTGCTTAAATGGGTTAATTTAGTGCTGTAAGCAGGTCAACTTAATGCTCTAAGCAGATGCTTAGGATTAAAAAGGAAGACATATGCTTAATCCTTATGGCATGCCCTAGCGCATTGGGTGTGGTTTATAATGAAATCCGCCTTTGAATAGCTTCACAATGACCTTGATGGTCCACACGAAATGCCTTAAGCACTTTTACAAAACTCGGAGTTGCACGAAACAACGTAACACACTTGAAGCAAAGACGCTTTATTGAATCAAGGGCCTTCAAAGGCTTGATCACAAGAGGGACGTAAGACATATTTATAGGCCTCAAAATAGAGTTATTGGCCAGCAACCAATGGCTAAGGAACTAGGTGTTAGGTGTTGGTAAGTCCCAACGACTACAAAAAAATACCCATTGGGATTAGGTTGGCCTAGCTGCTACAAAAAAATACCCATTGGGATTAGGTTGGCCTAGCTGGCCCTGGTTGGCTGTTTTTCTTACACCCTCGCTCAAACTGACATTGTGATAACTGACAATTTGCTAAAGAGAGTTTGAAACCGAGGTGTTGGGAGTGGTATTGTAAACATGTTAACAAGTTGATATTTTGTTGAAATAAATTGTAGATCCAAATGTCCTTGTAGATATTCTTCACGAACATAATGACAATCCATCTCTATATACTTTATGTGCTCATGGAAAGTGTTGTTGTATGTAATATATATTATACTTTTGTTGTCACAGTACATCTGAGGCGTAGATTCAGTTTGGACATATAGATCCTTCAAGAGTTGTGTGAGGCATGTCAATTCTGTAGCGGTGGTGGCCATCACCCGATACTTAGTTTCTGTAGATGAAAGTGACACTTTTTTGTTGTTTTACACTTGTAAGATTGAGTCACCTAAAAATATGCAAAAACCTATGGTAGAGTGTTTGCCATTGATATCTCCTCCCTAATCAACATCACTATAAGCAATTAGATTTAAAGATAAAGAGGTGGAAAAAAAATACTTGCTGGTTAGCTGTGTTCTTTACATATCTAACAATTCTCATCACAACCCCCATATGAGATTTTGTTGGTGCATGTTGAAACTTACTTACTGTATGAACTGCATGTGAGATATCATTACGTGTGATTGTTAAATATCTTAGAGCTCTAATCATGTGTCTATAAGGAGTAGGATTTTCCAGTGCTTCTCCATCTATGATTCTTAATTTTTGGTTCAACATTTCTATTGTTTCTATAATCCTATCATCTATGAACCCTGACTTGTAGACAATGTCGGTAGTGAACTTAGTTTTTGATAGGAACGTACCTTTGTTGTCCCTAGTTACCTCTATTCCTAAGAAGTAACGCAATAAGCCAAGATCTTTCATTTTAAACTCCTTTTTAAGAGCTGTCTTTATATACTGGATACCTTCATTATCATCTCCGATAATAAGCATATCATCCTATTACAAAAGCAGTATCACAATACCTGCAACAAATTTTCTTACAAACACTGCAAGAGCAAGCAGTGAACCCATTTTTAGTCATAAACTCATTCATTTTATAAAACCATGCCTTGGGTGTTAAGTCGATAAATAACTATTTTGAGATGAAGAACTTGATTGTTCGACATGTTAAGTCCAAGAGGGGGTTTCATGTAAATTTATTCCTTAATCCAACCATTTAAAAAAATATTTTTGACATCCATTTGAGTAATATCTCACTTCCTAATTATACTTTAAGGCAATGAGCATCCTGATAGCTGTTATCCTAGTTACATGGGAAAATGTTTTTTCATAATCTATGCCATATTCTTGAGAGTATCCTTTTGCCAAAAGACGAGTCTTGTATCTTTCTAGAGTCCCATCACTCTTGGTCTTAGTTTATAAAGCCACTTGCATTCTATGGGCTTCTTAGTGAATCACTTATTCATCATGCACATCCACCGATGGTTTGAGGAACTTGAACACTTTTGTGTTAGCATCTGTGATTGGATCCGAAATTTTGAAATATCCTATTATTTGGAGGGCCATCTCACTGTCTTTTCATACTGTATTTCCTAAACTAACATCATTGCCAATGACAGCCGAAAATGCGGATCTTGGTGACTGGTGGAGCTGGATTTATTGGTTCCCACCTGGTGGATAAATTGATGGAAAATGTTAAAAATGAGGTGATTCCATGTCCTTTATGTACTGTGCGACTGTCCTCTATCTGTTCCAGATTTTTTTTCTAGTCGTGGCAGGATTAATTCGTGATTGCTGTTATACTTGCCGTTAGCTTTTTATCAGCATGCAGCATCATAGTCCGTTGGACAATATCATCACCAGATAATAAATCAATTTGAGTTTGATTCTCGACTTTCCATATGCCAAAAAATGTTGTACTGTAACAACCATATACAAACGAGGTTATGCTAAAAACGATTATGGGATCACCATAACCAAATTGAAGTTGTTGAGTCTAAAGAAAGTCGTGTTTGCGCGGGATCAAGACCAACTATGAAACATGATGTACAGAGGAAGTACTTTTTCATTGTTTCCATTTCATAGGAAGATAAAGTGGAACCAGACTGTCCTTGTTACATCAGTAATCCAGTAGCTGCCACATGTAGAAGTCTAACACACATAGAATTTTATATAACTTTTCATAAGTCTTCTAGATTATGGATGTTACTTTTTATTAACTGCGGAAAGAATGAAGACAGTGTCTATGATAGGACTTGGCATGTCAGATTTGTCTCCTGTGGTTATTAAATCATTAGTCGCTCCTGCTTATGGGTTTGGAACATGCCACTGTTGTTTCTATTAAATCAACTCAACTATTTAATGGTTCCCATCGACTTCCTGCACTATTAGTTGCATTTACTGTTGAGTGGATAAGTTCCTTATTTTGTCTTATGACCATGACTTTTGTTGCCTTTAGTTTAATGGTTTGGATCATCTTTTAGAAGTGTGAATTATGAGTTTCCGAAGGATTTTATAACATTTCCTCACGCTGTACAAGAATGTTTAATTTCTTGTGTACTGTTTGGGTTGGCAACTTGTAAGGGCTTTGGTGATTCTAGTTCTGCAAAATGTCATTGAAATTTTGTTGGTTTTCATTCATGCGTGCATATCATATACATTTACACGTGGAACTAGCTTACTCTTACCAGTTCATTTTTTCCCTGGGATGACATGCTTCCTATACTACCAAGGTGATTGTTGCTGACAATTTCTTCACTGGTTCAAAAGATAATGTCAGAAAATGGATTGGCCATCCAAACTTTGAGCTTATTCGACATGGTAACTTTCTGCTTTACCACATTTTGATATTTCTCTAATTTTACATTCTTTATGTCTTTAATTATTAAAAATATGCGAATCATGAAGGTAAAAATTCTAAGGGAATGACATGATTGAACCTGCAAAGGTTTTTTGTGAAACATCCCTCATATGTTCCAGATTTTTTGATATTTCTGAACTTGGGTAAGTCGTTACTGTATCTTGGATGTGTGTTATAGTGATGCTATAGCTTGTAATGAACTCCAAGCTTTTGGATAAAGCATTTTCTACTGTTGAGATTTTATTTTTGTTAGTGAGAAAAAAAAGATTGACATGTCCAATCAGTGAGTTAGTTGAAAGAGAAACATTGTTTTCCTGTCAATTATTTTATTCTCACTGGAGCCTTGAAATTAATCTTCCTTGTATAGGCATATTTCTTGTATCTGCATGCACATGTAATTATTGTAGAACAAATTCTTTCTTGATGTCATTAGAAAATAGGGGAACAGTGAAAATCAAGCACGATGGTGCCCTTCTAGTAAACGGTTATTAATCTCCTTATTTCTCTCTCTCTCCTTTTAATGATTTCTGTTCTAGTGCTTTTCTTTCCGTACTACTACTATTATCAATTCAGTTCTCAATGTGTATGTATGTTTACTGCAGATGTTACAGAACCTTTGCTAATTGAAGTTGATCAAATATACCATCTTGCTTGCCCTGCCTCTCCAATCTTTTACAAATATAATCCTGTAAAGGCAAGTGTCTGGAATTCTATATGCCCTGTCCATATATGGTTTTATGTATTTAAACGATTAATGTGTCCCTCACTTTTGGATGGCTGATATCTTAGTGTCTCTCTACATAACGGATCCTTCTGAACATCTGTTTATTTGTAAACAAGTGAAAATTGAGTTTCTGCAACTTTTGTATGCATGCACATCAATGTGCATGTGTGGTCTTAACATTTTGGTCATTTTTGGTAGATTAGAATCTGGAGTTGAAGTAATTATTGGAACCTCCAGCATACGATGCAATTTTCATCTTCTTTGTCATGTGGTGCCTTTTGTTGTTCTCGTAGTTTATTTGTTCAAACTGTATTTTTGAGCTTTGAAATGCATTCTTGGCATCAATAAGTTAAATGAGCTATGTTGATCAGGTAAGTTCTTTGAAGTCATCTTATTTTTCTTGTCTAGCCCATGTACCGAGTCCAAGTTGTACGTCTCAGCAGTTAAGGACTTGAACTTGGCATGTTAAGCAGTTTCAAGTTGGTCGGATGATGGTTTTTTCATGCATCAATTTTGCATTTGCTGCACAAACTTATTCAATGTTGTTCCGTTCTCAGACTATAAAGACAAATGTGATTGGAACGCTGAACATGTTGGGTCTTGCCAAGCGAGTTGGAGCAAGGTTGGAACTCCCCCTGTCTTTACATGTATACATACCATATGTCTATCTATCTATATCTTCATGCGCATATATATGCCAACCACCTCTACAGACACAGGTGTAATTAGTTTTCTGGAATTGAAGGATCCTAGGAGAACATCCCTAGTACTCTCAGATTTTTCCTTGAGATCCTTATACTCCATAACAAACTTTCTTGGTTCTCCTCTTAGAAAATGCAGCGTTTCACTTGGTGTCTTATGCTTCATGCTTTTCTCTGAAAGAGCTTTTTAGACCAAAAATGTATCTTGGAAGGTTTCTCACACGCATAAAATTAATGCTGGTTGGTTAAAATAGAGAGGAGCATCAAGTATTTTTTGTGATAAGAAGATACCATTAAAGTTAAAAGCCTGCCATGTTTTATAGTTCTGAGTGTTGGGCAGTTAATCATCAACATGTACAAAAGATGTATGTGACAGAAATGAGGATGTTGAGATGGATGAGTGGTCATACAAGAAAAGACCGTATACATAATGAGGTTATTAGAAACAAATTAGGAGTGACACCAATAGAGGATAAAATGAGAGAATATCGTTTAAGATGGTTTGGGCATATAGAAAGAAGATCAAAAGAAGAACCAATAAGAAGGTATGAAAAACTAAATTTGAAAGTACTAAAAGAGGTAGAGGACGACCACAAAAGTGTTGGAAAGAAACAATAAAGAATGATCTAACTTATTGTGAGTTAACTGCTAACATGACATGATAGGGCTTTGTGGAAACAAAGAATCCATGTAGCCGACCCCGTCTAGTATGGGAAAAGGCTTAGTTGTTGTTGTTTGTTTGTTGTTGTGGAAGGTTCCTCACCTTTTCATAATGTGCTTACTGACATATTTCTATGTCTCTCTTTTTGCATTTTCTAGAGGAACCATTTTAGGTGGACCGTAAGAAGATATGAAAAATTAGATTGTGAAAATGTTAAAAGAGGAAGAGGACGACCACAAAAGTGTTGAAAAGAAACTATAAAGAATGATCTAGTTTATATTGAGTTAACTGCTAGCATGACACATGATAGGACTCTGTGGAAACAAAGAACCCATGTAGCCGACCCCATTTAGTATGGGAAAAGGCTTAGTTGTTGTTATTGTTGTATTGAACCGTCTAAATGCAATTCTAATGTTGGAGTCTTTGCATATAGAAATTTATTATGTATGCTTTTATCAATGTTCTCAACTTTTATTTCCTATTTTCCTAGGATCTTGCTGACATCAACGTCTGAAGTATATGGTGATCCTCTTCAGCATCCTCAAACGGAAGAGTATTGGGGCAACGTCAACCCAATTGGTGAGCAACTACTGAAAGGACTTATCATTTTGGCATTGTTTTCTGTCCTTTTCTGCACTCTAAAGCATGCCTCCAGTGGGTGTTCCTACGTTTACAATTAACTAAGTCAAGCTTCAGTTGATCAATTCAAAGCATGAATCTAATGGGTGTCTGATATTTATTACAAGATCAATTGATTGGCATGAACTAAATTGGATCACTTGTTCAAAGCTTGCCTTTACTCTTGATGCATGTCCATACCATAAACATGATCCTACATCAACCCTATATGTGTCCTGGAGTTGTCACTTGTCTTTCCTTTTCAAATGATTTGCCTAACTTCTGATTATGTGCCTCCTACTGAAGCAGTTTCAACTTTCAACTTCAAAACAGTGATGAAAAGTTCATGAACGAAACATTACCTTCAGTTACTGTAGTTTTTTATACTTAATGACCAGTTAGCTGCCTCAGTCTTTGGTGTTGGCTTGGACATGTCAGTTGGTCCACCAACCTTATGTCGAAGAATCTGTTGTGATTGCTGATTTTGTGGTAGTTATATAATTTTTGATATTTTGGTATTACTTTAATTGCCCATAGTATTAAGGGTATTTTAGTCTTTTTCATATTGACCACTCCACTATATAAGGACTGGTCTAGCTTGTAATGGGTAAGGGTTTGAGTAACAGATAAAGAGAAAGAAGGGGGCGACCTCCATTCGAGGACCTGCCCCCTTTCTCGATCTCCACCATTTTCCCCTCACATTTCTTATTCATTGTTTTGTAGTTTTAAATGTATGATCATACTCTGTGTATTTCTCTATGCTTCTCAACATGGTATCAGAGCTCGACGATGAAGATGACGTGATCTGACGACAGAGTGGCGACAAGATAGTCTCCTCTTAAGCAGATGGCAATAGAACCAGTGTTGTTCGACGCGTATCGTATCGTGTATCGTTTTGCTCCACGATACGGGCGTATCGTATCGTACTTTAATATGAAAAAAATAGAAAAAATATTAAAAAATCAGGAACAATTAGTAAAAATCTCAAAAAATTAGAAAAAATAAGAAAAAATAGAAAAAAACTGGTAATTGCAAAGAATTCATATAATGCAAAGTTTAGTACATATTGATCATTCACCGTTGAACTATTGAATTTTTTTTACATATTTTGAAGCAAAAAATGAAATACATTTACATTTACATATTATAAATTTGTAATCAGGATCATTAACTAAATAATCTTCATCTTCTCCTTGATGAAGATTCAAAGTTTTTCACCACCTTCTGCTTCAAAATCAAAATCTTCGTCTCCTTGATGATGTTGTTGTGTTCGTTCCTTCCAAATTAATCCATGCAATGTTTTCTTCGGTTAGGAGTGTATTTTCTTCGTTATCTTTCATAATCTACTCATCTAATATATCAAAATTAACAAACTGCTATCTTTGTACATGTAGTTGGCACATTTGATAATTTTCATATATAAGCAAAACGATGAGCTCCATTTCTTTGATTATTAAGTCTATGACACCCCAGTGATGTGATATTGTTACTTGATGATATCCTCTTTTTCTCTTACTGGAGATTCACTTTTTAACTAATGCTCAAAGTGGTTTGAAACTGGAGGATGATAGATGGATGTTGTGGGTTAAAATCATGTAATCTGATTACTTCTGATCTCACTTAACAGACTGAGTTAAGCCTCACACACGCTGATCATGTTCAACTCAATGGAAGTCATGTAAGGTGAACTCTAAAATAGTGAAGTTGTGAAATGCCCACTTAATGAACTGAGACAACCAAATTGTTCTTCATTGTTTGTGATTTCATGAAATTAGAAACTGGTAGCAGAAATATACCTAAAAGTTGGTAACAGAAAAGAAAATGATTTTATCACAATTTTTATTTGTTCATAAATTATTCTTATTCAATAAATTTCTTATAAACTAATCCAAATTTACATGTTATATACATGACTTGCAATCCAAAACAAGCATACCGGAGGATGCCTTGAAGAGAAGTGAAGAGAGGCCAAAATTTTTTTTGGCGTATCACCTATATCGTACGATACGACACGATAACCTGTATATGATACATGTTATCTTATCGTATCGTGGCTTCTTACGATGCGATACGTACGATACGGTGCGATATGGATAACACTGAATGGAATAACTAATAAAAGCAGGCCGGATTATTGTAGATGTTTTGGTCGGAGCCGACCGCCTCCTAGAGGCGATCTTCATAACTGTCTTCTCTCTTCCTTCCTCTCAGCCCATACATCTCATCCACTCCGAAGAGTCTGCCACAAGTGCCAAAAATGTTTTCGAGTGCATGTGTACCGCCGGAGTGAGACTGAATGACATTACCTTAATTGGCGTGCCATGTGCGTGTATGCACGCTGAATGGGTTGAACGAGGCTGGCATTTCTTCAAGTCCATGACAAGAGATTTGAAGATCAGCCCACAAATCGTGCAATATGGCTGCATGGTGGATATGCTTGGATGTGTGGGCCTCCTTGACGAGGCCCAAAAGCTGATAGAGACCATGCATGTGGTCATGTGGACCCAAACAATTCAATATGGGGTGCTTTGCTTGCTGGCTGATGGTGACATAGAGAGAGCAAAGCTCGTAGCAACGCATGGAGCCATAGACTTAGAAAATGATTGACGAAATGCATTACTTTCTATATATGTGAAGTGCGAGGATTTGGTTAGTGCGGACCTGGTGGTTGATGAAATGCCTAAGAGGGATGTTAACTCTGCACGCCATTTGTTCAATTGAATGCTTCAAAGAAGCAAAATCTGATCCCTATGGCTCGTGAAGTGGAGAAGCTATGTGCTGAGGTTGCTAATGAAGAGAAAGAGGATTCCAAAGAGTTTTTCAATGTTAAGACTAAGAGATAACAATTAACAACAAAATTGAAAAAGAAAATATAAGATAAAGTGTAGAAAAACAGTTTATCACCACAGATGCTTGACAAAGTAAATCATCGTATAGAAGAGGCAAGAGGAAATTATTCGTGTGGATTGAGGCAGTATCACTAAGAAGCATGAAGATTAAGACCTTGAGTTATTGAAGTGAACAACCTGGAGGGCTAAAAAAAATCGGCTACAACCACCATGTGAGGGGGTGCAAAACCGATTAGTACGAGCAAATATGTATTCTGTTGTTATTTGAGTGGTAGAAAGAGGACACCCAACCAACACATCAACAACAATCACCATGTGAAGGGGCACAAGAAAAGCCAATTAAAGTGTGTATAGTGGAGATAGTACTTCCCACCATAAAAAAATAGTTTTCTTAAGAGTAAGAGTACGTGACTTCTTAAGTGTTGCTTTCCAGTCACTTCATAGAGAAGAAGGAAGAGAGGGAGCAACCGACACCCATAGAAGGGTCGTGCGCTACCCAAGTATGTTTTTAATTGATACAAGTTGATTTCAAGAAGCCTTAGAGAGATCATTACTACAAATGGTGCGAAGGAAGAACTAGTTTTTCGGCAAGTTTCGAGTTCGAAGTATCTCACTCCTAACTTGAGGGGGGTGTTGAAGAATCTGCTGTGATTGTTGATTTTGTGTTAGTTATGTAAATTTTGATATTTTGGTATTAATGTAATTGCCCATAGTATTAAGGGTATTTTAGTCTTTTCATATTGAATAATTTATTATATAAGGATTCGTTCCTGATCTCCACCTTCATTATTTTCTGGTTTTCCATGTATGATCGTACGCTGTTTATTTCTCGGCGATTCTCAACACCTTGAACATCAAGATACTCAATAGGTTCTATGTAAAAACCAAGTTCTAGTGCCAATTATGGTGAACTATTCCTCTGCTGTTTCGGAAGAAAATGCATAAAGATTTCTTTCAGTAATATCAGCAAGTTGTGAAGTGCATATATACATGGCTGTGTTATCTCTGTTGCATGAAAATTGAAATTTCTTGGGTCTAATTACTTTCTGCGACAGACGGATCATATGTTACATTATTTGCTCGCATATTTTGGGCTTCTCTAGTCAGCATCCAGGAATTTCGACTGTTAGCAATTGTGTCAGTGAACCATCACATGGATTTCTTTGGATGCTCGGCAGTGTATATGGTGAAGACAAAAGTTATGGGAGTGTCATTGGGACTTGCAACTTGACCTCCAAATTTTTAGTGGTTCATCAATCCAACTTCGTATTACATTCATTTGCTGATGCTTAAGAGATTAATATGTTCTTGCATGAAATCTCAATTTACATTTATGACGTTTTTCTTGTGTTTCAGGTGTTAGAAGTTGCTACGATGAGGGAAAACGTGTTGCTGAGACTTTGATGTTCGATTATCATAGACAGCATGGGATTGGTAAAACATTTTGGATTTTGATCTTGCATGTTAAATAAGTGCTGTATACAATTAGCAAGCGTTCATTATATTTGTTCCATTTTCAGAGATTCGTATTGCAAGAATCTTCAACACTTATGGCCCTCGAATGAATATTGATGATGGACGAGTTGTTAGCAATTTTATAGCTCAAGCACTCCGGTAAACTTAGCTTGTTTTTGAAAAATTAATCTTCTTGGGGAAAAAGTATACATGTTTGTGTGTTTTAATATTTTCGTACTCTTGCTAGATTTTTGTTGTCATTTGCTGATTACCACCAGTAAGTGGTTGGATTTCTGATAAGTTCTTAATCATTTCATCTCAAGATGTCTGAAGATTCATTCGAGCTCAATTGAGTCACCTACAGTGGAAAGAGTTTCTTTCAATACGGAGGCATGACTTATTGATTTTGATGAAAGATCTCTTGGTTGTAGTTTATAACTTTTAATTACTGTCCTACAAATTTACCTATCCAGTGGACATTTTTCAGTTCTTTCCATTATAGCTTACATGTTAACAAGCAGAAGGTAGACAACTGTCAAGGTGCTTTTGCCCGAACATGCATGTGCACATGGAGAACCTCTTATGGGCTTAGTGGTGTGTTCTTCTACTTCTATGGGGTCACATACCTGATCCTACTGCTCATATGGCCTTGAAAAATAAACAACCCAGGTTTTAACTGTGTGTGTGGCTTTTTCTGGTCTTATTGTTTGATGTCAGCTAGAAACCAACATTGGCCCATTTATATATACTGAAAATCGTATTACATGCATGAGGAAATTCTTATGCTGTTTGCTAAAAGTACATTGTTATGGCATATCTGTAGGGGGGAACCTTTGACAGTCCAAGCTCCAGGAACTCAAACCCGGAGTTTCTGTTACGTGTCTGACATGGTATGTTGTTTTCTTCTTTCTTACCATGACATTCTATCTTTATAATCACAAGAAATAATATACTTTACACTAAGAGGTGTGTTTTCTCTTGTCTCTGTTCTTCGTGATGAAGGTTGATGGACTGATAAGACTGATGGAAGGGAACCATACTGGACCGATTAACCTTGGCAACCCAGGTTATTTATCTCTGTTCTTTAGAATTAATAGCAGTGCAAACAGCTAGTCCAACATTTCGTCAATTTATTTTTTCCATGTGCATCATCATGGACCTATATCACAAAGTTTAGCATGAAAACCATGACTAATCTTGTGCATGTCTGGCAATGTTCACATACTCATGCTGCACCATGTTGCAGACGATTCTATGTTGCTTATGAATCAGATTCTGTGACCCTTAAGCTTGGCAGCTATGGAACCCATTTTCTCAGCTTTGGCATGCTTCTAAATGCTTCTTTGCTTACATGTTGCAGGTGAGTTCACAATGTTGGAACTTGCTGAAACAGTGAAGGAGGTAAGGCACATGCTATTTCTACTGAAATGAAGAACTGCTTCTCTAATCTTTTTAGCTATCTCTGGGAAACTAGAAAAGCTTCTCCAGGTTTAATTACATTGCGGTCATTTGAAAAGTATTTCTCCATGAGTATTTTTCTTATTTTCTCATTATTGAGAAATTAGCCGCATTATTATCTCTGTATGCTGCTGGGCAAATAATATTATTTTGATAACTTAGTCACCTCAGATGCTGCATGCGAGAAGTCGGATTCTTGTTGCCCTGGCCTTATTTGTTTGATATAACTCCATTTCTGTAATCCTATGTAGACGTGCGCAGCCTCCATCTTGTGATGGATGCATGTGCCTCTTGTCAACAAAAGGCGATGCAGCAACAATCTCATGTGTATAAACCCTTTTCATTGTTTGTTGTATACTGTTGGTTCTATTGTTGCCAGAATAGATTTAGTTTGAATCGTCCAATTCAATAGGATAAATGGTTTTCTGGGTGACAAGTGACAAAATGGTTGGCCCTACTTAACTCCTACAAGTTCATAGGGTGATTCTAGTAGTGTTCCATTTTAACCTTTTAGTATGCCACTGCGTGCTTGCATATCTAGAGGCTAGAGCGCAATGCCTAGAGAGCAGGATCATGCTAGTACTTTATGGTTCACAAGTCCTTTGGGTTGACGGAGCTCGTGAATTCAAGATGGCATCCTTTGCCATAAGGCTGAAGCAGGGACTGGTCAGCCTTGGGGTTCTATGCTGTTCGATGGAGGACAAAGTCTTTTCATCTACATGTCATCTGTGTACAATAAGTAAGCCTTTTCCCGTTGTAGATGGGGTTGGCTAGATGGATTTTTTTCCATAGAGTTCAAACCTTTTCCATGCTAAATCTAAAGCTAACTCAATAAAAGCTAAATTATCCTCTAGGTTTCCTTCCAAAGTTTTGTGGTCTTCCTCGTCCTCTTTAATATATTTGCCATCTACTTTCTCACACTTTTTTACTGGAACTTTCTTTGGTTGCCTTTCTCTGTGTCTAATAACCACCCCAAATGATCTTTTAGATTATCACTATTGGCCACTCCCAATTTGTGTTTGATAACCTTGTTAAAGAATCTTGTCTTTCCTTGTGTAACCACGCATCCATATCTGTCATAGATTAAAAATAATGGGAGCGCATGTTAATCCCGTTCATAATGCATTACCAATGAATGTGGGATTCTCAGCTTTATGTATAACTTCCAGTGCATGTTATCTCTACAGCGCACGCTCATTTTAATTACAGTTTGTTTTGCTGAACTATATCTCTAGCTCTGCATTGATGTTTTGTTCCTTTCCAGCTGATTAATCCATTAATACCTGTGACGATGGTTGAGAACACACCAGATGATCCTCGACAGCGAAAGCCAGATATCACCAAGGCCAAAACTTTGCTTGGTTGGGAGCCCAAGGTTAAACTGCGGGATGGTCTTCCGCTTATGGAAGATGATTTCAGACAGCGGCTTTCGGTTCCAAAGAAATGAGCAGCAGGAACCTTGCGGTGGTCTTCAGGCACACTGCTGTTCAAGTTTAGTTTTTGGAGAGAGAGAATACCTTCAACATATCTCATAACTTTAATTGTGTCATATCCAGCCATGTCTTTGAGATTTTGATAAATATAGAAGAACAACTTGCTGTTGTCTCATAAATGCATGTTTTTTGGTTCTCTGGAAGGGTTATAGCCTTTACAATGTGTGGTTTCCTTTCCAGAGCCAGTGCCGATGGGTTTGTTATACATGGCACTAAATGCAATATATACAACTTATCCCATATATCTTGATGACCGGAACTGTCAAAAACCGGGTGGATCGACCCGAAATTTTATGTTTAAGAAAACTGGTTTCGAAATAAAGAAATTGTTCAAAAAGCATGGTGTCACAATTGGCTTTTGAACTTGAGTCCTTTCTGAAATACATTTGCTGAATCAGTTGAGTTAATCGGTTTGAATCCTAAATTATACGAAAATAAGTAAATAAAACTAAATAAAACCCTGAAAATCAATAAAGTTTAAAATCATGGACGTACCTTGCTGAACTACTAGCAGCTTGGTTCGTTTACCAGCCAACTACAATTAGCACGCTCCACCACTCTTACGAAAAGAATCAGAGTGAAAAACAAAATGCTCATTCTTGTGCCGCTTCCCTATCAGGTTTGGCAACTTTGTGTTGTGGGTCGTGTTCTATATGTACAAAACAGATCAACCCCAACGCAACCTGATGTATTTTCGGGTCACCTTCCGTGTCGTGTCTACATTTCCCGCCCCTTATTTGGAGTAATATAGCTAGTGAAATAAGCGAACATTTACCAAACGGACAAACGTAACCAGAGGCCACCTCCTCTCTTCCCCAAATCAGAAGATGGCCACTGCGTTTCTTCTTCATCCCGGCGGCCATTCGGCTATGCTGAGTGAAGCAAGGGAGTGAAGGAGAAGGGAGGCAGCATCAGTGCCGTCGTGGTGAGGGTGGAGAGAAGGTGGAACTTGCAGTGCAGTTTGCGAGACAAGGGGCTAAGCAAGAAGCCGCTGTGGCGGACGAAGGAGGACATGAGCTCGGAGGCAATTCAGGCCTCCACAACCCTCCGCGCGGCGGATTAAGGGTCGGAGGAATCCATCTTCAAGGTCATGGAAACCAAAGTCTCGAGGTTGCTGAAGCCCGCTCTCCTCGCCCACCTCCTGCGCTCCGACGCCGTCCAACTCGCCATCAAGGTAGGGTTTCTCTTTTCGTATTATTTCCGTATTCGAGATCTCTTTTGCGAAGTTAAGTATATATGTATCCTCCTAATCCATTCACTTTGAGAACGAGAATAAGTTGAGGCCTAAAGGAAAATTTGTACGACCTAAAATCGGGGGTTTAATTCTTACCCCCTCATAGGTACCTGTTTTGGGATTCGAAACAATTTCCGTCTTCTATGGCTTTTTCCAAATTAAGGCCGTATAAGTTAGGAATTCACTTGAGAACCAATTGGAAACAACATTTTGGAGAAAATTATCCAACTCTTTTAACTGAAGTTTCACTGGAATTGGGTCGATGGGCATCTCATCCAATTCTACCAAGTAGATCTTACAGTGCCCTGTCATTCTTTTTGCTGGAAGGATTCCATTTAGATGGTTCTTTCTTCGTTGTATATATTTTTTTGTCTCAGCTTGCTAATCCAAAAAAGAGAAGAAGTTTCTGTCCAATCCAAATGAACCCTTGATGTGTCATGAGTAGTCCCTTTTTCCTCTCGTTTTATGTTGGGATTAGTTGTTTCTGACAATCTCTTGCATAATTCGTGTTGTAGTATTAATATCTCAGGAAACATCCAGTGACTCGAGTACAATGAACGTGAGCTTCATGATTTGCATTTCATGTATTAAGGAAAATAATCTGTTTATGCCATTCATATATATATGTATGTATGTATGTTCATTAAAATGTTCAAGATTATACACGTGTTATACATGTGTTCCTTTGATGTATGAATTGAATTTTATACGAAAGAGACTAAGTTCGTTGATTTTTAATGTCCTTATAAAATCATTTTGTGAAAGAAATACCCGAATAGTAGTTGATTACAAGGTCCTTAAGCATGGGTATAGTCAATTTTGAGAAGATAAATGCAGTCTTCATGCATTTTAGGAGCCGCATTGCGCTCGAATGCATAGAATTCACTCCTTTACTAATTCAGTTTTGTTTGCTGATTTCTTTCGCTTCTTTACTGTATTTGCTCGAAAGAGTTGCTAGTTCGAGTCCGTGACAGAACTATTCATGGATTTGCAAGGTATTCGACTATGCACGCAGAGAGATTTGTATGGACCCGAATTGTCGTATTACTATGAGATGTACATGTTGGGAAGAAACAAGCTGATTGAGAAGGCAGAGTATTACTTTCTGATGCTACAAGAGGAAGGATTGCTTATGGAGATGTATGGGATGATGAAGGCGGCCTGATGTAAACCCGGGGAGTTGACCTTCACGATTTTGTTGAGGAATTTACAGAAATTTGGCGAGGTTGATCTGATGAAGAATGTGGAGAATGATGTGTTGGAATATCTTGAAGAAGAGAATGAATTTTCGAGGGGTTTAAGATCGAGAGTGAAGGCCTCTTAAAATGTATGTATTCTGGACTAGAAAATATGGAACTGGTGGTTCCGGTTCCATAGAAAGTGGAACCAGAACCACCCGGTTCAGGGTCTAGTTTGACTGGTTTCAGTTCCAGCTGGTTCTTGACCCGGTTTGGTTCCGGTTGAAACCGCCAGGCCAGTTTCGAACAGGCCATGTCTATAACTGTCTGCGCCATCCCGTGTGGTGATTTACATTTGTCTAGATCTCTACACATTGTTTGATAATTTCTCGAAGAATTCACTTGAGATTGATAATTCTTGATGCACAGAATTTTCAAGAATTCACCATCATCTTATATGTACCGACGTGTTCATCCTTTTTATTTCTTCAATTGTTAGAAGTTATGACATTGATCCCTAGTTATTTCCGATCTGTATCTCAGGAGAATTGAAATTCCTACCTGGAAACTAGCATTCTTAAGGTGAAATTCAAACTTGGGATTTTCTTTCTGGGTGAACTACACCATGTGTACCGAAAATCATGCGATGGAGGCTGATCGATCCAGTTTACGCCGGGTTGGCTCATTATTGGGGTAAAGCTTTCCCAGCACCGGTTTGCTACATTCACGAGACTCGAACTCGAGAACTTGAAGGAAACAAGTGCTGAACCACTTGAACCAACCAAACGTTCGTCAAACATGAGAAGTTTAGTTTGGTTACTTGTTCACGGTGTGAAAAGAAAAATACAAACTTGACATAAGAAGTATTGAATCCCATGATAATAAAATGAGCTAAACGTTGCTCCAAAGGTCACTTAGGGGGTGTGTAACTGCGAGGCCAGGACTACGGAACTGGAACTTTAGTTCCAGTTCAAAGTAATCGGGGTGGGGTCATACTACCCTGTTTTCACTGCACATTGATTATGATAGGAACTCGTTCCAGTCTCAGGCTTCATAATCAAACACCCCTTACGGCCTCCTTGAATGTTAGAGGTCCTAGCATCATCAAGGAATGTTTGCTAGCTATGGCTGCTAGACTCGGTAAGGGTAATGCCTTGCCCCTACGGAAGATGTGGGTGAACTTTTCAACTCATGTAGTCGTGTCTGGTTTTCGTGTCAGTAACTGAAACCGGCATCCCTAAAGAAGATGCAGCCACCCACTGAGGCACAAATCCAAGTCTTGGCTATCCAAATACCAAACTATATCTAATTACATAATAAAATAACCTTTAAAAAAAATCTCTGCAGTAGCCCCCTCGCAAAATGCCCTCTGACAGCTACACAGTGGCACTAAAACAGTGTGGGACATCAGTGCCTTGATTGTTGAAACAGTACGTTGAAGGTGAAAAGCTTCATGTTTTCTTAATTAAGAGCATCCTCACAGAATCAGGTGTTTCAATTTTGAATTTAGGTTTGTGTTGGGGTGTCAACTTCACACCGACTTTTGGGTTGACACAATGTTGATTTTACTACTATTTTTGTGTTTCAGATCGTGTTTGGGTCATGCTAGTTTGTGTTCATGTGAAAACAGATAAACTCCGACACACACATACAACAAGAGTTATTTGTGTTATTTTAATGGGTCAAGAATTGTTGTGTTTGATAACAAAAACTGTGTTGAGAGTCGTCAGCAAAAATCATATCAAGAAGAGCTTTCGTTTTTTGGTTTAAAGTTTAATGAGAAAGTTTGTGTTTGACTTGTGTAGCTCACATCCTGTCTCTGTATTGGCGCAGTTAAACTAAGGATACATATGTATATATATGTCAAAGCCACGAAGAAGCCACAAACAGTATTTGCACAGCTCTTTCAACTGAGTTCACCGTCGACTCGTAAGTACAATGCATGAAATGTGGCCATAAAGTCACAGCAAGCAATAGCTCACCTGACTAGGGGAATTGACTCACAAGGTGAAGGTCATGAGTTCGATACCTGCGGGGTCACCTGAAAAAGAAATCTGACCATGAACACGTATCTGAGGAGGCATGTTCATGTGGAACCATAGGCATCTTTATGACCTTTGATGATAAGAACATCGATTGTTCATACTTATGTTGGATATTATAGATTTAAGAACCTCGTTAAATTGTAACACCAATGCCGGAGTTCAGCTGAAGTTTTCAGGTGAAAACCTACTGCCTTATGTCGAAGATAAAAGGGAGTCCGTTTCTTCAACCTAAATGAACCAAGCCTTTTCCCACACTAAGTGCTTCAGCTACAAGAATTACAGAGAATATGCATATAATTAGATTTTAAATAATTTTTTATATAAAAACTAATTAGGTCCAGTAAATAAAGTTTGGCGGAAAAATAATTACTCAATTTATCAGTCTTTAAGAAGAGGTTAACTATGAGTGTTGTTGGCTACTTTCAGAAACAGAACATGGATATGTACTGCATACCTTATTGAAGAATGAAATTTCAAGCATGTTCGATCTAGATTGAATGAAACTTGTACCCGGGACCCCGCAAACACGAATCAGTGTATCTATATGCCCCCCGCAAACACGAACCTCATTTGTGCACCATACCTGAAGGGACAGGTGCAGCGTTGAGTCTTTTTCCCAAGAGGCAAGGGAGTGGGTAAAGAGTGCCTCATACCCAGATTCTATATCCAACAACATTTTTAAAATTAAATATCCTTTTGTTAAATAAAAAACTCAAATGATTGGAAAATTTTATGTTTAACTAGTTGAGATTTTGAAACAAACACACAAAGCATACATACATACATATGCAAATGTATGTGTATACATACACACACACACATACACATATATATATATATATATATATATATATATATATATATATAAAGGTAGTTTTAAATGCATAATGGTTTTTGCTCCATAATTACTTATAACCATCTCTATTGTTTGATTGACATGACTTAAATCGAAAAATTTAAATTTAAATTTAAAAAAAATACTATTATTATTTTATACATCATTAATGTTTTAAATGATTTTTTAACACTTCAACTGTTCATCTAAAAAATGACACAACTAAAGACATGCTTTTTTAAAACTCTCTCTCTCCATCTCTTTATATATACATATATATATATATATATAACCCCCTCTATACTACAATAACAACAAAGCTTTTTTTCATGCTAAATGGGGTCGGCTACATGAATTCCACAAAAACCCTCGTACCCGTCCTATGGTGGGCATAAGAAATTCTGATAAATTTTGGACCTGAGCTCGATCAGATTGGGTATTACCTACCACATCCAGATCGGGTTGGGTGGGGTGCACCCTTAATGTCGGCCCAACGTTGTCATCCATGAACTAACATGCTTTCAATGAATTAAGCAATCACATCTCATTAACATTTTTAGAAGGAAGAAACTGTAAGAATAAGCTATAATACCAAGAAAAGGCTGTATAATTATAACATATGCAAAATTTTCTGTCTAGCGCGTTGTAGTAGATGCGTTTTGGTGTGCCAAACAATACTGCAATCCTTGCCACTGAGGCTATCTATCAGTATATATAGGCCTCCTATGCTCAATTAACACCATTGCTCGATTCCCTCTACTTAGTCCATTTAGTTACCTGTAAGAGTTTCTTCTGTTTTGCTTCATCAAAATTGTTCCCGGATACCAACAAGAGTGAAATCATGAAGACTCTTTTGATTCTGTCACTGGTTGTGTCAGTAGCAGTGATATCAGTTGTTGGAGAAGAGCAGAAAAACGATGATGGCTTAAGTTACAACTACTATGAGAAGACATGCCCACACGCTGAGTCCATCATAGCGAACATGATGGAAAGATTCATCCAAAGAAACGTCAATGTATCGGCTCAGATAATAAGGGTGCATTTCCACGACTGTTGGGTCAGGGTAACTCTCTCTCTCTCTCTCTTTCTCTCTCTCTCTTTTACACAGACCCTACGACATGTGTTTGTTAATCACGTGTTTTGCTATGACATCAATGAAATTGAGGCTGGATTTAATTGCTTCAATGAACATGAGAAACTGAATCAGTGGTATATATTCTCCTACGTAACGTAGGGTTGCGATGCATCGGTTCTTCTCAACTCCACCAAGAATAACACCGCAGAAAGAGATGCACCCATAAACAACCCAAGCCTTCAGGGGTATGACATCATTGATGCACTGAAGGAAGTTTTAGAGAAAGAGTGCCCCGGAGTGGTCTCATGTGCAGATATCATTACCTACGCTACCAGAGAGTGCGTTTTTCAGGTAATTCTTGCATTAACTACTTGAATACTTTATTTGTGCATGCACTTAAATGCACAGATAATCAAATAATATACAGAATTAAGCATAGAACGCAAAATATGTTTGTTTCAATTAGGGTGGCATACGCAAACATTACGAAGTGAGAGGAGGAAGAAGAGATGGGAGAGTCTCTGTGGCCTCTGAGGTAGCCAACAACATTCCATCGCCAGCATCCAACATTAGCGCTCTCGTTCAATCATTTGCAAGCAAAGGGTTCTCCGCAGAGGAGCTGGTGACCCTCTCAGGTAATCATCGCAACGTACCCCCTATACATAATTGCATTATATGGACATCAACTACCTTTATATATATATATATATATATATATATATATATATAGAGAGAGAGAGAGAGAGAGAGAGAGAGAGAGAGAGAGGTATATGGAGTGTTTGATCATCAAAGATGAATGGCATTAAATTATCATAATTTACTGTTTGCTTTTGTGGACTATACAGAAAATTAAGATTATTCACTTAGAAAACAAAAGGTTTTGTTTAATCTGAATCATTTGTCTTTCTCAATCGAACGGTACGTCGTTCCTTGAGCTTGCATCCAACTATTTTACACATACCAATCTCTCTCTATAGATATATATATATTAAAGTAAACCTCGATTTTTCATATATGTATATTTAGGTAAACCTCGATTTTTCATGTATGTATATGCAGGTGCACACTCCATTGGGGTCTCGCACTGTCTTCCGCTGGGTGGAAGGCAATTCAATCTGTCCGATGGGAAGCCTGACCCCCTCTTGGATCCCAAGTACGCCGCGCAGTTGAGGAAAGTCTGCCCTCGGCAGTTCAATAACAACACTATTTTCGTAATGGATAGCTATACACCCACCGTGTTAGATCACAAGTATTTTGAGGGTCTTCTGCAGAAAAAGGGGCTGTTCACATCCGACGCAGCGCTGCTCACGAGTGATATCACCAAGAAGCATGTAAATGAATACGCAAACTACCCTGACGAATGGGAAGAGAAGTTCTTAAATGCCATGATCAAGATGGGTGAGGTACAAGTTAAGACTGGCAATGAAGGGGAAGTGAGGAAGAAATGCAGCGTTGTCAATTAACGAAGGACGAGCATTCGTTGCAGTGAACTCACGTATCTTATTCCGTTGAGCTTTTGCTTTTGAGTATCTTGTTTTAGTGGTTTTACTTCGTGAGTTCCAGTCTAGTAAATAAACACTATCTGTTAGTGTCCAATGGACGACTTATTTCTCCCATGACTGAATGGACGTAATCGATGGTTCCTTTGCTTTCATATCATCTTTCTTTCATGTAGAGACTACGTATATGGGTGGGTGGGGAATCATACACGATGCAAATCTTCAAACAATCACAAGCAAGAACATTGCCATATGTAATATATATAGAGATATAATACAAATAGAGGGGGATAATGGTCCGTACTCACTTAAATCTACTCAAAAATCTCTACCAGTAGGTATTTTAATTTAAAAAGTTAATTATACCATTGTACTTTTTACATTTCACATTCAATGAATAATAGTGTGATTCGTGGGTCATTTTTTGTGCGTGTTTCTTCCTTCAATAGAATGTCTCGTAAGGTAGAGTATAAAAATTGATATGTATTACCCTAATAATAATCAAAGTCATACATATCATAATAAATCAATGTCTAATAATATATTGGGATCATCTATTATGCTTTGTCACTATTTTTACATGGTTCTCCCAGTTTTTTTCTACCTCACTTACCTCATTTTTACTTGACCACAACTCACAACATCTTTGTCAAGTAGATGTTGGGACCTCAATTATAAGACTCTCTTGAGAGAGGCTGATTTGCATCAAAGTAAGGCCTAAAGTACCTCCTTTTTACTTCATTTTGATAGTTGTTTAAAGCTTTTTGTAGTGTATTTTTACAACTTTTTTTCATCGAATGAGCTGGGATAGGTTCATAACTTTCTGAATGCTTGAATGTGAACCTTTTCTATAAAGAAAAATTAAATATGTAAGATATAAAACCCCTTAAAATATAAATTTAGTCATACTAAATGACTAATATTACCACTATATCCTCTCAAATAGTGTCAAAGACTTGTTCAAGATTCTCGTCCCATCTCGTATCGTATAGAAAAAAATAATTATCTTCCTTTGCATAGCATCCTAGAATAAACTTCAAACTGTTACCACCCACTGCTTTGAAGTCCAACACCTCCACTCTATACATCTACCCATCTCGAGGCATGCAATGGTGTAAAACAATCTTACCCCTTCCTTATTTTATAGAAGATGTCGAAGCTATTTCCTGTTGTGATTCTTCTTCTCTCTCTTCTTCCTATATAATCATTAGTCACTTTTCATTTCTTATCATGGTTCGTGGGTCTCTTTTGTTGGTGTCTATTAATTAATGAGATATGTTAGTTTCATAATGAAAAATATAATATATAATAAAATAAATAATACAATAGTATACGTTAATCTTTATTATCATGATGATATTTGCTACTCCTACCCTCATCTTGTCCACCTTTTCTTCCACCTTGTTGACGTAGTAGTGATATCTTGTTATTGTAAAATAATTAAGCATGTCAAACTCATTAATAATAAGCAAAAATAAACAAAACATACAGACTGACATATAATAAAATGAAAGATATAATCATAAGCTATTTAATATCAAAATATATATATTCGTTAATGAAATATCAAGTCAACTAACTTTTTACTACTAGTTTCGATTAGCTTTTTTACCCATTACTTTGAAACACATGTACTCACATTTGCATCCTCTGGAACACAATCAATGATATTACTATCATCAATTTCTATATCAATTATAAGAAATATGTCCCCTATTGAATCTTCAATTGACATTTCATGTGTATCTCTTGGTTTTCAATGACAAACAGTATCCCAATCTCCTCGACTTTGGTTATTTGCATTCCACACTTATAATGGTTTCTGTAAAAATATGTATGGTTCACCATGATATGATTGCAAAGTACGTATTGAGGTCAACTTAAATTCATTCATATGCTACCCTCTACCCATGTCACACCAAACATACTTAAACAAACATGTAGGCTACTCTTACCTTGATATTTTGTTCAAAATATTTCTATGCATGCTACAAAAGAAAATGACAACTAATTTTGCTCAATCGAAATTAATATACTATTTGAGAATATAATAAAGAGAATAAACTTACATTATGAAGGTATCAATGCTTGGTGTATTAAATAGAATAAATCTATGTAACTCTTTCATATCATGGATATATAAAGATATAAGTAAAAATTTACCAATTGGACTATTTTCAAATAGCACTGGCTTGTTAATTGTTGTCATAATATCATCATTTAAATATTTGGTACAAAAGTTTGTTACTACTTTCAACAAGCAAGCTTCAACAATGGATCCTTCTAGCCTATTTTTATTACATTTATAACTCTTTAATATAAACAAATATCTCTGAATTGGATACATTCATCGATATCATACAAGTCCAACAAGGAGTGCCTCTTTAGGCATATGAATGGCTAGGTGTACCACAATATCAAAAAATAAAGGAGGTAAGATCATCTCTAATTTACAAAAAAATCTTTGGAATTGTTTTCTCCAACAATTTTATCCTTTTAATATAG
This sequence comes from Brasenia schreberi, assembly GCA_036023115.1. Classification (NCBI taxonomy): domain Eukaryota; kingdom Viridiplantae; phylum Streptophyta; class Magnoliopsida; order Nymphaeales; family Cabombaceae; genus Brasenia; species Brasenia schreberi. The sequence goes on along the minus strand of JAYKKT010000073.1, from coordinate 20,464,951 downwards.
ATAGTCTTCACACACAACTAACGGAAGAACATGTACAACTCATTGAAAGTAATAACTACATCATTAGGAACAATTCCTCGCATCTCTATTGGTATATGCTTCATCAACACATGGCAATCATGGTTTTCCAAATCCATAATTTTATGCTTATAAATTTATACTTTTTGAGATATATTTGAAAACATTTTATTAGGCAACTTCATGCTTTGCAAAGTAGAGAGAAATCTATCTGTCTCATCTTTGGTCAGTTGGTATGTCGCATGTGGAAAGATCACAATATCAATTTCATCTACATATTTTTTTTCATGCAAAGCCTGCACTAATCTCAATTTCTTCATATCCATAAGTGAGTTGATGCTATCATTTATTTTCTCATCCTTTTATATAAGAAATGACAAGATTTTATCATGTATATTGTTCTCAATATGCATAACATCAAGATTATCACGCACCTCTAATGTCTTCCAATATGAAAGATCATAAAATATGTTTTTCTTCTTCCATCCAATTAGACTTTTACCACAATCTCTTTATGAACCTTTGCCAAAGACAATATTTTCTTAACCTTCTCATTATTATAATACATCTTCGCTACTCAAAAGAATTAGAGTTTATCCATCTTCTACTCTCCTATTAAATGATATTATATCAAATCTCCATATATGATGCATAGGTAAAAACCTTTGATAACCCATATATACATATTTTCTACAACATGACAAATGAAGGCTTGAAGTGTGAGTATGACACTAAGGACAAGCCATAAATCCTTTAGTTTTCCAACACAACAACATTGAGTATGTAGAAAAATCATTCATAATCCATAATATTGTTGCATATAGTCAAAACACTTTTTTCTTATATGCATCAAATGTGATGACTCTATGCTTCTAAAGAATTTGAAGCTCATCAATTAATGGTTATAGATAAACATCAATGTTGTGCGTAGGTGATTTCGGCTCATCTGTAAGCAAAGTCATTATAACAAATTATTGCTTCATAGCTAACTATAGAGAAAAATTATAAGGGATTAATAGAACTGGCCAACAACTATGGTTACTGGATGAAATCTTGTATGAATTAAATCCATCACTAGCAAGCCCAAGCCATACATTACCTAGCTCACTGGAAAAAGAAGGATGCACCTAGTCAAAATGTCTTGAATCTCGAGGTGACCAATTTTGCCTAAAGTATCTCTTTTACTTATAGCATGCCAAATCATATCTTTTGTTATCTTATTTAACATGAACAACCGTTGTAGCTTTGGTATTAATAGAAAGTGTTCTACTCTTTTATAAGGGATATTCTTTTTTCATGTTGTCTCTGTAAATTTCCATCTCGAAAGATTACATTGTGGATTATGACACTTTTCTTCATGTTCAAGGTCACCTTTATAAAGAACACCATCGTTACAACATGTATCTATTTTGACGTAGTCCATACCCAAATTCAGCTAACAACCTTTTCGCATCATACCAAGATTTTTGTATCAGATTATTTGTTAAAGCAACATCCCCAAACATCTTCAAGAGGTCGTTGATACACTTGTTTGATAACTTATGCATGCATTTAATTTGAAATTGGTGCATGACAAAAGATAACAATGAGTATTTTTGACATTCTTGCCACAATAGTTTATTTTCATTTTCAATCATCTCCTCCATATTCCTCGTAAATTTGTTATTTGTACCTTGAATCTTTAGTATTAAGGGGCCATAAGCATCTTCCACCATGTTTGTTATATCATCTATATCACTTTTAGGTACCACATTTGGCCATGGTAACTTACCATGAAAGCAACATACTATGTAGTTCGTCATAAATCCATCTCGCATAAGATGCAACTTCACAGTCAAGAAGTGGTCTATTGTCACACTTCCAACATGAACAATAAATCTATTTTTCCTTCCTACCCTAATCCAATATAAGCACATGCTCTACAAATGCATGAAGACCAACTCTATATTGATTATTTTTCAAACGTTCGTTACAATTCTTAAGCTTATAAATCCAACTTTTGTCGGCTATATAATCTCTCTCCATATTTTCTCTAAAAATATTATACATTAAAACATAGTCAAGTATTCAAACATAGAAATTAAACCATTAGAAAACTTTTTAATCATTTAAATTAAAGTAGAGAATCAAATCACTACAATCCTATACTTGATGTGAATATATCCTAAACAAAATCTGGTCATGGTCCAATTCTATCCCATTTAAACCCAAATTCTATAAGACCGAACTTGACTTAGACCCAAATAACCTTCTTAACCAATGACATAAGAGATGCAAACCAAATCCTAATTCAATCTGAATATGATCCTTTCTAGAGACACTTAACAAGGAACTTGAGTTGTAGCATATTTGGACCAAAGCTTTTGTACCACATATCCTGAAAGTAGATCAAACCCAATCTGATTCCATACCTCTTAAATCCAATTCAGTAGTTATCTGATTGATTTTATTTCATATCCACTTAATCTTAGACAAAATTCAATTTGGTTATTCTAGACGTAATCTTTGAGACTCATTTTTTTAAAGATGGTTTCTATCCGTACACAACCTCATAAAGGACAATATATAATGGACTGACTAACTTATGTTAGGATTCATGGGGAGAAAATTAATTTCTTTAATGTTAATTTAAAATTACACCGATGTTCTTAGCATTAAGACCATATTATGAATAAACTAACAAAGCACCTTCAATATGAAGTGCCTTGTTGCATGCATTGTTTTGGTGGATGAGACGAGGGAAGGAGTTTAGCATAAGCTTGAAAATGTAAAAATTAAGAGCTTCTTGAATTAGTAGAACAATGAAAGAATATACGAAATTAATGTTTGATAGCTTTGTAGCACAAACATAGCTACAACCTGGCAACTATGCTCAATATCAAGAAGTCTATTTTTGTTTACTGTTTCTTAACAACTTTCTGAACAGCTAGTTAATGACTAGTTTGTTAGCTATTTTATGAAAATGCCTCATATAAATGCAAATTAAATCCAATAAATAAATGTGTAAGTATGTACCAGCTAGCAACACATTCACTTATTCTATCACATATATGGTGTTTCATGGCATTTGTGATTTACAAACTAACCATATGAAACTACCTATTGTCAAGCTAACACATTCACATTCACTTTCAAATAAACAGATCCCACATTGACTGAATCCCTATTCCTGGGGCTAATCCTTGTTCTTGGTGCTTGTCATTGCATTGATGAATCTTCAAGAATGAATCTCAAGATACGTTTTCTAAATTTCCACGTCAAAACATTTTTTTCATTCTAATCAAAATATAGGATCATTATAATCAAAATATGTTTTCTAGATACGTCTTTTGATTGAGTGTTTGTGAATACCATAGATTGATTCACTGTTTGCACGGTTCTCGCAATCACCAACACGCAGGTCCTAGGAAATTGAGAGAGAGGATTAGACTTTTCATTTAGATTCTAGATCAGGTTAAAATAGTTTGGGTACGGCCCGGTCCGATCCATTTTTATAAACTCAAAAAAGGATAACTATTTCTGATGGTTGGGAACCGCTGGCAATAAGTATACGAAAACGTCAAAATATTTAAAACATTTCTAACGGTTTCAAACCTCTGGATTTGAGGTCTACGACTACTGGAAAAAAGAGTATGACCGTCAGTGAAGTATGCGGATATAAATGCCGATGGGTTTTGTTGACCCTCATAATTGTTTTTCGATATATTTTGAGGGTTTTAACTGCTAGAATTGTTGCGCTAATAATCGCAAAAAGTCATATTTGTACCTTGCACATATATATATATATATACCACTGTTCAATCAACATGATCCACAACAGATATTTAAATTAAAAAAATTAATGGCATAGTACAAAAATTACAACCATAATTTTTGCTTTTAAATTCAAATCTCCACTCATCATGCTGATTGAACGATTGAATCTTTGCATGGATTTGAGTATAAATATGTGTATGCATATACCAATCTCTCTCTCTCTATATGTATATAAAATAGGTAGTGGTAAATGTGGGTGTTGTTGGCTACTTTAACAAACAGAACATGGATATGTACTGCATACCTTATTGAAGAATGAAATTTCAAGGATGTTCGATCAAGATTGAATGAAACTTGTCCCCGGGCCTCTCCCGCCCACCGTGGTTCCTTAACTATGTTAGACGTAGCAATGGGAAAGGTCGGGAATCAGTGTATCTATATGGCCCCCGCAAACACGAACCTCATTTGTAAACCATACCTGGAGGGACAGGTGCAGCGTTGAGTCCTTTTCCCCACAGGCAAGGAAGTGGGTAAAGAGTGCCTCATACCACGATTCTAGATCCAATAACATTTTTAAAATTAAATGTACTTTTTATTAAATAAAACACTCAAATGATTGGAAAATTTTATGTTTAGCTAGTTGAGATTTTGAAACAAACACACAAAGCATACATACATACGTGCATTTACTACAACAACAAAAAAAACTTTTCTCATGCTAGATCAGGTCAGCTACTTGTTTCCACAAAGCCCTCCTACCCGGCCTATGGTGTGTCAAAGAACTCTATCCATACTAAAATTTAGTCAAACATCTCCATAATTTCATTAGCATCATTATATAAATTAAAAGTACTATTATACTTTTGTACTTGTTTTTGTTTTATGTCTCAACTGTTTCCGTCAAAAATCAAAACCATGGAGATGATAAAATAAATTTGAGTATAGAAACGATTTGAGTATTTATGACTACCAATTATATATAGAGAGAGATTGGTATATACATACTTATATTTATGCTCAAATCTATTCAAAGATTCAATCGTTCAATAGATAATAGAGATTTAAATTTATAAAACAAAAATTATACTCTTGTAATTTTTGTACTAGGCTATTAAATTCTTTTTAAATTAAAATCTTCTCCTTTAATCATCTTGATTAAACCATGAAGAACTTCAAATGCATTTGAACTTAGATGGGTATATGCAGGATCCCCTCTCTCTCTATATATATGTATTTATATAGAGAGACACTGATATTTGCTCAAACTCATTCATGCTCAAATGTACTCAAATATCTGTATCACTTAATCGACATGGTCAACGTAAAGATTTTAATATAAAAAGTAAATTGTAACAATAAAGTAAATTATACTTTTAAATTAAAATACCTATTGATAGAGACCTATTGATAGAGATATTCGAGTAGATTTAAGCATGAATAGGTTTGAGCACGAACCATATCTCCCTTTATATATTATATATATCTCTATATATATTATATATGGCCATGTTCTTGCTTGTGATTGTTTGAAGATTTGCATCGTGTATGCCTTCCCACCCGCACCCATATACGTAGTCTCCACATGAAACCATGAGAAAGATATGAAAGCAAAGGAACCATCGATTACGTCCATTCAGTCGTGGGAGAAAGAAGTCGTCCACTGGACATTAACGGATAGTGTTTATTTACTAGACTGGAACTCACGAAGTAAAACTCATCAAACACTAAAAGAAGCTACTCAAAAGCAAAAGCCCAACGGAATAAGATACGCCGAGTTCACTGCAACGATAGCTCGTCCTCCGTTAATTGACAATGCTGCATTTCTTCCTCACTTCCCCTTCATTGCCCGTCTTAACTTGTACCTCACCCATCTTGATCATGGCATTCACGAACTTCTCTTCCCATTCGTCAGGGTTGTTTGCGTATTCATTTACATGCTTCTTGGTGATATCACTCGTGAGCAGCGCTGCGTCGGATGTGAACAACCCCTTTTTCTGCAGAAGACCCTCAAAATACTTGTGATCTAACACGGTTGGTGTGTAGCTATCCATTACGAAAATAGTGTTGTTATTGAACTGCCGAGGGCAGACTTTCCTCAACTGCGCGGCGTACTTGGGATCCAAGAGGGGGTCAGGCTTCCCATCGGACAGATTGAATTGCCTTCCACCCAGCGGAAGACAGTGCGAGACCCCAATGGAGTGTGCACCTGCATATACATACATGAAAAATCGAGCTTTACCTTAATATACATATATGAAATCGAGGTTTACTTTAATATATATATATATACATATCTAGAGAGAGAGAGAGATTGGTTTGTGTATTTCAGTTGAATGCAAGCTCAAGGAACGACGTACCATTTGATCGAGAAAGACAAATGATTCAGATTAAACAAAACATTTGGTTTTCTAAGTGAATAATCTTAATTTTCTGTTTTGTCCACAAAAGCAAACAGTAAATTATGAGAGTTTAATGACATTCATCTTTGATGATCAAACGCTCCATATACCATTCTCTCTCTCTCTCTCTCTCTCTATATATATATATATATATATATATATATATATAAGCAATTAGGTCTAGGGGGTACGTTGCGATGATTACCTGAGAGGGTCACCAGCTCCTCTGCGGAGAACCCTTTGGTTGCAAATGATTGAACGAGAGCGCTAATGTTGGATGCTGGCGATGGAATGTTGTTGGCTACCTCAGAGGCCACAGAGACTCTCCCATCTCTTCTTCCTCCTCTCACGTCGTAATGTTTGCGTATGCCACCCTAATTGAAACAAACATATTTTATGTTCTACTCTTAATTCTGGATATAATTTTATTATCTGTTCATTTAACTGCATGCACAAAGAAAGTATTCACGTAGTTAATGCAAGAATTACCTGAAAAACGCACTCTCTGGTAGCGTAGGTAATGATATCTGCACATGAGATCACTCCGGGGCACTCTTTCTCTAAAGCTTCCTTCAGTTCATCAATGATGTCATACCCCTGAAGGCTTGGGTTGTTTATGGGTGCATCTCTTTCTGCGGTGTTATTCTTAGTAGTGTTGATAAGAATCGATGCATCGCAACCCTACGTTACGTAGGAGAATATATACCGCTGATTCAGTTTCTCATGTTCATTGAAGTGTAGAATCAAGTTCGAGAACACCAATTAAATCCAGCCTCAATTTCATTGATGTCATAGCAAAACATGTGATTAACAAACACACAGACATGCATGCCTTAGGATGTGTGTGAAAAAGAGAGAGAGAGTTACCCTGACCCAACAGTCGTGGAAATGCACCCTTATTATCTGAGCCGATACATTGACGTTTCTCTGGATGAATCTTTCCATCATGTTGGCTATGATGGACTCAGCGCGCGGGCATGTCTTCTCATAGTAGTTATGCCTTAAGCCATCATCGTTTTTGTGCTCTTCTGCAACAACTGATATCACTGCTACTGACACAGCCAGGGACAGAATCAAAAGGGTTTTCATGATTTCACTCCTCTTGAGTATCCGGAAACACTTCTGATGAAGCAAATTAAAACAGAAGAAACCTTCACCTAACGAGCTCTCCCTTACAGGTAACTAAATGGACTAAGTAGAGGGATCGAGCGATGTTGTTAATTGAGCATACGAGACCTATATATAATGATAGATAGCCTCATTTGCAAGAATTGCAGTATTGTTTGGCACACCAAAGCGCATCTACTACAACGCACTCGGCAGAAAGTTGTGCATATGTAATAATTTTACAGCGTTTTCTTGGTATTATTGCTTTTTTCTTACAGCTTCTTCCTTGCTAGAAATGTTAATGATGGCTGTCGTAAGGATGTGATTGCTTAACTCACTGAAAGCATAGTTTAGGGATGGCAATGTTTGCACGACAGCAAGGGGGCACCCGACCCAACACGATCCCGATGGGGGAGGTAATACCCAATTTGATGGCCGGTTTCAGGTTCAAAGAGATCAGAATTGCTTTGACCCGAATTTGTCCCTGGTCATACTCATGCCTGAGTCTTCAGAACAAACCCAAAGTGACCCGACCCCTCGGTCCCATTTGACAACCTTGCTATAGATTTACCAAATCTGGTTCTTTTAACAGAATTCATGGTCAGATCTTGACCCAGGTAATAGGTTTTAGATTTCAGATATCGGTTGTGTACTTTTGTTTTTATATATCCCAGAAAGCAAAATACACTAAATCAGATACCCAATTGGGTACATGCAATCTACTGACATACCTAAAGCATTAAGTTGGTTCTCATCAAATGTAGGCTGGCGATTTGGGACCCCAAAACAACAACCCAGTCCGAAAACGTCAGGGCCTGGGTTGGTGTTCAAGCACCCGAGCTCTGATCTGTATTGACTTCAAACAACCCGACCTGAAAACAAAACGACCTTGGGTTTGTTCTGGGGTCGTAATGGAGTTGGGTCAGGTCAACCCATCCAAACCCAAGATGACCCGACCAGCCGACCTGATTTGAGTCTGGTCGTTGGGATTCGTATTACAAAACTTGAAATCAAATCTTTCATCGTTGGATCTCTAGTTGGCAACTTCTATTGTTTTTCCTTCCTTTCTCTTGTTCTTCTCCTCCACTTTCTTCGCTCGAAGAGAGCTTGTCGGCCGATTCCAAGCAGTAAAGTAAAGGAGGTTTGTGTCAAACAGCAAAGATCCGAGTGCCTCGCTGACCATGGATCAGCACCGGTTCACTTTGCATGGAAAAGCAAGACGTTACCATTCAAGCAACCACAACTGAGTCTAGCAGCCACCTCACAATATTTCTTGCCGATGCTGGGCCCTATCACCTATGCTTTGCATATGCCGGTGTCATTGGCATGTTTAAAGCATCATGAATCTCCTCTTTTATTGACCCAGGTAGACATGAAGTTTTGGCTACCCGGAACCAGCAAAGAACTAGGTGGTTCCGGTTTTGAGTTCCAAACTGTTGAAAACCAGAAAAACATAAATATTTTGATTAAAAAACTAATGACCGGTCAAGCCTAATGGGTTTGGGTTGGATCAAGCAGGCCCAACCCAACCTTTTTGTACCCGACCCAACTTTTGTGCATGTTATGTTGTGCCGACTCAAAACCCAGCCCAAGGTGCCTAAATCCTAATTAACCAAGGCACAGCGTTTTCAGGTCTGGTACGTAACACTCAACCTTATTTCTTAGGTCGATGCCTCTAATGTGAGGATTGGAGGGACAAACCTATGACGTTATGACTATCCTCACCAATTCACCTTCGGATTTGCAAAAGCTTTGTTCTAAGCCTCCCCGCAACTTATTAAATCATCACTCTTGAAGATTTCGCATTGTTATTTTTCAATTCGTGAGGTGGATTCCCATCTCTAATGCTGGAAAATGTTAGGGTTTCCCAACCATAAAGAGTTGTTTTCAAAGCATATCCAGTTTATTTTAATAATTAAAATTCATACCCAGAAATGACATTTAGTTTATATATTTAAGTAGTTTCCTTCCTCAATTGTTAATGAAGACGGTTCCTGGAGTTCATTTCTGAACGTTATGGTTCACATGACAAAAATCCACGATTCTTTTCTCTAATCGCAGTGTTCCTGTTCTGTCAGGGAGCCACACCCACGTCGGACACTTCAGTACTGGACACCAGTGCTTCTCCTACAGATATCCGTTTGAAATATTTTAATAGTCTTATATTATTAAGAAACATAATCATCAATATTAACCCATTATTACTTTATATTGATCGATTACTACTTATAGACAACTAACCTAGGAGATGCTATTTAATTTACACGCACACATGTGCACATATATTTACATATATAAGAAGTGGTAAATTTTCAAACTCTATTCATGCTTAAATTTAGTCAAACATATCCATCATTTCATTAACGTGATTAATAACAGAGATATAAATTAAAAGTACTATTATACTTTTGCAGTTGCTTTTGTTTTATCGTCTCAACCGTTTATGTAAAAAATCAAACCATTGTGATGATAAAATAAATTTGAGAATAGAAAGGATTTGAGTATTTATCACTACCTATTATATATATAGAGAGAGATTGGTATATACATACTTATATTTATCCTCAAATCCACTCAAAGATTCAATCATTCGATCAATAGTAGAGATTTTAATAGATTTGAGCACGGACCATATCTCTCTTTATATATATATATATATATATATATATATATATATATATATATATATATATATATATATATATATATATATATATATATATATATATATATATATATATATATATATATATATATATATGGCCATGTTCTTGCTTGTGATTGTTTAAAGATTTGCATCGTAATGCCTTCCCATATACGTAGTCTCTACATGAAACCATGAGAAAGATGATATGAAAGCAAAGGAACCATCGATTACGTCCATTCAGTCACGGGAGAGAGAAGTCGTCCCCAGGACACTAACAGATAGTGTTTATTTACTAGACTGGAACTCACGAAGTAAAACTCATCAAACACTAAAACAAGCTACTCAAAAGCAAAAGCCCAACGGAACAAGATACGCCGAGTTCACTGCAACGATAGCTCGTCCTCCGTTAATTGACAACGCTGCATTTCTTCCTCACTTCCCCTTCATTGCCAGTCTTAACTTGTACCTCACCCATCTTGATCATGGCATTCACGAACTTCTCTTCCCATTCGTCAGGATTGTTTGCGTATTCATTTACATGCTTCATGGTAATATCACTCGTGAGCAGCGCGGCGTCGGATGTGAACAACCCCTTTTTCTGCAGAAGACCCTCAAAATACTTGTTATCTAACACGGTGGGTGTGTAGCTATCCATTACGAAAATAGTGTTGTTATTGAACTGCCGAGGGCAGACTTTCCTCAACTGCGCGGCGTACTTGGGATCCAAGAGGGGGTCAGGCTTCCCATCGGACAGATTGAATTGCCTTCCACCCAGCGGAAGACAGTGCGAGACCCCAATGGAGTGTGCACCTGCATACACATACATGAAAAATCGAGGTTTGCCTTAATATACATATAAATCGAGGTTTACTTTAATATATATATATATATATATATATATATATATAGAGATATAGAGAGAGAGAGAGAGAGAGAGAGAGAGAGAGAGAGAGAGAGAGAGAGAGAGAGAGAGAGAGAGATTGGTATGTGTAAATCAGTTGGATGCAAGCTCAGGGAACGGCGTACCATTTGATCGAGAAAGACGAATGATTCAGATTAAACAAAACATTTTGTTTTCTAAGTGGATAATCTTGGTTTTCTGTTTTGTCCACAAAAGCAAACAGTAAATTATGAGAATTTAATGCCATTCATCTTTGATGATCAAACACTCCATATACCATTCTCTCTCTCTCTCTCTCTCTCTCTCTCTCTCTCTCTCTCTCTCTCTCTATATATATATATATATATATATATATATATATATATATATATATATATATATATATATATATATATATATATATATATATATATATATATATATATATATATATATATATATATATATATATATATATATATATAAAGGTCGTTGGTGTCCATATAAAGCAATTAGGTATAGGGGTACGTTGCGATGATTACCTGAGAGGGTTACCAGCTCCTCTGCGGAGAACCCTTTGGTTGCAAATGATTGAACGAGAGCGCTAATGTTGGATGCTGGCGATGCAATGTTGTTGGCTACCTCAGAGGCCACAGAGACTCTCCCATCTCTTCTTCCTCCTCTCACTTCGTAATGTTTGCGTATGCCACCCTAATTGAAACAAACATATTTCACGTTCTACTCTTAATTCTGGATATAATTTGATTATCTGTTCATTTAACTGCATGCACAAATAAAGTGTTCACGTAGTTAATGCAAGAATTACCTGAAAAACGCACTCTCTGGTAGCGTAGGTAATGATATCTGCACATGAGACCACTCCGGGGCACTCTTTCTCTAAAGCTTCCTTCAGTGCATCAATGATGCCATACCCCTGAAGGCTTGGGTTGTTTATGGGTGCATCTCTTTCCGCGGTATTATTCTTAGTAGAGTTGATAAGAACCGATGCATCGCAACCCTACGTTACGTAGGAGAATATATACCACTGATTCAGTCTCTCATGTTCATTGAAGTGTAGAATCAAGTTCGAGAACACCAATTAAATTCAGCCTCAATTTCTTTGATGTCATCGACAAACACATGAATTAGGATGTGTGTAAGAGAGAGAGAGTTACCCTGACCCAACAGTCGTGGAAATGCACCCTTATTATCTGCGCCGATACATTGACGTTTCTTTGGATGAATCTTTCCATCATGTTGGCTATGATGGACTCAGCGTGTGGGCATGTCTTCTCATAGTAGTTGTGCCTTAAGCCATCGTCGTTTTTCTGCTCTTCTGCAACAACTGATATCACTGCTACTGAAAAAACCAGTGACAGAATTAAAAGGGTCTTCATGATTTCACTCTTGTTGGTATCCGGAACACTTTTGATGAAGCAAATTAAAACAGAAGAAACTCTTACAGGTAACTAAATGGACTAAGTAGAGGGAATCGAGCGATGGTGTTAATTGAGCATAGGAGCCCTATATATACTGATAGATAGCCTCAGTTGCAAGGATTGCAGTATTGTTTGGCACACCAAAACGCATCTACTACAACGCGCTAGGCAGAAAATTTTGCATATGTTATAATTATACAGCCTTTTCTTGGTATTATAGCTTATTCTTACAGCTTCTTCCTTGCTAGAAATGTTAATGAGATGTGATTGCTTAATTCATTGAAAGCATGTTAGTTCATGGATGGCAACGTTGGCCTGACATTATGGGTTCACCCCACCCAACCCGATCCGGATGGGGTATGCCCCCATCTGATCTAGCTCAGGTCCAAAGTTTATCAGAATTTCTTTGACCCACTATAGGGCGGGTATGAGAGGGTTTGGTGGAAACAAAAAAAATCATGTAACCTTATAGTATGGAAAAAGACTTTATTTTGTTGTTATTGTAGTATAGGGATATTGCATAACAAGTACTTTATATATATATATATAAAGAGATGGAGAGAGGTAGTTTTAAATGCATGTCTTTCGGTGCCTATAAACATTTTTACTATTTATTTTTGAGATGAACGATTGAACTGTTAAAAAAAATTTAATATATAAATTATGTATAAAAGAATAACAATGTTTTTTAACTTTTTAATTCAAATCTCTTTATTTAGTCATGCAAATAGAATGATAGAGATAATTATACATAATTATGCATAGAAAGACATTATGCATTTAGAACTATCTTATATATTTGTATTATATATGTATATGTATATGCACGCACATACATTTGCATGTGTATGTATGTTTGTATGTATGCTTTGTGTGTTTCAAAATCTCAACTAGCTAAACATAAAATTTTCCAATCATTTGAGTTTTTTATTTAATAATGACATTTAATGTTAAAATATTGTTGGATCTAGAATTGGGGTATGAGGCATTCTTTACCCACTCCCTTGCCTGTGGGGAAAAAGACTCAACGCTGCACCTGTCCCTGCTGGTAAGGAAGCAGGTATGGTGCACAAATGAGGTTCGTGTTTGCGGGGCCATATAGATGCACTGATTCCCGAGCTTTCCCATTACTACATCTAACATAGTTAAGGAATCAGAGTAGGCGGCACGGGCCCGGGTACAAGTTTCATTCAATCTAGATCGAACATGCTTGAAATTTCATTCTTCGATAAGGTATGCAGTACATATCCATGTTCTGTTTCTGAAAGTAGCCAACAACACTCATAGTTAACCTCTTCTCCAAGACTGATAAATTGAGTAATTATTTTCCCTCCAAACTTTATTTACTGCACCTAATTAGATTTTATATAAAAAATTATTTAAAATCTAATTATATGAATATTCTTCGTAATTCTTGCAGCTGAAGCACTTAGTGTGGGAGAAGGCTTGGTTTTGGTTTTGGCTTGGTTCATTTAGGTTGAAGAAACCGACTCCCGTATATCTTCAACATAAGGCAGTAGGTTTTCAGCTGGAAACTTCAGGTGAACTTCAGTGTTGGTGTTACAATTTAACAAGGGTCTTAAATCTATAATATCCAACATAAGTATGATCAATCGATGTTCTTATCATCGAAGGTCCTATAGACGCCTAGCCTATGGTTCCCCACGAACATGCTTCCTCGGATACTTGTTCATGGTCAGATTTCTTTTTCAGGGACAATGGGGACGCGCCAAAGCGAGATGCACCCCGCGGGTATCAAACTCATGACCCTCACCTTGTGAGTCAACCCCCCTAGTCAGGTGAGCTATTGCTTGCTGTGACTTCATGGCCACATTTCATGCATTGTATTTAACGAGTCGACGGTGAAGTCAGTTGAAAGAGCTGTGCAAAGCCTGTCTGTGGCTTCTTCCTGGCTTGTTCTGTGTCCTTAGCTAAGTTAGCTGCACCAATACAGAGACGGGTTGTGGGGTAGACAAGCCAAGCACAAGCTTTGTCATTAAACTTTAAACCAAAAGAAAGAACCGAAGATATGATTTTTGCTGAAGAGACTAGATTCTTAGTCACTTCTGAATTTTGGCTTCTCAACACTCTTTTTGTTATAAAACACAACTCTGGACCCATTAAAGTAACACGAAAAACTCTTGTTGTATATTTCTGTGTCGGGGTTTACCTATTTTTACATGAACACAAACTGACATGAACCAAAAACGATCTGAGACACAAATTTAGTAGTAAAATCGACATCGGATCAACCCAAAAGTCGGTGTAAAGTTTACACCCCAACACGAACCAAACTCAAATTTTGAAACGCCTGATTCAGTGAGGATGCGCTTGATTAAAATCTTGAAGCTCTTTCTTCTTCAACGTACGGTTTCAACAATTAAGGTACTGATGTCCCATATGTTTAGTTTCATTCTGTAGGTGGCAAAGGGCATTTTGTGAGGGGGCTACTGCAGAATTAAAAAAAAAGGATTATTTATTATGTAATCAGATATAATTTGGTATTTGGATAGCCATGCCTTGGATTTGGGCCTGAGTGGGTGGCTGCATCTTCTTTAGGGAAGCCGGTTTCAGTTGCTGACACGAAAACCAGGCACGACTACATGTGTGAGTTGCCCCTATGGAATTGCCTTAGAGAAATCAGTACTCTTTGTTGACTACGTATGAGTTCTATGCTTTTCTCCCTAGATAAAACATACACACGACAATAGCACGTATCTTACTCAAGCCACATTCGATCACGCCTCAATTGCCTTAGTCATAAAATAATAGTGGAACAGTTGCTATAGAAAGAGGGAAAAAGCAAGGAGCGAAACAATGGGAAGAGATATAATGTCACGAGTAACTACAAATTAGGGATGCCATTTATTTGTACAAAAAGATAGATCAAAGACAATTCTCAAATTCAAACTCAGGCTCGACCTGGCATGCACATATGGTAATGCATATCTTCTCTAAGCTCTTTGAATTAAGGTTCATGATCTACCATCAATATGAAAGGATATGTGGGTTTCTCTCATCAATCAATATGTGACTAAACTTTGTCTTTTGGTCATCTCATGCATATGGTTCTCACTTATATATGACTTTTACACTTTAATACTTTCACATGTATCAAAGATGAATCAAATAAACATTTAGGGATACATAAGAAGAACTAAATGCAATGAATGCACATGGGTTTAATTAATCAAACCATTAATTAACATTAATTCTAACAATCTCCACAAAGTTCTAAAGTGTAAAGTGTGCAACAGAACCAACCATCAATATGATTTATTTATTTGATTTTCTAGTGATAGTACTGCCATCCATAAGAAACACATATCTATTAACCCCATTACTCTCAGAGTTCTTCACAATTCAACTAGCATCACTATATTATAAAAGAATAGAAGGATGTTTACCGCAATTCAGGCCAAAGGAGGTGGTTCCCTTCAAAATCAAACAATAAAATATCATCTACGTATAAGCAAAAAATGGTGAATGCATTATTAATTGACTTGTAGTAGACATATTTATCAAATTCATTTGAAATGAAGCCAAAAAATGATATTACACAATCAAACTTTTTATGACATTGTTTAGAACTTGTTTCAAACCAAATCTCTTTGGTTGATCCATATAAATTTTCTCATAGACCATGCAGGAAAGCAATCTTCACATCCCTACGATAGATCGTGAGATCGTATAATAAGTTTGTAATAAGTTTGAGATGAAAGATATGGGTATGACTGATGTGATTTTATTACTTAAAATCACAAGACCTACTGATGTTATAGTAATATATCAATCTTACTATGTTGAGAAAGTTTTAGAGAGATTTGGATATGCACATTATAGACATGTTAAGACCACATATGATTTATATAAAGCTTTGTACAAGAATGAGAGTAGTATTCTTATGTCTCAGTTACGATACTTTCAGATTATCAGTAGTTTGATGTATGTAACCAATTTTACATGACTGAATCTTGCTTTTACCACATGTAAGTTAAATAGATACACTAGTTGTCCAAATAGAACTCATTGGAAAGTTCTACATTGGGTACTTCGCTATTTAAAGGGAACCACTTCCCTTGGGCTGCAATAAGTTAAATATCCTTCTGTTCTTGAAGGATATAGTGATGCTAGCTGGATTGCGATGAATATTGAGAATAATTATTATGGGTGATAGTGTTATTACTTGAAAATGAAAGAAACAAATTATATTGGTTCATTCTACCTTTGAAGCAGAAGTATGAGCATTGGATGAGACTGGATTGAAAGCAAAATGTCTCAAGGGACTTATGTCGAGTTTACCTATGATAAAGAAATTATTTCTTGTAATTTTAGTACACTATGATAACATGACTACCATTTCTAAGATGAGTATTTTAAGTACAACCAAAAGCAATAGAGACACATATAAGTCAAACTTAAGTTTGTAAGAACTCTTGTGTCTAATGGAGTTATTGTTGTTGATTTTGTTGGATCTAAAGACAATACAATCAATCCCTTAACTAAGGGTCTAGTAGTAGTCCTAGTCGAAAAATCTAGGTTGGAGATGGAATTGAAGCCCCTGAATTATTGACAAGCAGTAATAACCTAACCTAACTGACTGGAGGTCTCATGAAGTAAGTTCAATGTGATCATAACGTGTTATTGTGTGAATAAGATGACACTTATTTCTATGTGATAATTTCAATATTTATGTATTTGTCCTCCATAAATCTAAAGTGTCATGACTGAAAGTTAGCAAAAGATTATTCTCTAAATGAGATTAAGTCTTAGAACAAGATGCTAGTAATACATCATTCAAAATGCCCAACTAAATGATTAATATTATGAGGCTCAAATAGAGAATTTGGTTGTTCTCGCAAAGCAATCATGATATAGGATATGGATGCATGACCATTAATGTATCAACTCTAAAAATCACATCATTGCCTTTATTATGTTGTTACTAATAGACGTCTTTATTTCCACGGTTTAGGTTTAAGATGTATGTTCAATAGTTCCTATAAAGATAATAATGGATAACTTAGGTAATGGTTCAAACCAGAAGATACGTTTATGGAAAGCATAATATGATGATTGGTTCGACAAGACACTTTGCACTTCAGGACTGTGAGATTGTTAGAATTAATGTTAATTAATGGTTGGGTTAATTAAATTTATTGTATTAATTGCAATGTATCCCTAAATATTCTATGTGAAAGTCTTAAAGTGTAAAAGTTACATGTGAGTGAGGGACTTTTGCATGTGAAGACCAAGAGAAAATTTAGTCCCATATTGATAGATAAGAGAAACTCACATGTCCTTTTATATTGATGGTAGCTCATGAACCTTAGTTCAAAGAGCTTGAAGAGGACATGCATGACCACATGCATGTTAGAACGGTCTTAGGCGTAGGTTTGGGAGTTATCGTCAATCTATCTTTTTCCACGAAAAGTTTTGATCTAACGGTCAAATAGTTTGTACGGGAAAATGGTTACATGATTGAAGAGGTTTACCATTTGGATTAGATCCGAGATCCGATCCATCATGTTTAACTATAAAGCGGGATTAGGTTGTTTTCCATCCTCTCCTACACCGCATTATGCATTTTACAGGTTGTGACTTTTCCCCTTCCACTCTCCAGTTAAGGAGATTGAGGTGTGGTTGAAGGCAACTCGAGTAAGGTACATGCTCTTGCTATGTATTCATTTTATTCTAGGAAAAAGGCATTTAATAAATGTTTTTTGTTTTATCACTTCAATTGTTTATCTTAAGATAGAATAATGGAGATGGTAAATTAAATTTAAGCATGGAAGGGATTTGAGTATTTACCACTACCTTATATAGAGAGAGACTGAGAGATTGATATATACACACCTATTTAAACATCCTAATAATTTGTGTTTATGCCTCATTTTTAAAATTTGAAACTTTTCTAAGGCTTCATCTTTACTTTTAAGTAAGTAAATATAACATTATCTACTATAATCATCAATGAACATTATGAAATATCTCTTCTTACCTTTAATTTTTATTCCATTGAATTCACAAATATCAATGTGCACCAAATAAAAAAAAAATAGATTTTTGATAAACCGTATAAATGGTTTCCTAGGTTGCTTTGCTTGCATACAAATACTGTATTTATATTTTTTATCTATGACAATCTTAGAGATAAGATTTAAATTCATCATTTATTTTATGAAATCAAGATTTACATAACCCAACTTAACATGTCATATATAAGATGATTCGATATTATACATAGAAAAAGAAGAAGAAGAAGTAGAGGCTTTATTAACATTAAAATTCATAAAATAATCGATCACATCTTCCACATGAATCTTAAACAAATCCTCTAAATCACACAAATAACCATTTTCAAAGAAATACTCAGTACTAAGTTGTATAATTATGACTTCATTACATTTACAATCAATATTAAACCATCCCTAACTAAAACTAAACTACTCAAGATATTGCAGCGAATTGAAAGAAACTTCAAATTCATATGCACTTCGCTCTTGATTTTTGCAGTCGAATGATCCCTTAAGGTCATGATTCTACTATAGATGACCTAATAAGAAACAAATAGATATTGTTTAGCACATACATGCTTATTTACCTTAGTATATATAATTGAGTAATGTGACTCATAAATAGAAATGATTTTGGATTTAAGAGATAGACACCCAACACTGACAACATGTACAATGATCACCATGTTGACCATAGTTTTCTTAACAGTCGTAGGCTTCTTGGCTTCCTTGGTGGCACACTCCCTACCCTAATGTTTAATCTCACTATAAATCTTGACTTTTGATTTATACTTTACTTGTTTTTCCTTAAGATCAGTATGTTGTATCTTTTCGATGGTTAGGTTGAGTTTGGGAGTGCTCTCAATAGGCATACATCATCAACCAAATTTTCATACGTTATTACCAACATTTAAAGTGATGACTCACAAATTTTTTCAGTATCAAAGTCAAGTCAATCTTAGGTTAGAGAGTAGCACATAAACACATGTTTATTATGAATAATGATTTCTCAAAGATTATTAAAATAAGCAGTGAGATTACATGCATAAATAGATAATATATAACAATAATAAATATGTTCATATCAAGAACAACCGTATATCCAAAGAAATCCATTACAAAAAGTGTATGAAACAAGCAAAGTAAAAATGAAAATCGCTAAAAACGAAAATATACCGATTTGTGCTAGTGATGTAAATATAGGTACGTATATATAGAGAGAGTAGTATTTGCTCAAACTCATTCATGCTCAAATGTACTCAAACATCTCCATCATTTGATAGGTGTAGGTGTGGTCAACAATAAAGAATTGAATTTAAAAAGTGAATTATACCATTATTGATTGAATGCAAAATTTTAAAAGCACAATGGTATAATTCACTTTAAATTAAAATACATACTCGTTAAGATTTTTGAGTAGATTTAAGCATGAATAGATTTGATTACGGACCATTATCTCCCTCTATATTATATATTATATATGGCCATGTTTTTGCTTGTGATTTTTTGAAGATTTCCATTGTGTATGCTTTCCCACCCACACCCGTATACGTAGTCTCTACATGAAAGAAAGATGATATGAAAGCAAAGGAACCATCGATTACGTCCATTCAGTCATGGGAGAAAGAATTCGTCCCCTGGACACTAACAGATTCTGTTTATTTACTAGACTGGAACTCACGAAGTAAAACTCATCAAACACAAAAAAAACAAGCTACTCAAAAGCAAAAGCCCAACGGAATAAGATACGTGAGTTCACTGCAACGATAGCTCGTCATCCGTTAATTGACAACGCTGCATTTCTTCCTCACTTCCCCTTCATTGCCAGTCTTAACTTGTACCTCACCCATCTTGATCATGGCATTCACGAACTTCTCTTCCCATTCGTCAGGGTTGTTTGCGTATTCATTTACATGCTTCTTGGTGATATCACTCGTGAGCAGCGCTGCGTCGGACGTGAACAACCCCTTTTTCTGCAGAAGACCCTCAAAATACTTGTGATCTAACACGGTGGGTGTGTAGCTATCCATTACGAAAATAGTGTTGTTATTGAACTGCCGAGGGCAGACTTTCCTCAACTGCGCGGCGTACTTGGGATCCAAGAGGGGGTCAGGCTTCCCATCGGACAGATTGAATTGCCTTCCACCCAGCGGAAGACAGTGCGAGACCCCAATGGAGTGTGCACCTGCATATACATACATGAAAAATCGAGGTTTACCTAAATATACATATATGAAAAATCGAGGTTTACTTTAATATATATATATATCTATAGAGAGAGATTGGTATGTGTAAAATAGTTGGATGCAAGCTCAAGGAACGACGTACCATTCGATTGAGAAAGACAAATGATTCAGATTAAACAAAACCTTTTGTTTTCTAAGTGAATAATCTTAATTTTCTGTTTTGTCCACAAAAGCAAACAGTAAATTATGAGAATTTAATGTCATTCATCTTTGATGATCAAACACTCCATATACCATTCTCTCTCTCTATATATATATATGTATATATATAAAGGTAGTTGATGTCCATATAAAGCAAGTAGGTATGGAGGGTACGTTGCGATGATTACCTGAGAGGGTCACCAGCTCCTCTGCAGAGAACCCTTTGGTTGCAAATGATTGAACGAGAGCGCTAATGTTGGATGCTGGCGATGGAATGTTGTTGGCTACCTCAGAGGCCACAGAGACTCTCCCATCTCTTCTTCCTCCTCTCACGTCGTAATGTTTGCGTATGCCACCCTAATTGAAACATACATATTTTATGTTCTACTCTTAATTCTCTATATAATTCGATTATCTGTGCATTTAAGTGCATGCACAAATGAAGTATTCGCTTAGTTAATGCAAGAATTACCTGAAAAACGCACTCTGGTAGCGTAGGTAATGATATCTGCACATGAGACCACTCCGGAGCACTCTTTCTCTAAAGCTTCCTTCAGTGCATCAATGATGTCATACCCCTGAAGGCTTGGGTTGTTTATGGGTGCATCTCTTTCTGCGGTGTTATTTTTAGTAGAGTTGATAAGAACCGATGCATCGCAACCCTACGTTACGTAGGAGAATATATACCGCTGATTCAGTTTCTCATGTTCATTGAAGTGTAGAATCAAGTTCGAGAACACCAATTAAATCCAGCCTCAATTTCATTGATGTCATAGCAAAACATGTGATTAACAAACACACAGACATGCATGCCTTAGGATGTGTGTGAAAAAAGAGAGAGAGAGTTACCCTGACCCAACAGTCGTGGAAATGCACCCTTATTATCTGCGCCGATACATTGACGTTTCTTTGGATGAATTTTTCCATCATGTTGGCTATGATGGACTCAGCGTGTGGGCATGTCTTCTCATAGTAGTTGTAACTTAAGCCATCATCGTTTTTCTGCTCTTCTCCAACAACTGATATCACTGCTACTGACACAACCAGTGACAGAATCAAAAGGGTCTTCATGATTTCACTCCTGTTGGTATCCGGGAACACTTTTGATGAAGCAAAAGAGAGACTCTTACAGGTAACTAAAAGGACTAAGTAGAGGGAATCGAGCGATGGTGTTAATTGAGCATAGGAGGCCTATATATACTGATAGATAGCCTCAGTGGCAAGGATTGCAGTATTGTTTGGCACACCAAAACGCATCTACTACAACGCGCTGGACTGAAAATTTTGCCTATGTTATAATTATACAGCTTTTTCTTGGTATTATAGCTGATTCTTACAGCTTCTTCCTTGGTAGAAAAGTTAATGAGATGTGATTGCTTAATTCATTGAAAGCATGTTAGTTCATGGATGGCAACGTTGGCCCGACATTATGGGTGCATTAGAGATGGGAATCAACCCCACGAATTGAAAAGTAACAATGCGAAAGCTTCAAGAGTGATGATTTAATAAGTTGCGGGGAGGCTTAGAACAAAGCATTTGCAAATCCGTAGGTGAATTGGTGAGGATAGTCATAACGTCATAGATTTGACCCTCCAATCCTCACATTAGAAGCATCGACCTGAGAAATAAGGTCGACTGTAACGTACCAGACCTGAAAACGCTGTGCCTCGGTTAATTAGGATTTAGGCACCCTGGGCTGGGTTTTGGGTCGGCACAACATAACTTGCACAAAAGTTGGGTCGGGTACAAAAAAGTTGGGTTGGGCCTGCTTGATCCAACCCAAACCCATTAGGCTTGACCGGTCATTAGTTTTTTAATCAAAATATTTATGTTTTTCTGGTTTTGAACAGTTTGGAACTTAACCGGAACCGCCCAGTTCTTTGCTGGTTCCGGGTATCCAAAACTTCATGTCTACCTGGGTCATTGCAAGAGGAGATTCATGATGCTTTAAACATGCCGATGGCACAGGCATATCCAAGGCATAGGTGATAGGGTATCTGATTGCATGTACCCAATTGGGTATCTGATTTAGTGTATTTTGCTTTCTGGGATATATCAAAACAAAAGTACCCAACCGGTATCTGAAATCTAAAACCTAGTACCTTGGTCCAGATCTGACCATGAATTCTGTTAAAAGAACCAGATTTGGTAAATCTATAGCAAGGTTGGCAAATGGGACCGAGGGGTCGAGTCACTTTGGGTTTGTTCTAAGGACTCAGGCATGTGTATGACCAGGGACAAATTCGGGTCAGCATATCGGGTCAAAGCAATCCTGATCTCTTTGAACCTGAAACCGGCCATCAAATTGGGTATTACCTCCCCCATCAGGATCGTGTTGGGTCGGGTGCCCCCTTTCTGTCGGGCCAACATTGCCATCCCTAAACTATGCTTTCAGTGAATTAAGCAATCACATCCTTACGACAGCCATCATTAACATTTCTAGCAAGGAAGAAGCTGTAAGAAAAAAGCAATAATACCAAGAAAACGCTGTAAAATTATAACATATGCACAACTTTCTAACGAGTGCGTTGTAGTAGATGCGTTTTGGTGTGCCAAACAATACTGCAATTCTTGCAAATGAGGCTATCTATCAGTATATATAGGTCTCCTATGCTCAATTAACATCATCGCTCGATCCCTCTACTTAGTCCATTTAGTTACCTGTAAGAGAGAGCTCGTTAGGTGAAGGTTTCTTCTGTGTTAATTTGCTTCATCAGAAGTGTTTCCGGATACTCCAGAGGAGTGAAATCATGAAAACCCTTTTGATTCTGTCCCTGGTTGTGTCAGTAGCAGTGATATCAGTTGTTGCAGAAGAGCAGAAAAACGATGATGGCTTAAGGAATAACTACTATGAGAAAACATGCCCACGCGCTGAGTCCATCATAGCCAACATGATGGAAAGATTCATCCAGAGAAACGTCAATGTATCGGCCCAGATAATAAGGGTGCATTTCCACGACTGTTGGGTCAGGGTAACTCTCTCTCTCTCTTTTCACACACATCCTAAGGCATGCATGTCTGTGTGTTTGTTAATCACATGTTTTGCTATGACATCAATGAAATTGAGGCTAGATTTAATTGGTGTTCTCGAACTTGATTCTACACTTCAATGAACATGAGAAACTGAATCAGCGGTATATATTCTCCTACGTAACGTAGGGTTGCGATGCATCGGTTCTTATCAACTCTACTAAGAATAACACCGCAGAAAGAGATGCACCCATAAACAACCCAAGCCTTCAGGGGTATGACATCATTGATGAACTGAAGGAAGCTTTAGAGAAAGAGTGCCCCGGAGTGGTCTCATGTGCAGATATCATTACCTACGCTACCAGAGTGCGTTTTTCAGGTAATTCTTGCATTAACTAAGCGAATACTTCATTTGTGCATGCACTTAAATGCACAGATAATCGAATTATTTAGAGAATTAAGAGTAGAACATAAAATATGTATGTTTCAATTAGGGTGGCATACGCAAACATTACGACGTGAGAGGAGGAAGAAGAGATGGGAGAGTCTCTGTGGCCTCTGAGGTAGCCAACAACATTCCATCGCCAGCATCCAACATTAGCGCTCTCGTTCAATCATTTGCAACCAAAGGGTTCTCCGCAGAGGAGCTGGTGACCCTCTCAGGTAATCATCGCAACGTACCCCCTACACCTAATTGCTTTATATGGACATCAACTACCTTTATCTATATATATATATATATATATATATATATATATATATATATATATATATATATATATATATGTAAAGAGAGAGAGAGAGAGGGAGAGGGTGAGAGAGAGAGAATGGTATATGGAGTGTTTGTTGATCAAAGATGAATGGCATTAAATTCTCATAATTTACTGTTTGCTTTTGTGGACAAAACAGAAAATTAAGATTATTCACTTAGAAAACAAAAGGTTTTGTTTAATCTGAATCATTTGTCTTTCTCGATCAAATGGTACGTCCTTCCTTGAGCTTGCATCCAACTGATTTACACATCTCTCTCTCTCTCTCTATATATATATATATTAAAGTAAACCTCGATTTTTCATATATGTATATTAAGGTAAACCTCGATTTTTCATGTATGTATATGCAGGTGCACACTCCATTGGGGTCTCGCACTGTCTTCCGCTGGGTGGAAGGCAATTCAATCTGTCCGATGGGAAGCCTGACCCCCTCTTGGATCCCAAGTACGCCGCGCAGTTGAGGAAAGTCTGCCCTCGGCAGTTCAATAACAACACTATTTTCGTAATGGATAGCTACACACCAACCGTGTTAGATCACAAGTATTTTGAGGGTCTTCTGCAGAAAAAGGGGTTGTTCACATCCGACGCAGCGCTGCTCACGAGTGATATCACCAAGAAGCATGTAAATGAATACGCAAACAACCCTGACGAATGGGAAGAGAAGTTCGTGAATGCCATGATCAAGATGGGTGAGGTACAAGTTAAGACTGGCAATGAAGGGGAAGTGAGGAAGAAATGCAGCGTTGTCAATTAACGGAGGACGAGCTATCGTTGCAGTGAACTCGGCGTATCTTATTCCGTTGTGCTTTTGCTTTTGAGTAGCTTGTTTTAGTGTTTGATGAGTTTTACTTCGTGAGTTCCAGTCTAGTAAATAAACACTATCCGTTAATGTCCAGTGTACGACTTCTTTCTCCCACGACTGAATGGACGTAATCGATGGTTCCTTTGCTTTCATATTATCTTTCTCATGGTTTCATGTAGAGAGACTACTTATATGGATGCGGGTGGGAAGGCATGCACGATGCAAATCTTCAAACAATCACAAGCAAGAACATGGCCATATATAATATATATACAGATATATATAATATATAAAGGGAGATATGGTTCGTGCTCAAACCTATTCATGCTTAATCTACTCGAGTATCTCTATCAATAGGTATTTTAATTTAGAAGTGTAAATTACTTTATTATTACAATTTACTTTTTAAATTCAAATCTTTACGTTGACAATGTCGATCAAGTGATAGAGATGTTTAAATACATTTGAGTATGAATGAGTTTGAGCAAATATCTCTGTCTCTCTATATAAATACATATAGAGAGAGAGAGGGATCCATGCATAGATCGTCTAAGTTCAAATGCATTTGAAGTTCTTCATGGTTTAATGAACGTGATTAAAGGAGAAGATTTGAATTTAAAAATAATTTAATAGCCTAGTACAAAAATTACAAGAGTATAATTTTTGCTTTATAAATTCAAATCTCTACTATAGATCGAATGATGTTTTGATTTTTGACGTAAACAGTTGAGACCATAAAACAAAAACAAGTACAAAAGTATAATAGTACTTTTAATTTTATATTTTTATTATTAACCATGAAATGATGGAGCATGAATAGAGTTTGAAACTTTGTCACTTCTTATATACATAAACAATCCAAGCCTTTTGGAGTATGACATCATTGATGCACTGAAGGAAGCTTTGGAGAAAGAGTGCCCCGGAGTGGTCTCATGTGCTGATATCATTACCTACGCTACCAGAGAGTGCTTTTTCAGGTAATTCTTGCATTAATTACGTAAATACTTTATTTGTGGATGGACTTAAATGCACATATAACCAAATTATATACAGAATTAAGCACAGAACGTAAAATGTGTTTGTTTCAGTTAGGGTGGCATACGCAAACATTACTAACTGATAGGTGGAAGAAGAGATGGAAGAGTCTCTGTGGCCTCTGAGGTAGCCAACAACATTCCACCGCCAGCATCCAACATTAACTCTCTCGTTCAATCATTTGCAACCAAGGGGTTCTCCGCAACGTACCTCTATACTTAATTGATTTATATTGACATCAACTACCTTTATGATATATATAGATATTGAGAGAGAGAGAGAGAGAATGGTGTATGCAAACCGATGCAAACCACGGTGGAGTGTTTGATCATCAAAGATGAATGCAATTGAATCCTCAAAAATTGCTATTTACCAAAATAGAAAGTTAAGTTATTCACTTGAGAAACAGAAGTTAACTTTTCTTTTCTTAGTCTGGATAGTTCGTCTTTCCCGATCAAAAATTCCAGCGTTCCTTGAGCTAGCATACAACTGATTTTACATATACCTCTCTCTCTCTCTCTCTCTCTCTCTCTCTCTCTCTCTCTCTCTCTCTCTCTCTCTCTCTCTCTCTCTCTATCTATCTATCTATCTATATATATATATATATATATATATATATATATATATATATATATATATATATGTGTGTGTGTGTGTGTGTGTGTGTGTGTGTGTGTCCAGGTAGACCTCGATTTTTCATGTATATGCTGGTGCGCACTCCATTGGGGTCTCGCACTGTCTTCCGCCGGGTGGAAGGCAATTCAATCTGTCCGATGGGAAGCCTGACCCCCTCTTGCATACCAAGTACGCAGCGCAGTCGAGGAAAGTCTGCCCTCGGCAGTTAAATAACAACACTATTTTCGTAATGGATAGCTACACACACACCGTGTTAGATCACAAGTATTTTGAGGTCTTCTGCAGAAAAAGGGGTTGTTCACATCCGACGCAGCGCTGCTCACGAGTGATATCACCAAGAAACATGTAAATGAATACTCAAACAACCCTCAAGAATGGGAAGAGAAGTTCGTGAATGCCATGATCAAGATGGGAGAGGTACAAGTGAAGACTGGCAATGAAGGGGAAGTGAGAAAGAAATGCAGCGTTGTCAATTAACAAAGAACGAGCTATCGTTGCGGTGAACTTTGAAGTATCTTGTTCCGTGGGGCTTTTGCTTTTGAGTAGTTTCTTTTTGTGTTGATGAGCTGTAATTCGTGGGCGCTGCGGCAATTGGGACCTTTTGCTGCCCACTTGACATTGACTCTATACAGAGCCTGTCTCATAAACGGAAGGCACTCTGCAGTCTGCTAATAACCCTTCAACAAGAACCCAATACAATCAGTAGTACATTTCCTTCACCCTTTTTGTGCGCATTGGCTACATACGTACTCAGTAAGCATCACAGTAACAAAGGATTGAACAGCAAAAATATGGTTGGCAATATCAAGAGAGCCTTCAAATTTTCTGAAGCATTTTGACCGGAAAGAGAAATTCTAAAAGCCTTTTTTGACCAGCAAAACAGGTCGTGGAAATGGTCCTTAAAGAAATTCTAATTAAAAGTTAAAAGAAACGGCAATAAACAACATTCAAAACATGGTACACGCATTGCGTGTTGAGAGAAAAAGAAAACGTCGTTTTCCATCACACGATGCCCTCTTCTTCAGTGGGGCTGGTAAATGAACCAACCTGCTTGCAGTTGAGCTTGGTTCAGAAGGTTCGATAAACCACATGCACACAAGCACAGTGCTGTGGAAGGTTTAGTAGTCAGTTTTGGTGAAGACGAAGGCTTAATTAAATCTACAATTGATGTTCTCATATCCCAGGTTTTGCAATTCACCACCAGATTCTTGCAGTTCTTGTTGTTCTAAGCTCGTTCATCGTGTCGGTACATGAACAGGACATGAGCAAGTGGTTTCGGTTGGACTGGGCTCATGGATTGCTTAGTTGAGTTTATATAGGTGCAAGGGGAGGCGTGTGCTAGGCCTTGCATCTTTCATGTCCACCATGTAACTTGTGCGAAATATTTACATTTTACTTAACCAGCTTATGCTAACAGATTTATTTTTGCCTTCTTTAGAAAGATTACTCTTTTACTTAAATATGCTTGGTCATGTTCAGCTTCACTTAAGCTCATGGTTGGCGTGGATGAATGGCGTATGAAACCACAGCCTCGGGTTGGTTTGTTAGATTCATAAACAGGTCGTAGCTAATGGTTTGCATATCGGAACCCACATTTAGAAGATTTACTGCCCCCTGGTTTGGCTATCTTTATGACTCATAAAATATGATGTTTTATTGAAAATGCTAATTTAGTTATTTATTTATCTACACTACTTACATGGCTTTTCATTCACCTCTCTGTCTCTCTCTCTATATATATATATATTCCATGCACACATTCATCTACATGAGGTCAATAGTTGAGATCTTTAAGCAAAAAGCAAAATAGTACCAAGTATATTAAATGCATCTTGCAAATACATATATATTTTATGCATACACTCATCTATGATTAGATCATGAGGTCAATAGTTGAGATCTTTAAGCAAAAAGCAAAATAGTATAAGTGTATTAAATGCATTTTGTAAAAAGTTTAATAGTATTTTTTGCTTTTTAATTTAAAATTCAATTGTTGATCCTCGTGATTGAATGGTATCTTTAAGGATGATTGAGTATAAATGGTTATGTGCATTTATCATGTTTTGTCTCTTTATATATATATATATATATATATATATAGAGAGAGAGAGAGAGAGGGTAGTGCTAAATGCATAACATTTTTACGAGCATAAAATTGTTTAAATATTTTTATAGTTGATCTTGGAGATTAATGGTGGAGATTCAAAATGTATGTACATTAAATATCAAAGTACAAATGATGCTTTTAATTTAAATATCTATTATTTGTTTCAAGGATTAAATGGTGGACATGTTTAAGCATTTATTTACACTTAAAGACATGCATTTAAGATTATCTCTCTCTCAAAGGAGAATCCAATATTTAGTATGAAGGAGATTCTAGCGATCTTCACACACACACACACACACACACACACATATATATATATATATATATGTATGTATTAGAGAGAGAAATGGGATAAGGTACACATTTATCTCAAAGCTTTTGAGCTAGGAGCAATTATACCCTTAGTGTTATTTTATTCTCAAATATGCCGTTAACGTTAACACTAAGTTTATCTTTTGGACTAAAATACACCGGCATTCATCCAGCACTCTCTCTCCAATTACCTCGTATGGTGACCGTATGCACGAGCAGTAGGTAGCTGCAAAGGTTTACATGAGCCAAGCTTTCTTCTATCATCTGTGTGCAAAACAAGTCTGTGCTTCAATTAACCATATGTTAAGATGTTGGCACATTCCCTGAACTTGTCTGACTATCAAAATGTTTGTATACCGATCTCACCTTCCTCTCGTTTTTTCCTTTTCTATTTTTCTTCTGTCCACAATCCGTGAGATGCCTGTGCACAGACGGTGAAATGATTTTGGGGAAATCGTTTGGTGAAATTCAATATGCTGGTAATCAGACGGTGAAGGCTGCCATGAGACGACGACAGTCGTGGATCTATACTCAGGCGAGGTAAGATATCCACTCCAACCCAACAACAACAACGAAGTCTTTTCCCATACTAGACGGGGTCGGCTACATGGACTCTTTGTTTCCACATAGCCCTATCATATGTCATGTTAGTTAACTTACAATAAGCTAGATCATTCTTTATTGTTTCTTCCCAATACTTTTGTGGTTGTCCTCTACCTCTTTTAATACTTTCAAAATTTAGTTTTTCATACCTTCTTAAAGATTTTTTTTTATCTTCTTTATATATGTCCAAACCATCTTAAATGATATTCTCTCATTTTATCCTCTATTGGTGTCACTCCTAATTTGTTTCTAATAACCTCATTATGTATACTGTCTTTTCTTGTATGATCACTCATATATCTCAATATCTTCATTTATGTCATACACATCTTTTGTACATGTTGATAATTAACTACCCACTCTGAACCATAAAAATATGGCAAGTCTAATTGTTGCTCTATAATATTTACCTTTTAACTTTAATGGTATCTTGTTATCACAAAGAATACATGATGCTCTCTCCATTTTGATCAACCATCATTAATTCTATAAGTAACATCTCCATCAATTCTTCCATCCCAACCCAAAATTCAAAAATCAACTTAAAATCTATAGTTCACCCTACTTGAAATCATTCAAGGACTATTCGCTCCACCTCAAAAGAGTTTCTAGATCCGTCACTAGATTACGAGGTATCATAGTGTTTCTAGGTATTTTTTGGTATGAGGAGGAAATATTGGTATTTATGTTGTATATCGAACATTTAATGCAGATGTATTTCTCATGTTTGTGAAGTAAATATTGATCTTGTGAAGCTCATTTCTGTCGTTTAAAGTTTTTAAATCCCGGTAAATCACTATCTGAGTGTTCGGCTTTCCTCTTTTATCTACTTTATATAGAGAAATACAAGTCTTAATAGATTTGAAATACAAATAAGTTTCACTCAAAATATCCGCTTCACAAAAAATTCCCACTAAAAGACGAGCCGTTGTGCCTCTATAGCTAGCCCCAAGATACCACTTCAAAGCCAAAGTAACCATGTTGAGTCCGGTGTTTCTCGTAAACAGAATCTCCATCTGAACTAAAATAATAATGAAACTTCGCTGTTATGCACGTACCCTCATTTGCATACTTTTAATACATATTCTACCCAAAATACCTTTATTAATTGTCTCTTTCTTCGCCAAATGTTTTGTGTTAAATAAAGATTTTTTCTTTGCCTAAATGTTTTGTGTTAGATAAAGATTTTTTATGCCTGTGCATCTTATATAACAAGAATTTCAACTGGCTCATTTTCTTTGTTTAGTTATTTTTTATAAAAATGAAGGGTAACTAAGAAAAAAAAAGAGTTGGTGAGCTTGACTCTGAGAGGGTGCATGTGTTCAACTGGCTCATTTTTTTTGTTTAGTTATTTTTTATAAAAAAAAAAAGATAACTAAGAAAAGAATAAGAGCCGGTGAGTTTGACTTCGAGAGGGTGCATGTGTATGTGTTTTAGGCTTAAGCGTAAAAAAAAAGTTGAAGAAAAAGAAAAGAATAAGAGAAAACGTGAAGATTCGATTATCTTTATTATCTTAAACGAGTCGATAACGTGTCCGCTCCTGTCATGAACGCTCGCTGCAATTTCAAGCGTGTCCCTGTCTGAAAGAGTTAAGAATAAAACGAAGGAAAAGCTCATCGTGTTTTTGTTCTGCCAAACGCTGCAGCGAAAGGCTCTCTCTCTCTCTCTCTCTCTCTGTCCGTCGACCCAGCTCTCTCTCCAGCAAACCCGTGAAATTCCCTTTATGGAATCCCTCTTCTCTATCCCCTCCCTCCCGTAGATTCTACAAGCTTCTTCCCGCTTCCATCGAGATGGCAGGAGTCTTCTTGCTGCAAAGCCATGGCTTACGGTCTCTCCTCCCCCGGATGGAAGATTCCAGAAGCTTTTTCGCACCTTCCATCCGGAAGAACCCTAAGGGAGCTAAGGTTTTTCCTATCCGTGCGAGTTCTTCCGACGCCGAGCGGGGCCATAGCGGAAGGAACCCTCTTTCGGTGGTTCTCGACGTCCCAAGGGCCCTCTGGGCGCGGACGCTCCGCCCGTTGAGCGATTTCGGTTTCGGACGGAGGAGCGTTTGGGAGGGAGGCGTCGGACTTTTCGTTGTCTCCGGGACGGCGCTTCTTGCGCTCTGCATCGTGTGGTTGAAAGGATTTCGGTTGCGGTCGAGCATGAGGAAGTACGAAGCCGTGTTTGAATTCTCGCAGGCGTGCGGGATTTGCACGGGGACGCCCGTCAGGATCAGGGGGGTCAATGTGGGTACCGTCGTTCGCGTCAATCCTTCCTTGAAGAGTATAGAGGCCGTCGTCGAGGTAAACTCATATGACTCGATGTTTGAACGATTTGGGTTCGGAATTCATGACTCAATCGTTCCTCGTTGTTGCGTGAGTTTGAAATAGCAGATTGTGATTTTTCTAAGTGCAGGTTGATGACGATAAAATTGTTATACCTCGAAATTCATTGGTTGAGGTCAACCAATCTGGGTTGCTTATGGAGACTATGATTGATATTACACCAAGAGATCCAGTTCCTTCTCCGACGGTCGGCCCTCTTGATCCGGATTGCCATAAAGAAGGGCTTATCCTCTGTGACCACCAGAAGTTAAAGGGATATCAAGGGGTGAGTTTGGACGAATTGGTTGGAATATTTACCCGTCTTGGACAGGAGATGGAAGAAATTGGCGTTTCAAAGACATACAAATTGGCTGAGAAAGTTGCAACTGCCATAGAAGAAGCCAAACCACTCCTTGCGAAGGTGTTCATCTAATTCATATATTTGAACTTTCTACTTTGTATTTGCCTATTATGTAATTCCTTCTGCTCGTGATGAGATTATTCTATACAATTATCAACTTTTAATTTTTCTTGGTTTAATCTATCATGATGTGAGTTTATATGGATAGACCTTTTCTATCAGAAGGTATAGTAACTATATGTAAAGGTTGCTTGTTGAGGTCTTTTACGATTGAAAAGACGTGCTACCTATCTTGTTAAGTGGTTTTGAGATACATCTACTTGAGCAGATGGCTTTTGACATTCTTTTCTTGCATCTCATGAGTCATGAGCATTGTGTTGGCGCCAACATATTCATTTCCACCATCCACAATAGATACAACTGCATGTATCTTGAATCCATTCTAGTTCATGTATCTTGCATTTCATCGATAGCAGGGAAGTGCTTATTTTCACCTGAAAGTTTGTTGGAGCAAGCTGGATTCCGATCTGCATAAGATATGCCTTTATGTTTTCCAAATTACCTGGATGTGATTAGTTCAGTTTGACTATGGCAACTGTACTATGGTCTATGGGCTTCTTCCAGATTCTAGACATCCGAAAGATGCCCTCTATCTTGACTGGGCCAACTATACCTTTTGTCATTTTTGGGTTAGTTTGGAGATAAGGGATCAGAAGCGTCTTTGAGGGGAAGAAGAAGCCTCTAGGCATCCTCTTATGGAGCTGGTTCAATCATCAATGTTTCGCCTTTTCGATACAGGGGTTTTGATGTGGGAAATCTGTTGGAACTAATAGCTTCATAGATCCTCGTGGTCTTTAGTCTTTACTCTTAGATGTATCGGGTGCACTCTCCTTGTGCTTTTGCAACAAATGTATACTCACTTATCAGAAAAAAAGAAAATCTTAATCAAGGCAGATCTATCATCTGTCAGAATACATACTTGTGTCCTTTGGCGCTGAGGTACAAGCATCCCTAGGCAGCTCACTCAAAAGAGAGTGTGATTATGTTAATGTCATGTGGTGCATTTTATGCTGGTGAATACAAACAAACAACAACAACAACAACTAAGCCTTTTCCCATACTAGACGGGGTCGGCTACATGGATTCTTTGTTTCCACAGATCCCTATCGTGTGCCATGTTAGCAGTTAACTCCCAATAAACTAGATCATTCTTTATTGTTTCTTTCCAACACTTTTGTGGTCGTCCTCTACCTTTTTTAATACTTTCCAAATTTAGTTTTTCTAACCTTCTTACAGGTTCTTCTTTTGATCTTCTTTCTATATGTCCAAACCATCTTAAATGATGTTCTCTCATTTTATCCTCTATTGATGCCACTCCTAATTTGTTTCTAATAACCTCATTATGTATACGGTCTTTTCTTGTATGACCACTCATCCATCTCAACATCTTCATTTCTGTCACAGACATCTTTTGTACATGTTGATGATTAACTGCCCAACACTCAGAACCATAAAACATGGCAGGCCTAATTGCTGCTAATATTTACCTTTTAATTTTAATGGTATCTTCTTATCACAAAGAATACCTGATGCTCCTCTCCATTTTAACCAACCAGCATTAATTCTATGCGTAACATCTCCATCAATTCTTCCATCACTTTGAAAAATTGACCCTAGGTATTTAAAACTTTCGTTTTGGGGAATGCAATGTGTGCCAATTTTAATTTCTATGTCCTCTGAAGTAGCCAAATGATCAAACTTACATTCCATATATTCTGTCTTTGTTCTACTAAGTCGAAGGCCTTTGTTTTCTAATGTTTCTCTCCATAGTTCCAATTTTCTATTAACTTTTTCCTTAGACTCCTCCACTAATACAATGTCATCTGCAAATAACATACACCAAGGTACTTCATCTTGAATATGTTTTGTTAACTCATCCATCACCATTATAAATAAGTATGGACTTAAAGTTGATCCTTGATGTAACCCAATATTAACTTCAAAGAAGTCTGTCGTTCCTTCATGAGCCCTCACACATATTTTTGCACCATCATACATGTCTCTTATAAGGTTAATATATGTCAATGGGATACCTCTTTTTTCCAAAATTCTCCAAAGAACCTCCCTCGGTACCCTATCATAAGCTTTTTCTAGATCAATAAATATCATGTGAAGGTCTTTCTTTTTTGCTCTAAAATGTTCCATAAGACGTCTCAGAAGGTGAATCACTTCAATAGTAGATCTACCTGGCATAAATCCAAATTGGTTCTCTGTTGTACTTGATACTTGTCTTAACCTACGTTCGATAATTCTTTCCCATAATATCATAGTATGACTCATTAACTTGATACCTCGATAATTCTCACAATTTTGAATGTCTCCCTTGTTCTTATATACGGGTATAAGTGTACTTGCTCTCCATTCCTCGGGCATCTTTTGGTTTTTCCATATTTCATTAAATAGTCTTGTGAGCCAAGTGATTCCTATTTCTCCTAGTATTTTCCAAACTTCTATAGGAATATTATCTGGTCCTACCGATTTACCACTCTTCATATGTTTAAGAGCCTCTTTGACTTCATTCTTTTGAATACGTCGGTAGAAATTGTGGTTTATATACTTTTCTGACTTGGCTAAATCTCCTAAACTAATACTAACATCTTTATTTTCATTAAAAAGATTATAAAAATAGTTTTTCCATCTATTTCTTATATCATCATTTGCCACTAGAATTTTTTCATCCTCGTCTTTTATGCATCTAACATAATTAAGATCTTTAGTTTTCTTATCTCTAGCCCTAGCTATCCTAAAAATATCTCTTTCACCCTCTTTTGAGTTGAGTTTTTTTATATAAGTCCTCCCAAATCTTAGCTTTTGTTTCACTAACGGCCTTTTTTGCTTCCTTCTTTGCTTTCTTATAAGCTTCTAAAGTTTCACTAGTTTTCTTAGCATAATGTAATTTGTAACATGCCCTCTTTGCCTTGATTTTATTTTGTACTACTTCACTCCACCACCAAGCTTCTTTTTGTGCCGGTACACCTTCCTTAGATACCCCTAACACATCTTTCGTCACTTTCCTAATATGTATAGCCATATTGTTCCACATATCAGAGGGTGTGCCAACATAATTCCAAACATCTCCTTGAAGGACTTTCTGTTTAAATATATCTTCTTTCTCTCTTTTGAGGTTCCACCATTTAGTCCGAATTGCTCGATGCACTCTTTTCTTCTTTGTCCATTTTTTTTATTTGTAAATCCATAACTAAAAGTCGATGTTGGGTGGTTAAGCTTTCTCCTGGAATTACCTTACAATCTTTACAACACGCTCTATCTTTTTTTCTACAAATAAAGTAATCAATTTGTGTTTGTGATAAGCCACTCTTATAAGTAATTAAATGTTCATCTCGTTTTTTGAAGATTGTATTGACTATAAAGAGATCAAATGACATAGCAAAATTTAAAATCTCCCTACCTTCCTCGTTTATATCCCCATAACCAAAGTTTCTATGAATCCCTTGATATCCTAATGCCTCTTTACCGACATGTCCATTTAAATCTCCTCCTAAACAAATCATCTCCCTTTGTGGAATCTTTTGAAACACCTTATCTAACTCTTCCCAAAAAACTGTCTTTATACTATCTTCTAGTCCTACTTGGGGTGCGTAAGCACAAACTATATTCAAAACCTCTACTCCTAACACTAATTTCAATGTCATGATTCGGTCACCATATCGTTGTATGTCTACTACACTCTCCTTTAAATCTTTATTTATGATAATACCAACTTCGTTTCGGGCCTTTTCTTTACCTGGGTACCATAATTTAAAACCTGTATCCTCTATCTCCTTTGCTTTTTCTCCAACCCATTTTGTCTCTTGTAAACATAGAATATGAATCTTTCTCCGAATCATAGTATCTATCACCTCCATTAGCTTACCCGATAATGTTCCGATATTCCAAGAACCAATACGAATCTTATTATCTAGGACTAGCTTCCTTACCCCCCGCATCCGTCCATAATCAAAATGTGGAGACCCTCTCTGAAAAATTTTCACTACATTCGGGCGGCAATGTAGTGGGACTAACTTCTTTACCCACACCCATCCATGATGTGGGAACCCTCTCTGCAATTGATTCACTACATTCAGGCGAAAATGTTTACTTCTTACTGCATTCGGGCTCTGCAGCACGTCGCTAGGCGGGGACGTCCCAAAGCAATGCTCATAATTTTTGTAATCCATGTTGTAGAAATCCGACGAAGTTTTACGCTGGCTGTCGGAAGCCTAACACAACCCTTCTCCTTTATCCGGGCTTGGGACCGGCAATGCAAGGGTGATCCCTTACATGGGCGGAGTTTTTTTTTTTTTTATGCTGTTGAATAGAAAAGATAATTTCTAGTGATGATTTCAAATCCATAGAATCTTGGCTTATAGTTTTATGGAACAAGTGACCCTTGCCTTAAATACTTTTCAGGAGTCAGTTAACAGTGAGGCAAGAATTTGTGCCCGGTGGCTATTTTGTTTGCGTTATTGAAAGCATACCTCTTTTATTCTGGTGCAAATCTTACTGTAGGCATGCCCCCACAGCTTATCTGACCTTACCAATATCTTTTGAAGCATCAGCACCATGATTTGCTGGATATGCTGCGAGAATCATTGTTAATGGTCAATGTATAAACCTTAAGATATTTCATAAGTGCTTCTATTATGAGTGAAGAGTGTAGCCCATTGCCATCCTCTATCATATGGTGTATTTGTTCCTACATATGTATTACCTGTGATGAACATCAGTGACAGAGACATCGGCCCTTTTGTTTGAGAGATGCGGAAACTTTTGAACTTTCTACTACGAGCATGGGGCTCTATCATTTCACCATTTTTAAAAAGAAATTCCTAACATCTTCTGCATTGTTATTCCTAATTTATTTGTTTATTTGCAACTTGAGATCTATTTCACATTTTCTTCATCCTCCTGCATACCAAGAGGATGGCTTTGGTTATCTAATTCTAAGGCAATTTGTATGGTCGCTTTTTATTTGAGATTTTGCTTACTTGATTTCTGCATGATAATCATGTGCTTTGCCTGGTGATGAAGAATTACTCTTCATATGCTAATATCTAATGCCTTCTTTTTTCCTTTAGTGACGTCACAGATTGAGGCCATGGCTGAAGATGTTCAACCTTTATTGACAAAGGTTTGTGATGGTGACCTACTCAAGAACGTAGAAAAATTGACGAGGTCCCTGACTGAAGCTAGCGAAGACTTGAGGTGAAGTTATAAGATTACAAAAGTGTGCATATCTTGTCCTTTGCTATTGGCTTAGTGTAAGAATGACAGCCATAGGAATTATATATGATGATACGTTCAGATGAATATGATCAGCTAAATAACTGAAATATCTATCTTGTAGAGTGGTGCATTCTTCTATTCTAACTCCTGAGAACACGGAGCTTCTTCGTGAATCCATTGCCACTCTCATATTCACTCTCAAGAATATTGAGGTCATCATTTAGCTTGTTTTGGTTGCTCATTGTTCTTATGTTCTCCCAGATGGCTGCACGTTTTCTGTGAGATTGTTTCTTAATTGATAGAGAGCAATTTTTGTGCAGAGTATAACGACCGATATTTCCAGCTTTACTGGTGATGAGGCTACAAGACGTAACCTGAAATTGCTGATTAGGTCTCTTAGTCGCCTCCTGTAACCCTGAGTTTCTGCAAATCTCCAACAGGTAATTCCCTATTGAGCATGGTTGTTGTTTTCAACTAGTTATGTTTGAAACTTTGAAGGATTGAGATTAGGAATGTCGATGTATAGCAGTTGTTGTAAATATTATATATTAAGAGTGATTGGATCCTGCCCATCACTGATGCTTACTTAGGCTTGACCGTTACTTTTTGGAGACACGAAGGTAATTACATTGTCTTATTTACTTTTTTAAAAACCCTTTTAAAAAATTTTAAATTACGCTCATGCCACCGAAAAGCGGATGGGCATGTCAGAGGTGAGCAGGATCTGATTTTTGTATATATTAACTTACTATGTTATCATATATTTGTACTTGGATCCTTACATCCTGTATCATCCCCAATGATCTATCAGCAGGTACTAGAGTTAATCATATGATATTGTAGTATTATCATGCGATTTTTTTTTCTGAATTTCATTGTTTTTCAGCTTTTCTTAAAACTTAATTACATTTTTATTAAATAAAAGGATACCATACTCTATTGTACGATATACTATATAGTAGGACATGCACTTGTTGGTATACCGTATAATGCAGGGTTTGACACCATATCTACAAAGTGTCGCACAAGTTCAGATTCCCAATTGCTAGATCGTGAGAGCTGAGTAGCAAACCACTATGACGGTGCAAGTTGCTGCACTTGCATAAGGCACTCAAGAATTAATTTGCGTTTCCCCCCTCAAATGCTTCTTTTTTAGTTCTTATTATTTCCAGTTTCCGATATTTAGACTGCAGATTGATAATTTGGCAAAAGCAACGCTACATCCATGTCGTCCATGCCCATCGGCCTAGAGTCAACTATTTATACGTAACTTCGCTTCAACAAATCTGCTTTTATGAAGATTAGAAAGACTATTTCTTTAGCTTTCGTATGTTCTGAATTTCCATCTAAATATTGATCACAAATAGATCCCCTCAGTAGAGTACTTTTTCCAATTCAGTAGAATTAACACACAAGTAGGTGGTTTCAAGTTTCTTCATCATTGGAAGCACATCTATCTTATAGTTATTTTTTATTTGAGTGCATTGGATTGAATTATACACATACATTTTCCATTTCTACAAAACAAAGTTGTTTTGTTAAATAAAAGAAAACAAAGCTTTTCTGTCGACTTGCTCAATGAAATTACTTCTGCACAAGGAGATATCGCTCTCCTGGCTACGGGATTGACTCAAAAGAACCTTCACGTTGAAGAACTCCAGTTTGACGCCAGGGTGTGCATGCCTGCTCGGGTCTGACTAACCCCTGCTTGCCTATCAACAAGAAAAAGAAAGCTATACTGTCGTATTGCTGCTTGCAGGTTCTTTTTCTCTGGTCTAGCAGATAAGCTGCGGAGCATCTTACTCATAACAAAACATCCGAGGCAGTTAATTTCAACGAGATCAGAGAGGCCAAAAAAGAAGATTCAAGTTCATTTCCCCCCAGTCATGCTTCCTGCATTGAAGACCATTCTTTAAGGAAATCTAGTTGCTGATAAATTCTTGTAACATGGAAGTAAATGACCTAATGGCACTGCCGAATTTTGTTGAATTGCATCAGGTGAAATCAACTTCCTTTTTCATCAGTTAAAATAACTACGCCCGTGTAAGGGATCACTCTT
The DNA here is from genome assembly GCA_036023115.1 of Brasenia schreberi. NCBI lineage: Eukaryota > Viridiplantae > Streptophyta > Magnoliopsida > Nymphaeales > Cabombaceae > Brasenia > Brasenia schreberi. The sequence continues at coordinate 20,425,048 of JAYKKT010000073.1, read as the reverse complement.
GCTTGGTCGGTTCCAAGTTCAGATAAAAAAGGAGAATTGCATTAGGCTTTTGACCATAAAACTTTGTCGAACTTATCTATCATGGATTATACAAAAATTGAGCATGATACATGTTAGGGTTATGTTAGGGTTATATGGAGAAAGAATCCATGTAGCTGACTCATCTAATATGGGAAAAGGGGTTTAGTTGTTGTTGTGGAGTGGTATAAAATCTTAGGAACCATTGGCTGATTTAGGCATCCCTGTGCGATCCTAACGGCTGGTGACATGAACAGTTCCTTCTTTTTGGGATAGTCATGATGGGTTCGGCAGACCCGTGCCAGGTATACAACTCTATACTGAAGAATGAAGTCTGCACTGAAAAGTTAAGACTGAAGGGTGCCAGCTCGCTGGCATATCCTTCCGACAACCAAGGACCGAGATCCAGAGCGTTAGCCCAACGGCAGTGTGCTCTAGCGCCGTTGTTGCTGGTGGGGAGTTTGACTCCCAGAGGGTGTGTGTGTTAGGGTTCGGCCTTCTCCTGTAATCCAAAAAAAATCACCACCAAGGGCCTCCAATACCTGCTAGAAAAACTGGCAGGTGGTTAAAATTCTTGGGGATCCATGAACAACCAAAATTTTGTAGACTTTAGTAAGCTCACTCATCCGTTCCTGATCTAGCTGGATAGACCTGTGGTGCACTACTTACTGCGTAAGCTATGTATTGCCTTGAGGCCTCCACAACTACCCTGAAGAGCTTGAAATCTCTCGGAATCTTGATCCACCATAGTCACTTATAGATGTAGCCTTGAAAGGGGTAGGTGAACCAATCCAAACTTGGAGAATGAAACCTGATCGGTTTCGCACAGTATATCCCACTTGCCAGCAGTTGTTCCCTCGAACGGAGATGGATAACCTGCTGGGGGCGGGATCCACCACTGGAGAAAGCAGCCACTTCTATCAAATTTTGAAGATGAATCAGGTACAATCGACAGGTTTCTCTCTCTAACCGTGTTCACTGAATTCTTCACAAACCTGTCTTCTGTTTTCATTTGAGTATAAAAAAATGATAGTTTCTTCTTTTCCACATTGTGAACCACTAACTGAAAGGCCCCCATGGCTGCCTTTCTTTCTTGTTCTTCCATCGTTAAAAGCACCATCTAAGTAAGGAAATTTTGATGGTCTGATAAGTTTCCCAACGGACTCCAAACCAGGATACGTGGTGCGAAATTTTCTCAGTCCAGAACAGTAGATGAACAAATGTCTCTCTCTCTCTCCTGCATAGTTGACACAGGCCATTGTTGCTAATGCCGAAGTGAGTCAGCCTGACTATTGTTAGCAACAGATCTTTGAGTGCAAAACACATGGTCAGTGCGGCACGGGGTTGCGCATCAGGCACCAAATCAAGGGTGCTTCAGTAAGTCGGCTTCCAGTATGTCTGATCTGTTGCCTGGCCATCTCGGAAGTATAGGTTTCCCGTTCCACTTCAATTGATCTGTCCCTCTGCGAGCTGACTTAGTCGATGCCTGTAGAATGCTTTTGTAGCTGACTGTATTGTTCCTTTGAAAGGTCACGCTCCATGAACTTTGCAAGCGGAAAGCTTCCCATAATTTGCTCGAAGGACTTGATAACCCATTTAGGCAAGGCAAAGGACATTACCCAATAAAATGGAATAAATACCAGAGTAGCTTTCGTCAACACCAATCTTTCACCAACACCAATCAGCTCGCCATCGTTAGTAGGTGCCCGCGAACAGTCTCCAAAAGCTGTTGACAATAGGAGAGCACATCTCTTTTCGGAGCCGGCACCTAAAGACGGGAAGTCCCAAATATTTGAAGGGGAGTGAGCCTTGTTCCAGCCACACAGGTTCTTAATAGTGGAAGCTCGAGTCCCGTCACGCTCTCAGTGCCGAATTACTTTCAACAGGCAGATTGAATGTTTTTGGCCGTGAATTCAGAAGAGAGAGTTGGCCGTGTAAAAACTATGACTCCATCCCAAATCCAAGATATAAATAGGCACAATGTTTTTGCTGCTCTCCTCTAGAAGCAATTTTGTAAACAATCACTCCATCACGATAAGAAATAAATACGAAGACAATGGATCTCCTTGCTGAATGCCACAAGATCTAGAGAAACATTTTCCATTATCAACATGGTGAAGCTCATTGTGGATACATGCAACATTACAAGTTTGATCCAAGTCTCGTTGAGGTCGAAGTATCTCAGACAACTTTGTAAGAAGCCCAGTTGATCCTGTCTTAAGCCTTAATGACGCCCATTTTAAACAGAACCGCGGCTTTCTTACTTGCTGATACGCAATCATCTAGTTCATGTGCTAGAAGGATACTTTCTTGAATTGGATGAGGCTCTATACTAAGTTTTAGTATTCATTTATGTTCTCCAGACTTAGTAATTATCAACTTTCTTAATGATAAGAGACATTTGGCTACCAATATTTTGTGCATTGGGCATTTTTGGAGGGTCATCATCTGTTCCTGCCTGATCAAGTTCATGTCAACCTGTCTGGACTCAACTGTAACTAAAGAACAGATCTTCATATAAAATAGTGTCAGAAGCCACTGCAAAAAAATAAACGAAGATCAAGAAAACCCTGCTAATTAAGACAAAAGGTTTTTGGTGTGTTGAACCCGGATGCGGGTTTGCATTTTGTGGGTCGGATCTGAAACACCACTCCAATCATCCAAGCAATTGGCAAATAAGAACTTGGCTTTTATCAGTACACTTATTCTGTTCGACTTTGGTGGGACATTCAAGTAGACTGGCTTTAAAAAAGGAGGAGCTTTCGGGAATCTGCACTTGGAAGGTTCTCATAACCCATTCAAAATTTCAAAACCCCTTCTTTAATAACGGTCACCTTATTACCCTTTGACAAACAGGAAGCGGCCACTCAATTCATTTTACAAACTCTGACTTCCCGCTCCATCTTCGAACGGCCAAAAGTCTCATTTCTCCTCTTACTAAACTCAAGTTAGCCAATCTGAATCTGTGCCTAAAACCAAGCAATCTGAATCTGTTCCCGGTTCATTGATCCTCTTGCTGATCATGGCAACGCCCGTTTCGTCTCACAAGCATCTTCCAACTGATTCCGCGGAATCCAAAGTAAGAGTCGTTGTGAGAATCAGGCCGTTTTTGCCTCCCGAATACGGCCACGCCGGCGAGAAACCTCTCCCTTGCGTCTCGCTTGCGAAACAAGAAGATGTGCCTGGAGAAGGAGTCGATGTTCATATACAGGATCAATTCACAAGGTTGGTTTTTGCAAAGTTTTACGCTGACAATACCATCCACCGTAGATTGCATCTTGGCAGTTCCTTCTGTTTTATGCTCACATTCCTCTAAGTTAGTAGGAACGAGTGTTATAGGCTCGATTTTTTATACGGGCAAGGCTGCGAAATTGGTCAGATTTTCGCCCGTGAAGTAAGTCCTCTTCTGCCGGGAGTTCTTGAAGGCCACAATGCTACTGTCTTCGCATATGGGGCAACTGGTAGTGGAAAAACATACACAATGCAGGTATAGTTTTCCTATTATGCACTCTTGTTATGCTTTCTTTATTCCTTTTGTTTTTAGTGATTTTCAAGGTTGATGTTGAATTAGGGGACGACAGAGCAACCGGGATTAATGAAATTGGCGATGTCGAGCATCATGTCAATGTGCCAGGAAAAAAGAAACTTGATTGAGATCTCATATTATGAAGTTTATCTTCATCGGTGTTATGACTTGCTGGAGCCTAAGATGAAGGAGGTGTCTGTGCTTGAAGACAAAGATGGTAAAATTCAGCTGAAGGGTCTTTCTCAGGTAATTTCGCCAGTTTCATGTGTTGGATATGTAAAGAAGCATGGATAACCATTGATGGTATTTATGCTTGTTTCAGATTTCAATTTCGTCAATGGAGAAGTTCGATGAAGTTTTCTCGCGGGGAATTCAGCGGCGAAAAGTTGGGCATACTGGCCTCAATGATGTATCAAGCAGAAGCCATGGAGTTCTCATGATTTCAATATCAAAAACTGATGAGAACTCGAACATTTCACTACTTGGGAAGATTAATCTCATAGACTTGGCAGGTTCTTTCCTTGGACATAGAGGAATAAACTCGTTACTGTAATTCTGCTCCTCCTAATTTTTGTGGGATATGCAGGGACTGAAGATAATAGAAGAAGCTTCAATGATGGACTTAGGCTTCAAGAGAGTGCCAAGATCAACCAATCCCTCTTTGCACTTTCTAATGTGATCTATGCATTAAACTGCAATCAGTCCCGAATTCCGTATCGTGAGAGCAAATTGACTCGGATTTTGCAAGATTCGCTCGGTGGTACTAGTCGGGCACTGATGATTGCTTGCTTAGTAAGTATTTTGCAAATATTTGTTAACTAATATATCAAGAATAATGCAGATGCCAACTACCTTTCTCGTTACATGTACTAGAATCCAGCATCTTATCAAGAAGCTGTGCACACTGTGAGCTTAGCTGCTCGATCTCGCCAGATAGTTAATTATGTTCCTTCGGGGAAGAAACAAGAAACTCCAAGACAGAAGGTCGATATGGAAGCTAAGCTTCGAGATTGGCTTGAATCCAAAGGCAAGATAAAGACTACTTCCTCTTGCAACGTCACCCCCACCATCAATTCTGCCAAGAAAACAACTTTCTTTAAGTCTTCTGCAAATACAAAATTTGCCAACAGAATCGCATCAGAGAAAAAGGGGAGGTAATCCAAGCTTCATTTTCTATACAAGGATGGATCTTATTGGTAGATTTCTAAGTGAGATCCTTCTTTTTTAAAATTATTAACACAGAAAACTCTTCGATTTCCAACCCAAAGGTCCAGTGGGAGAAACCATGGAGGTTCGTTCTATCCTTGATAGTTAAGTTGCTTTAATGAAACTTCATTCAAGATTAATTTATGTAGCTTCATGTTCTTTTGTTACCCAATAATGACATGTTGGACAAGAAACTCATATTTAATCACACCAGGATAAAGTATCAAATAAGAAAGCCATATTTCAATTCTCCAAATCATAACTACCATCGTCATAATCCATAATGGTGAAACAACTATTTTCCCTTGGAGTATGACGAGAAATGCTGATTTAACAGCTATTTTATCACACTCAGAGCGTTAGCTCACCTGGCAGGGGACTCGGACATAAGTTGAAGGTTGTTAGTTTGATACCCGGGGCGTGCACACCTGGCTTCGCCCTACGCATTGTAACCAAAACAAAAGAAAAAAACAGCTGTTTTCTCTTAAGAGGTGAAATAAGTACCCTATTTTCCTCTATAATCCATAATGATTAAAAGAAATCTTTATGCTGATATTAGTCCGCTGCAGTTCAAAAATCGACTTTCTATTGATTTCTATTAAAATGTAGTCACTAGTGCATATAGATGCAGCTTCGTTTGATAGAGTAGCTACCATACTATGAAAACATGCAATGCTGAAACAAAGTGCGGTTCTCATGAAGGAGAATTCCCTTCCCTTCTCATAAAATAAATGGTCCCTAGGAAATATAAAGAGAAGAAAACTAGTGATATTCGAAGAGTGTCGACATATATGAGTATGAGAAATACAAACCTGAAGTGTCTAAATCTAAACAACAGATAGCATTTTTCTCAAAATTATCAAAATTCAGAATGAAGAAACATGATTAGAAATATACCTTTCTGCTACTTGAGGTTTGCTAACTTCAATGTAATTGTTTTTGGATTTATATGCAACTGCAGGAAAGCTCCATGTGTGTTTCATATACAACAAGACAATCGTGTACCTCGAATGAGGTTTGGTTTGGGTCAACGATTCTTAAGTTCTTGTCTGTTCTCTATGTTAATGGGTTCCGTTATTCTTTGATAGGTTGTAGAGTATCAAAAAGATGATGATGGAAACAAATTCATGGTACCACCCATTATAACAAAGAAGTAGAAGCTGCCAACGAGTGCAATGTTTGGAGGCCGTTGGCTGTCATAATCGGTAATTTCCATATAATTGATACCAATAGTGTATTTGGATGAGTTCTCAGAACTAACTTCATAAACAAAACTCTTGATGCTAAAATTCTGAAGAATGGCTGCTCTCTTATACACCAATTCATTTATCTTTTCATGATTCCAATGGTAATAATTAGTGAGTGTGCCTTTTTGTACCTGTGAGGTAATTATAGAACTAAATGAAGAAGGTAGGATATCCGGGCAGAAAATAAGGACCAAGGTTTCAAATTAGTATTGTTATAAAGGGAAACCTAAACTTGACGAGCCGAGTTTGAAGGTAACTTGATTCATTCACTTAGTTCCTTCTTAAATGAACTTGGCTTGATCTCTAGCCTAAACGAGGAGATATTTCCTTCCCTCTGGGACAATGTGATATGTTAAGAGTTGACACTGCAAAAGGATCAAATATCTTGTAGGGGCTTGTTATCTATTATCTCTCTAGTTTTGTTTGATAAAAACAAAATTGGAAATATGGCTATAGAACTTGGTTCTACTCTAAAATATTCAATCGATTGTGTCACTTGTGACTTGCGTCAAACAGAATGGGTCGAGTAATGCATCTTTGGGGAAGACGTATGTTCCTGTTATTTCATTACTTCCGCTATGAATGTGGGCTTGATAGGAATATATGTTGAATCCCTTCTTGATTTTAACAGGATTATGCTAATTGATTCCAATCCTACTGAACCCCAAATAAAAACGTAGCAGTCTCTATTGAGAGTTTATCCTTCACCGAGGAACTGATTTTGCAATTTCATGATTTTTTTCTTTTTTGCCTTTGAACAGATCAGTATATGGACAAGGAAAACAGGATGTCACCATTGGCTAATACGAGTTCGAAAAGGCGACGAAGCTCTTCCAAAGTTTTTCTCTCTCCAGTAAATTTCAATATCAGTGGATCGATGCCAGAAGATATGCCACAAAAAACTCAGTTAACTGAAGTTCCGTGCAGCTCCAAAGTTTCAACGCTAAACATGTCATGTGTTTCAAACCACGATGATGATGTTGAAACATTACCTTCAGGCACTCCTCTCGATAAATTTCACGCAGAGGGGTCATCCTTGAAGGTATGTAAATCGGCGTTTCTCTCCTACATTTTGTTATTTCATTGAGTATGCGATACTGAAACAATCTCATTTTTTGTTACTGTGGGATGGATGGACAGAATTTGCTTATTGAAAGATACCTGACATTCTTGAATAAAGCTAACAGGCAAGCAACACTCTTTGTGCTTTATAGCTTAAATATTGAACCACTGTTTGAAAGTTGAAATAGAATACAATTGGAAGTTTAAATTTTCCTTTTCTTTTTTGTTGCTGTTGCAGGGAGGAGCTAATGGGCTTGAAGGTGAGTTGCCATTGTAGTCTATCCTGGTTCCTGCAGATAACAACCCTTTCCCTTTCTCACTAGAGATAAATTCATGGATTCCTAGTTGTCATTGTACTCTCTCTTGGTTCCTGCATTTAACTCTAAAGGAGTTTTAGCAATCGGCATGGGTGCTGTTCCTCATTACCTTTACGACTGGAATTTGCTTTGATCCACAGGGCATTGGGCAGAAAAGAGCAGCTTACATTCTTCAGCTTCGGGAACAATCCCCAGATCCCATTCAAACGGTAGAGGAACTTAAATTCCTTTAGCAATTAAGAAGCATATATGTCACCTGAATTTGGTTTAATTCATCAAAAAGAAAGAAATCTCATAAAATATTCATCTGGTTATTACAGCTATATGATTTGGAGAAGATTGGCATGTCATCGAAACAAGTAAAGATCAATTTCCTAGTTTTTCTTTTATTATGATGATGCATTAATAGCAGTTTTAATAAACATGAGGTTGATATCACTAAACTTCCTTGCACTTCTTTCGCCGTTCTTTCAGGTCGATGACTTGTTCAGAAGAGCTGCAAGGAGTATCTTCACTTAAACCATGGGTTGAAGTTCGTCTCCTAGTGCTCACGCTCTCGTTGTGAGCAACCTAACTGTTGTTATACTCACTGCAAGAAGTGGTTTCACTTTAGACACATGAACCTAACAAAGTTTTAAACAGCCTCTCCTTTACACTGTAGAAGGAGATGGGCTGCTGCCTGGCTCGTGCTCAGATCATGATTAACTGGAATCAAGTAATTATTCAAGTAACTAATCTGTGTTGATGTTGTTTTTCCCTCTATCACTGATGCAAATGAACATATCAATAGTGCACATTGATGTATTAAATATGACACAAGATGGGTACCTTTATCATTATTGTTTGATTTACGAACGGTGATAAAGATAAGGAAATGTTTAAAATGAGAGACTGTATAACACCTCCCTCTCTCTCTTTATATATATATATATATATATATATATATACGTGTTATATATATGTACATATGGGAGCATATCTCATATATTAAAGCGAATTGGATAGTGGTTGTTATATCCTGTGTCGTATATGCATTAAATATATTGAGGTTGATAGGCGGTTCGATCTATGTTGCTCTTGTGATTGCACAAATGGTGTATATTGTCTAGTAGAGTTTGATATATACATATATACATATATATATACATATATATATATACGTGTTATATGTACATGTACATAGAGAGTGGGAGCATAGTCTCCATATTGCTTGATTAAAACGAATTGGATAGTGGTTGTTAAGGTGCCCATCCTGTGTCGTACTGATTGCATTAAATGGTATCGGTCCTTTTATTGAGGTTGATAGGCGGTTCGATCTATGTTGCTCTTGTGATTGCACAAATGGTGTATATTGTCTAGTAGAGTTTGTTACCAACTCCTAGTTTTCATATATATAATGTATATATAAGAGATATAGATATATGTAGAGAGAATAGTTCATGCGCATACCAATCAATGCTTAAAATCACAAAGATCTTTACCCTTTGGTGGCGGTGATCAAACCGAGATATAGATATATATAGACAGTTCATGCAAGAATCATGCTTAAAATCACTTAAAGATCTTTGACATTGGTGGCGTTAATCAACCAATACTGATTTTAATTTAAAAAGTATTTGAGTCACGTAAGCATTTGATGTGAAGTATGAAAAGTACAATAGTATTTGAACTTTTTAAATTTAAATCTGGATGATTCATCATTAAGATCAAATGGTAAAAATGTTTAAGTGATTTAAACATGAATTAGTGTGTATATACTAAGCTCATATATATATATATATATATAAGTGCTCATGCTAACCCAGCGTGTCATTGATGAGTCAATAAACTTTAATTTCATAATAAAGGCAAGCTGGGGGTACAGCAGGCCCCCTACCAGAGATGCACGCTGCGGCATTGAACTTAGAGTCGATCCCCTAGCTACTAAGCTAGGTTCCTTTTCTTTGATGATTCAAGGGTTCTATTTTCATAATTGTTGACCTCGAACTCAGCCAGGGAACACTACAGTCACTTAAAACTGAAAGCACAATTCTTTCCACTTTTTCAATATCTTTAAATTTGTAAATATGAGAGAAGGTATAGAAAAGAACCATCGCATATATATACATACATATATATGTATATATATATATTTTCAAATCTAAACATTTTCACGGTTATGAATATTTGAATTTAAAAATAAAGCACAATTCTTTCCACTTTTTCAATATCTTTAAATTTGTAAATATTATAGAAAAGAACCATCGCATATATATATATATATATGTATATATATATATACATATATATATATATGTGTATATATATATATGTGTATATATATATATATGTGTATATATATATATGTGTATATATATATATATGTACACATATATATATATATACATATATATATATATTTTCAAATCTACCATATATATATATTTTCAAATCTACTTAAACATTTTCACGGTTATGAATATTTGAATTTAAAAATAAAACGTACAGTTGTATTTTTCGTATTTTGTATTTAATGTACTATATTGATTCATTTAAAATTCAAATCTTATGCATCTGCGCATGAATTATGCTCTTTCTCTATACATATATATACTTAACTAAACGAGATTATAAGTCCTAACTGAACGTGTTCTTGTTCTCGTTCCATCTCATATAGCTTTACAAGCCAGGTATGCGTTGGGAACTTGAATAGAATATGAACGAGGTCATCGCTACACAGACCAAGCCAGCAGCCCAGTTCGCCTGTACCGTTGCTCATTTCTGCTTTGCAACAAATTCAAACCATGCATCTAACGGGTTGGATCTTGATCAAACCCGTCTCATTGAGTTCGAGTCCGACGCTGGTCCCCGCTGGCGCGTTCCGGATTCAAAAGTTCGGAGGGCGCGCTCCTCGTTTCCCTCCAAGTAGCCGCCGTGGACGAACTCTTCGTCTTTGCTCCCGATCGTCACTCTGGTTCGCGTCAATACCTCCTGGTTCTTCTTCTTTTTCTTTCCCGCCGATTTTTTTCGTCGAAATCCAAATTATGAGGGATCTCCAGCTTTTCTAATTGCTCGTCTTGTTCTTTTGGACCTTAGCTTTCAGCGTTGCCGATCTTTCTCGTCTGCATGATCAGGGATCTAGAATAGTATAGATAAGACAAATATACGAGGCTTTTTGCTCTCTTTTTGTCGAAACTTCGCCAATTACATTTTCCGTCTCCGATTTACTGTTCTTTTTCTTAGCAAGTTTCGTTGTTGACCCTTTTTGCTTCGGAATCAACAAACATAACGCGTTCTTAGTGCACACGGGTTCGGGGAAGCAGGCTAGTAGTTGGATCCTTGTGTGCTGCATGCGAAATTTGTGGAATTTCTCTCGGCAGGGAATGAAGAAGAGGCTTCGGGGTTTCGTCCATGAAATCTCGCTGATCTCGTTCTCCGCCTCCGATCTACTCTTTTTCTTCTTAGTAGGTCATTTTTGACCTTTTATCCTAAGAATCAATCTGATCATGTGTTATTTTTCTATCCTGATTTATGAAAGTAGCTAATTAGTTCAAATCATTCTGCACTGCTTTAGTTCTTTGAAACTCTAAATATATCGGAAATTCCAGTAGCGGACTTTAGGGAACTAATTGGTACACATGATCACTGAGTTCATTGATAAATTGCATAATGCAGCAAAACTGCGGTTTTCATTTCTTTGGTCTAGCATAGGAATTGGCTAAAACACTTGCATGTACTTCCGTTTCGGTTTCATCCGTTCGATTTGCGTCTATTCGGTCATTAAGGAAACATGGATTCTATTATTTTTTTCTCCTTGCATGGATCTGTTGGCTATATCATATTTTTTTAAAGTTTAAATAACTTAAAAATTACTAATAATTCTAATAAAGTTTTTAAAAATCCATAAAGTCCCTTGAATTTTAAATCCCTACTATTCGATTAATTAAAACCACTAGATGATCAAGGAAAACTTAAAAAATCAATTGAGTTAATAAAAAAAATCGCTTGCGGAGGGTGCACGTGCGCATCGTACATTCTGCAGGGGTTCCTGATCATTCTGTATATGATAAGAATGTGCTTTCCTATACCATTGTATATCACATCAAAAACTCCGTAAATGGGATAAGTATCGTGCGATATGTTACAACAGTAAAAACTTTAGTTATTGGTTTTGTAGGTTTGTTTCTTGTTTCTTAGACATTTTGTGAACAAGTAACAAGCTGAAACAAAGAATTATCAAGCGAAGAGATTTTTTTGAACTGTTTGTCATTATGCTTCTTCGGTGCTACACATGGATCATGTTCAAAGTAGAAAAGCAGCCATTGACATTTTCTCGTGATTCTTTATAGACGAGAAAACATATCAAAAGAATGTGAAACAAAGGTAGCTGCCTACAACTTGAGGAACGTAATTTATAATTTTGTTGAGATAAAGCAGGACCAATAGGTAATCTGCTTCACGAACTAGTTGACATCTACATTTATGCAATAGGAAATGTTCTTCATGAACTAGTTGATATCTACAATTACGGGGGCACTGATTCCTAATTTTGCTGTTCTTCAGACGTTGTCTTGCTCTATTCATCCAAAGGAGACATGGTAGGATTCAGTTGAATGTGATCATTTAATTATTTTCATGTAGTTATGCATCTCTCTTATTCAGATTGTGTCAGCTGCCTCACCTTTCTGAAATGCGTATATAAAAATTGTATGCTTCCACTGAGATGATAACCTTCGAAGACCCGCAGAAGTCCCAAAAGTGTTGAAACCGAGCATTTTCAACCCAATAAACAATGTCCTGAAGAAGTACAGGAAGGTGAATCAACATCAACAACTAAGCCTTTTCCCACACTAGACGAGGTCGGCTACATGGATTTCTATAGATCCCTATCTTTCCCACACTAGACGAGGTCGGCTACATGGATTTCTATAGATCCCTATCATGTGTCATGTTAGCAGTTAACTCACAATAAACTAGATCATTGTTTATTGTTTCTTTTCAACACTTTTGTGGTCGTCTTCTACCTCTTTTAATACTTTCAAATTTTAGTTTTTCATACTTCTTACAGGTTCTTCTTATATGTACAAACCATCTTAAATGATATTCTCTCATTTTATCCTCTATTGGTATCACTCCTAACTTGTTTTTAATAACCTCATTATGTATACGGTCTTTTCTTGTATACAGGAAGGTGAATGAGTTGTAAAATTGGTTTATCGGTGATGTTTACGACTTTGTTACTAAATGAGTGTGTAAATGTATTTTTAATCAACAACTACTGCAATAACTAAAACTTTTCCCATACCAGATGGGGTCAGTTATGTGGATTCTTTGTTTCTATGAAGCTCGATTTTGGGTCGTACTAACAATTAACTCAATATAAGCTAAATCATTATTTATTGTTTCGACTTAGTAGGGCTAGTATGGTTCTATGTTGTAGTTGATACTTGTCCCAACCTACATATAATAATTATTTTCCATAATTATAGTATGACTTGTTAACTTGATATCCTGATAACCACTCCATTCTAAATGTCTCACTTGTTCATGTATATGGGTATAATTGTAGTCTTCTTTCATTTTTTAGACATTTTGGTTTTCCTGTATTTCATAAATAATCTTCTAAACCATGTGATACTTACCTCTCTTAAGATTTTTCATACTTCTATAAGTTTGGTCTTACAAATTTACCAACTTTTTTAAGTTTAAGAGGCTCTTTGACTTAATTCTTTTGAATACTTTGATAAAAATTATGACTTATATACTCTTTTGAGTCGGTGAGTTTTCCTAAGCTAATACTATACCTATATTTTCATTAAAAAGCTTATGAAAGTAATATCACTCGCCACTACAATCTTCTCATCCATGGGTGACTAATTAATTAGTAGAGTTGTATGTCGTTGTATGCTTTGCTGGAGTTTATTTAATGAAGTAGTATCAAGGATTATGTGAGCCAAATCACCTTCCATGGACGCATGTGAGCAGACATAAACCATGGAGTATCTATATGGCAATCATACAGAGAATGTGACTGAACAGATTTTGTGTTTATTGGTTCTAGATCAAATGGTATGCTCTCTGTTCTGTTTGAATATCCATTGAGTCATTGTTTTTGGTAAAAACTCTAAACAACTGAGACATCAACGATAGGTTTCAACTCTAGTTGTGGTTTAAGATGCCAATCCATACTTCATCAAGGGTGTAATATCCCCTTGGTGTATGCCTGGCACTTGCTGTCAAGGAAGAAGCGAAGGGTATTGAGCATGCCATAGTTTCTCAGTGATTTTTTCACTAACGTAGTTACACAGCAATTAGAGATTGCAACGTGTGCCCACATCACCATCTGCAATGCCACCTGAAGATGAAAATTCAGTTATATTGATCAATGAAGGTACCTATTGACTGGTTTTGTGGGGGTTTCATTGCGTTTGGGGGTTCTGAAACACATATGTTTGATCATTTATGTCTTCACTTCTTCTGAATATAAATATTTTTGACACTCCCATTTTCAACAAAAGGCTGCACACTCTAAGCTATGTCACATGGTGCGGGATACGGCAAATTTCAAAAATTTTGGGTACGACGATACAGCTAGAGTATATAATATTATATATTATATATAATATTCAAGCTAGAACAAGTGAGACATCGATTAATATACTTAATAAGTATATGACAATAGAAAGTACACAACTTTATATTAAAGCAAAACACATAAACGGTAAACAACTACTAATTTTATCATAATACACAAATCAATCTTCATGGATCCGGACTCATTTATCCAAAAGACCCATACTTCAAAGTCGGTACCAGATTTGGAAGCATCGAATATCCACATAAAAGAAAGTGAAAAAGGTCTGCGTTGAGATATTTTCGTATGTTCATCGGCAGAGTTTCATGGGAGATGATGAAGAAAAACTGAACGAGGTTATCATGGAACATAAGGTCACGAGTCGACTAAGAGGCTTCGGTTTCGTCGTCTTCGCAGATCACTCCCTTCTCAATCATGTTCTCGAGGATAAATACACCATAGATAGCATATCTGTGAGTTACCTTAAAAAAAATTGCATTTTCTTTTTTGACACGGTGTCATTGTCGGTGTCGCATCCATGTCGGGGTGGACACTCCACCTCTTAGAGGTGTCTGTATGACTTAGACTCTAAGTGTCAGGTTTCGATGACTACGGAAAGTGAATGTTCTTTACTGATTGCTTCTCTCTTTTGGAATGGTTAGATTCTGTTCATGGAAGTTCTGTGGTCTCACCGTCTCAGCAAAAAACCTGCAATGACGGCATTATTGACTACATACACAAAAGTTTGGGGGCGTCAGGCAACTTATTTAGCATTAGAAAGGACAAGCACAAGAAAGAGATTGAACAACAATGAAGGAAAGAGCTAACCTTACCAATATGGAGATATCAGTGACCTTGAATTATTTCCCATTAGATGTGAACTTATTCAAAACTGACAACTGAGCGTCATTTTATGAGTCACAGAGATCAAGGAAAAGAAATATAGAAAGGATTACATATGGGAGATACTGAAACTGTCTCCAGTAGTGCTTCTGTTGTCTTCAAAACTGAAAACTGAGTGGCATTTTATGAGTTAACAGATCAAGGAAAAGAAATACACAAAGGATTACATATTAGAGATACTGAAACTGTACTCTCCAGAAGTATGACTTGTCTTTTCTTTTGCAGTTGTAGTTGGAACTATCCGGTATGGTTCAAAAACTACCCACGGAATGATTTGGTCCCACTTGTTAACAGTGGAATATGCGACATTTCCGTCGAGAAAATTTTGTCTTGACTTCGTTGCATTGGCCTTTGGCATTTGTTGCATGCGAAATTTCTGATTTCTGAAGGGCATTTAGAGTGCTATCCAGTTTCAAACTGCCATATGATCTGTGACAGTTCCAGAAAGAACGTTTGGGATTCACTTTGGTTTTGACTGCATTGTTTTGGCCTTCGGTATTTGTTGATTGCAAAATTTCTGAATCCTGAACGGGATACACAGTGCTATCCATCTTCAAACTGCCATGGGATTTGTGACACTTCCAGCAAGAAAGTTTGGTTTTCACTTTATTTTTTTGATTTTTGGTACTTATTGCATGCAAAACTTCTGATTCCTGAAGGGGATTTGTAATGTTATCCATCTCCGAACTGTCATGTGCTCTGTGACAGTTCCAGCAAGAAGTTTTGGGCTTGACTTCATTCTTTTGGCCTTTGGTACTTGTCACATGAAAAACTTCTGATTTCTGTAGGGGATTTAAGGTGCTATCCAGTTCCAAGTTGCCGTGGGATCTGTGACACTTCCAGCAAAAAAAACCGCGCTTGACTTTTTCTGATTCCCGGAGGGGATTTAAAATGCTATCCATTTCCAGACTGCCATGAGATCTGTGACACTTCCAACAAGAATGCTTATGATTGGCTTTATTTTTTCTGCCTTTGGCATTTGTTGCATGCAAAACTTCTGACTCCTGAAGGGGATTCACAGTTCTATTCAGTTCCGAACTGACATCATTTCCCTTATTTGGTTTTTGATATCTAGAGGTTCTTGAATCACAGATTTGTACATGTGGTTCTTTCTTGTAACTCTCTGTTATGCAGTTACCCTCAGAAACAGTCTCCTGTGATGAAAGCTTAGGCAAGGACTCTTCTCCAAAGCTTTCAAGGGCTGGTTCTTCATCTGCGTTCAGATCAGTATTGAGCGTGGGGTTATTATATCTCCAGTCACTTTCAGGAATGGACAACCTTATGTCAGTGCTATTGCGAAGTTCTTGTCCATTACTTGATGAACTTATGCAACTATTGTTACTCGTCTTTTCATGTTCTCCCGTCCATCTACATATGGCATTTCGCCCGTTTTGATCCAATGAGTCCCTCCTGATATCGTTACTGCCATATGGAACTTTATGAGGTATTCCGTCCATAGAAATGTTTTTTTGCTCTCTTTTCCCCTTTTTGAGGGCAATGGCATACTTCAGCCTACGCTTTATGTCTCTCAAACGAGTAGTAGCACCTTTTCCACTCTTCTTCTTACATCTCAGTTCATTTGATGAACTCGACGGAAGATTTAGATCTCCAGCATTTCCAGTAGTTTCATAGTTAGGTTTAGCTATGGTTGTACTTGCTGGTGGATAAACTCTTTTCGCTGTGTTGCATTCATCCTTTGTTTCGTTAGTATGTTCTGATTCTATCGGTGAATCCACGTCATGTATTTCCTCGCCATGTTCTGTAAGCAAAGTACTCCTGTTTACTGTATGTTTCCAATCCTTGCCATGACCAGGTAACGTGTCAACGCTACCCAGTGATGATGAGCAGTAAGCTGCTTCTTCATCTTCCTCGGAAGGCTGTCTCTCGAGCATACTCTTTTCCAGATCAACACTATTTTGTGGTAACTTTGTAAGTAGTTCATTGTTGAATGAAAAATTATACACACTGCTTGGTGGGTGAATCCTTCTCTCCATGATGCAATCATCCTTTGTTTCATTTGTCCGTTCTGATTCTACTGATGAATCTGTTTCCAGTGTTTTTTCCCCATGTGCTGTCAGAAACGTATTCCCATGCATGGTATGTTCTGAATTCTTGCCATCACTGGGTGACATGTCAGTGCCACTCAGTGATGGTGAAGAGTAGTGAGCTGCTCTTCTCTCCATGCTGGAGTCATCCTTTGTTTCATTTGTCCATTCTGATTCTATTGGTGAATCTGTTTCCTGTGTTTTCTCCCCATGTGCTGTCAGCAATGTATTCCCATGTATGGTATGTTCTGAATCCTTGCCATCACTGGGTGACATGACAGTGCCACTCAGTGATGGTGAAGAGTAGTTAGCTGCTCTTCTCTCCATGCTGCAATCATCCTTTGTTTCATTTGTCCGTTCTGATTCTATCGGTGAATCTGTTTCCTGTGTTTTCTCCCAATGTGCTGTCAGCAATGTATTCCCATGTATGGTATGTTCTGAATCCTTGCCATCACTGGGTGACATGTCAGTGCCACTCAGTGATGTTGAAGAGTAGTGAGCTGCTTCATCTTCATGGAACGACTGTGGTTCATGCACATGTTTAGCAGTCTGAGTTTGCGGGGATACCAGAACTTGTTCTCTGTTGATATTATACATCTCTAGTGCTTCAAGGAAGTCCTTTGACTGATGAAAAATCAAATCTTTTGCAAGTTCCTTGGCACCGCTGTAGTTATTGTTTAAAATGGCTTTCTTTGCTTCATCGAGTTTTTTCTGAAGAACGGCATGTTTCGCAAGTAATTGCTTTCCCAGCTCACCGAGTTCAGTATGCCTAGAGTAGCTGCCGGAATTTGTGGCATAACTACGCTCGGAGTGGCTATTCCAATGCCTATACTCCAGTGAAGAAACTGAGCGGCGTCCTGCAAACATTTCCATCTCATGGTCTAAGTGAATGCTAAATGTGGAACTTGCATTATCAATTACAAGTTCTGGTCCAGCGGTCTCTCCAGCTTCTTCATCACAAAATGAATAAAACTGTGTTGCTGGTATCGAGCTACTGATCGTGGTGGGAGGCGATGCTTCATAACATTCATTTGACATTTCGTCAGCACCAAGTATTTTAGTGAGGTTGCTGCCGTAACTTTTGTCTGGTGCGCTTCTTGCCTTGTTCTCTTCAACCTGAGGATGCATATTCAGACATTAAATTTCTATAATATAACCACCATATATGAGAAGACAAGATTTACATGTGATGTCATGCGGTGCATGTTGTTCTCATACATCTTTTCACTGAACTGATTGCAAAGTTAGCAACATCGTTTCTGTTCCATGAAAATCTTCCTTGGCAAAGTAGACATCTGAAAGCTCTCTCCCCTCTCTCTCTCTCTCTCTCTCTCTCTCTCTCTCTCTCTCTCTCTCTCTCTCTCTCTCTCTCTCTCTCTCTCTCTCTCTCTCTCCCTATATATATAGGTACCTGGGTGCAATGCATTGATGCCCTCAAGCCTATAAGTCTTGTTCCATACTTCTCTTTTCTAAAAGCTAACCACCGGTATGGTCTTAGTTCTTGAAAACCATGGATCGACAAACGCATTTTCCAATTTACAGATAAGATTTTATAATCCTCAAAGCAAAGGTTATTGATATTTAAAAATCTTATAATGCACAATATATTTATCTCAAAAGACATGTAAAGATTTAAGTAGCAGATCATCACCCGTATTGGTCAATTGCAATGATACAATAGAAAAGCCACTTTTCTATTGTATCACAGCATAACGTAAAAATCATCTATTTCTGAAGAACTAAAATCTCAAAAATATGCTATTATATGACTGTGATATGCCCTCATATATGTATAATATAGTACGATTGAAAAGCCACTTGGCAATGTGATGCTATATCGTATGGCAAATACCTTTCACTATGCTGCATATTAGCGAATGTAGAGAGGTACATGCAACTTTTTGTGAATAATTGATTCCAGGTATTTTGGCCATGGTGATCACACACACATATATATATATATATATATATATATATATATATATATATATATATATATATGGGAGGGGGAACCTTTTTGTTTGTTAAATGCAGCTGAATGTTTTTCAACAATGTATTCCTTTATTTACTTTTGTTTCTTTGCGTAGGGATTGTTCGTATACCCAGTTGAATATGATTTGGTGAGAGTTGCACAAGATTCTTCTTAGCTTGTCTGCCAGTTTTCTCTAACATGTTATCCCTACCTGGATATATGTGTCAAGCAATCCTTTTCACTAAGACAAATAAATTTTAGGGACCCAATGCAGATCTTGTTTCATAAGACATAACAGAAGAAGGAACATGAAGCACTCTTTTTTGAGATGGAACCTCGAGTGATGCTTTGGGGACATCATGAATAGACAGATCTTTCTTTCGGGCTCCATTTATCTTGATGGAACATTTGCGCACACATCGCTTCATCTTCACGGCCTTGCTACCTGCAAGCAATCATATGTCAAGAAATCATTAAAGATGACTCAATGATATCGCCCCTTGTTGCATTTGGCTGGGATATGGCTGGACTTCTCCGGGCGCAGAAGCATAAGCCAGCAACTTTTTCATGATGATGCAAGTACAAAAGAAAGCACCGAACATTCCCTAGGCCCAAACAGGTGATGCATATATGACAGGTTAATATAGTGGACCTAGGAAATTTCCGCACATAGGTGACCCCACTTAGTGTGGGAGATGGTTTTGGTTTTGTTTTGGTAGAAACAGTAAACTAGGATGTCTTGCAAAAGATAAGTGTATTTCATCAACAGCTTGAATCCCCAGTGCTTTGTTATGCTGGTCGACGCACAGCAAATCATCCAGTTTGCACGTCTAATGCTTTTTTGGGTGAAACTGGAGGCCTTGAAGTTTTCACATGATCTTTTTTTTGGGTTACGACGGGGAGCTGAAGCCAGGTATGCATGCCCTGAGAGTCGAACTGATGACTTGCATCTCATGAGTTGAGAACCCTGTCAGATGAGCTAACGCTCTAAGTGCAAGTCTTCACATGATTATCTTATAACTATGATAATGCTGTAAATGCTAGGTTAAGTTAATGTGAGTGTGCATAGTAATATGCCCTCTCTGTTAGATGTTTCGTCTTTGACTAGCTTGCATTCAGATGGATTCAGTGGATAAACCATGGCATTGCCTAAAATGACACCAACAAAATCTCGAAAAATGGAAGTGGTCGCCTACATGAGGCTTCAGATCAAATTATAATTCAAGTCGGGTTCATTCCAGCTGCATGGACATCGTCTTGGTGGATTTCGGCCGGGATCTTTATTTCAGGTACGTGAATAGCTTAAAAATAGTACCTTTTTTGCTTTTCCCTCGTTCCTGCATTCTCCTTGCATTGTGATGGGGCTCCTTGAATTTAAATAAATGGGAAAGGTCCAATCTGCAGCACGCTCTATGCTCTTTTTTTGTTTGTTCCTTTCCCAACTTGCTCTTGTGTTTGTGCCGTTTTCTTGCCATTGCTAGATCTGTAGAAATGTATCAGCAGCAACTGGAATGATATGATGATGATCAGCTAAGACTTAATGTAGACAAGAACGTCGACCATGTCAGCCATGCACTTCTTTGTGAACCATGGAAACAGGATGAGGGTAGACAATGTTAGGATTCAATACAGGCTGAGAGAATGTCATCAATTTGGACTCGAATGCGATGGAAGGTGCATACTTAATGAGAAAATTCGTGAAGGATCAGGTATAAGGATTGAGTTTCAGGATAGCTAGTTGTGACAGTTTCCAATAGGAATGAAAACGAAATTTGATGAAGGACATTGGAATGGAGTAAGGAGGATGGTGGACTGCATGGAAGGCTTTTAACCATTGAATCAAAGGTTAGAAGGAATGAACAGCTGGGAACATGATGATGGCATATGGAGGGTCAAGACCAGACCTAAAGGTGCAATTTATGAGAGAGGATTAACTATTCTGGGAAATAGATGGGTATTTTTGGTTGCTCTCCTACATCTACCATGAAAATAGGGCCAGTTGACTTAGCTCCTCCTCTCGTTGAATATCTCTCTAATTGATTAATAGTGTTCCAAGTTGGGCCAGAAAGTCAAATGACTGTTAGTATTCGTATCTTGTCTTTCCGTTGACAAGATTTGGGCCATTAAGGGTCAAAAGGAAAACGAGGAGAAAGCTTTACCAGCCAAAGTCGGATATTCTAGGTATTCGTGGCAATAATTGCCTTTTGAAACCCATCTAGAAAATGAAAATAGCATGAAATGTTAATGGATCAGAATTTTGTTCCGTTAAAGTTGGTCGTCTTCAATCTTTTGTCGGTGACATTCTTTAAGGTATTATATCACGTCATACTGTGATCTTTCTTATTTTTGTGGCTTTTTATTTTTCAAATTAGTTTAGCATACTCATGTATAATACAATATGATATATAAAATGGGGTTTGTTATTTATGACATTTCAAAATGTCATCACCGGTTTCGGATATGTAAACCAGAACTGGCGGTTTCAAACTGTCAGTTCTAGGTTCCCTCGAATTAAAACCGAACTATTTTAGAATTGCTCCGAAACCACCAACTTTTTAAAGAAAATGAGGCATCTCCCGCCCTTTAAGGAGTCAAGCTCCCCACTTAGCTCCACTCATCTTGTGCGATACAAACAAGAAAAACACTAACAACTAAGCTTTTTTTCATATTAGACGGGGTCAGCTACATGAATTCTTTGTTCCACATAGTCCTATCATGTGTCATGTTAGCAGTTAACTCAACATAAGCTAGATTATTCTTTATTGTTTCTTTCTAACACTTTTGTAATCGTCCTCTACCTCTTTTAATATTTTCAAAATGTAATTTTTCATACCTTCTTAAAGGCGTTTTTTTTTATCTTCTTTCTATATGTCCAAACCA
Source organism: Brasenia schreberi (assembly GCA_036023115.1). Taxonomy (NCBI): domain Eukaryota; kingdom Viridiplantae; phylum Streptophyta; class Magnoliopsida; order Nymphaeales; family Cabombaceae; genus Brasenia; species Brasenia schreberi. The sequence continues at coordinate 20,403,319 of JAYKKT010000073.1, read as the reverse complement.
TATTAAACAATATTCTCTCATTTTATCCTCTATTGGTACAATTCCTAATTTGTTTCTAATAACCTCATTATGTATATGGTCTTATATATGTTTTGTTAACTCATTAATCACCATTATAAATAAGTATGGGCTTAAAGTTGATCCTTGATGTAATCCAATATTAACTTCAAAGAAGACTGTCATTCCTTCATAATTACTTACAATGTTTTTGCACTATTGTACATGTCTCTTATAAGGTTTATATATGACAATGGGATACCTCTTTTTTTCAAGTTTCTCCAAAGAACATTTCTTGGTACCTTATTGTAAGTTTTTTAGATCAATAAATATCATGTAAAGGTCTTTCTTTTTTGCTCTAAAATGTTCAATAAGATGTATCAAAAGGTGAATCGCTTCAATAGTAGATTTGCCTTGCATGAATCCAAATTGATTCTTTAGTACACTCGATACTTGTTTTAACCTACGTTCGATAATTCTTTCCCATAATTTCATAGTATGACTCATTAACTTGATACCTCGATAATTTGTATATTTTTGGATGTCTCCCTTGTTCTTGTATATGGGTATATGTGGACTCACTCTCCATTCTTCGGGCATCTTTCATTAACTTGTGATATTCGATGTTAAAAAAAATCTATTCTTTAGTAAGAGGCAGTTTAGAACCATCAGTTCTGGTTCTGAATTGGTTTCCAAAAATCCTAAGCTGTAAATGAACCGAGAGTCCCCAGTTTTGGGCCGGTTTTAGTTATCAGAGGTTCTACAGCTGGTTCCGGACCAGTCACGTCTAATTTGAATGAACCATGAAAGTATATTCTATTTATGTGCTAAAAATAGTTATTGTGCTAAAAATATATAGTTATAGTTGCTTGCTATATTATTTTAAAAAGTTTTTTTATGTGATTTGGTGCATGCAAAACTTATATAGTTTGAAAATAAACATCGTATTTGCTAGAAAGCCCTTGATATGGTGTTGATCAATCATTATAAATTGTATAATTTAATTTTTGATATTTAAAAAAAAGATGAATTGCTCAGGTTGTATCACACGATACAAGCCGATACACTAAATACCCTAACGCCCCAGGTGCACTCTGCCAACACATATACGTTTGTGTGTTTCCATTGAGAATATTGAGACACTTGAAAGAGCTATTTCCTATCTATAAGGATGCAATAAAGTATGAAGCATCCCCATCGGTCCCTCGCAAGGCTATACCACAACAAAATATCTTACATTGATTTTCCCGAATCTGCAGTTTTGTTAAGAACCCTTCTTTATTAGATTAACCATGAATTAGATAATTATTGCATATTCAATTCCATGACTCTGTTCTACGCTGGCATTTATTTCGATGGAAGAACAGAGGGCGACAGGAAGCCAGCCACAAAGTCATGAGGAGGTCCTCATTTTCCGGCTGTCAACGAAGCCTCATAGGTTACCTAGTCAGTAAACTATGGCCAAAAACAGTCTCAAAACACAAAAGTACAGGAATCAATGGTTGAAAGCAACCCTTCTTATCAACTTTAGCTTGTCAAGGTTGAACCCGTTTAAACCAATGTATTTTTTCCCGATAGCAAAACCCAAGTAGCACGTTTTCTTATAGGAAAGCTGAGGTTGGATAGAGCCCTACGAGATGCAGTCCCTAGGTTTCGAACTCATGACCTTAGCTTGAAGGTTCTTTTATGTCAAGTTCCTAGTCAGGAGAGTGTTGGCTCTTTGGGCAAGTATAAAAGATTTTAGTGGAATTTGGGAGGTACACTTTGTAGACTGAAAAGAGCACATTAGCAAAATTGAACGCAAGAGTGCATCCAGTCTACTTTCCATAAGATTCTCCTTCTCTCTCTCTCTCTCGCACACACTGAAGTATGCTTAATAGGGATTATTTATGTTAATTTGGGTAAAATGATAATATGAGGGGTTTACACTTTAAAAGACAGTAGAAGAGGAGAGTTGGCATCTTTGATCTACAACCATAATAAAGTTCAGTTGAATCTTGTGAAAGCTCATATTGATTGATTGTTAAGTTGTAAGAATAATTGAAGCATTTACCAAATGCAGCATGTCGTAAATTTCGCATGGAATATGGTCTACAGAGTACCCATGCACGTATATTTTATCGTATCAATATATATATATGATAGACGAAATATCGTTCAGAAAACAATAACTAGTTTGTGAACAATAAAAAACCAAAATCATTGAAATTATTCTACGATATTATACAACATAGTTATTGAAGTAAATTGAAGTTGGAGATTCAAAATTGTCGGCTCCAATTTATCCAAGACTATGACCCATGTTGAACCGTGAAGCTTAACCGTATCTGGTTTGACTGGCTCTGGTTACGGTTTGTAAGCACAAATTGTAGTGATTTGGGTGATATGGATTCGGACCTGATTGGATCCAGACGCACCGGATAGAAGGTACAGTAATGCTCGACTTGGGCGTTGCTGGAGACGTTGCTGGAACATAGTGGCGAGTTACCACAGATGGTAACTGCCATGGCTGAGGACGGTTACCTGCAATTGGAAGGCCTTTAAAGGACATCCATTGCTCGCAGCGTCAAGACGGATTTGACAAGCTGCTAGGACGACAAGCAACCTGCCGGAATTCGGTGAGTTATCGCCATTTTTATATTTCTATTTTTCCTTCATTTTCGGTGTTGACAAGCTGCTAGGACGACAACCATTGTTGGGTCGGTTGGGTAGATGAGAGGCGGGAAGAGAAAGGAGGACCACCGTCAGCCTCAACCACTGGAAAATGGTAAATCCTTGCCATAAAACCAAGGAAAATTCCCCTTTTTGGGCGTGTCTTGTTCTTGTGTCGTGCTCGACACGATGTATTGTATCCCATATGAAAAGACACTATGTTGTGTCGTGTCCTTGTGTTGCGGTAATGGTTTTGTGTCAAGTATTGGTTGAAACCAGGTTATGGGTCATAGGTTCTGTGCTAGAAATAGGTTAGGTTCGGGTTGGGTCTTGGAACATGTTCGGGGTCACAAACAAGACTTGTTTCAAGTGTTTAAGGTTTTGTATTGACAAACGGACACATACTACCTATTGTGTTGCTCAGTTTTGATTGGATATTGATTCAGGTGATAGTTTAGATCAAGGATAACTTAAATAGATCCAGTTGGATTTGGGTGATTTTAGGGTTGTTTGGGATCCAATTTATTGTGTTAGATTCGTATTTAAATGAAGTTTAATATTATCATCATTTGTAATTGTTTAGAGATTAAAATTGGAGGATTTGATGTTGATAGGAGTAATCCAATGATTTGGAGATTAGATCATAGTACTCCTTCAGGTAAGGGGTTGTACATTTTTTTATAGAACCATGCTAGAAATTATTTTATTATTTTAGATAGATTTAAATGTGTATGATTGACAAATGTTTTAATGATGTTTGTAATTACGGGTTATTTGATATGTTTTTAAAGAACTTGTTTATAGCTTCATTGATAAAGTGCATGTTTTGATATTTATGTATTGGTATGAACATGATATTTAAATATTGTATGAATATGGATTTGGATATGTGTGAATCCGAATATGAGTTTGTGAATGTGATAAATTGAAATTGGTTTTGAAATGTAATTATGTGTGAATATATAAACCGTACTTGTGTGGTTTGTGTGGGTCTCTAAAAACTTGCACGTCTGTTCTAGTTTAGTGTGAATATAGAGTGTCTTTCCATGCATTCTATTGTAAGAGTCGGTGTAGTTTACTGTTATGGATAAGGTTATCAAAGTCACGTAAGGAAGGGTCACACAACTCCTATAGCCTTTGAGACAGACATAATATGAGTTATAATTATCGTAACGTGTGTGAGTGTATGAATTTGAAATCATGATTTAAAAAATACATGATGATGAGTGTTGCAAATTGTTTTCGGCTCTTTATATATATATATATATATATATATATATATATATGTGTGTGTGTGTGTGTGTGTGTGTGTGTGTGTGTGGTAAACGTTGGTTATTTCTCGCTCTTTCTCATTTCCAGTTAATATTATAAAGTCGTTAAATTTTTATCATAAAGCTATTTTTGAAGTGGTTAAATAAACCCACTTTTATTCTTTTGGCTGAAAATACAACAATGTTTAATTTCTTGTTTGATGTTGGTCAGTGTCCAAAGACTTGCTCAATTATTTGATTTTCCATTTGGAGCTTTTGTTGAATATGCTTTCCCTTTTCTCTTTTAAAACTCGTCTACCCAGCCAGTTCCAGCGATTCTTGTATAGATTCTATATTGGGTCGTCCGCCGATGAATGGCTAACTAACCCGCTGTTGTAAGTTACAGTGAAAAGGTCTGTCATGTCAGCTGCGGTCCATAGAGAGTCGTCGTCTGCAGTACGCTCCGCCATTTCATCCGTAATTGATGGATATGTTTGTGTGTGTATGAATTTGAAATGCTCACATGAACGATTATATGAAAACATGAATGATTTTAGTATGAATTCTATTCAAGGATGTTTAAGTATTGAGTTATGGGTAAAAGCTCATCATGTTATTTTACAGTTTGGTGTGAAACTATCATTTTCAAGACGGAGCAGAATAGCCGTCGGTAGCACTCTCAAAGCGCACAGAAATGAAGTAAAATAGCAATCGGATAGAGTTATGTTTTAATGGTATGATGAACATTAGATTATTTAGAAAATCTTGTTATATGGGATTATATTTGGCATATTATTTTGAACGTATTGTTTAGATTATATATATATATTAGATATCTCATTTGAGTTGAGTTAAACTATCATTGTCTTTGATTACCGTTCACGTTCATGCGACAAGCGATAATGTGGCATCAACTCCATGACCCGACCCGTGCCCCGTTTCCATATGACACAAATTCTAGTTAAATAAAAAATAGAACCTAAACTGGTGGCATGGACTGCCAGCTTCAGTTTGGATTCTATATGAGGAAGGACGAGAACCAACCCAAGGAGGTTCCTGGTTTGGTTATGATTCTGGGTTCGGTTGGTTGGTTCTAGTTTCTACTGGTTTTCAGCCTCGTCCGGTTCTGGTTTAGTCCGTAAGACTCGTTTTGAGTTGCTCATGTCTAACAAGGATACACAATTAATAATACTAGATTTCACAGGTTAACCAGATATGGAGAACTGAACACGCAAATCTAACAAGTGATATTAAAACAGGAGATTTTGGTGCTTTTCACTTGGATTCGCGTAATCAACCTACCAAACAGATGTCGTACTGTCTAGGGCCTTTTCTCTGCAGATGGCCCCACGCAGAGGGTCAAGCGAATTACATCTGATTACCATACTGACAAGCACGAGAAAGATAACCGAGTACAAAAAAATCACCAGAACGTCATTTCAAAATGACATAAATAGCCCTCCTTCCATGCAAACAAAACATCTCTCAGTCCGGTTAGACGAAGGGTATTTATGTCATTGATCCTAAATTAATATATAGTAGAATTTATGAGGTAAATTATTAGAAGAGGAAAAAATAAGATAAAATAAAGGACTGTTTTCTTTCGTGTTAATCTTCTTCATTCTTCCGCCACTTGCACTAAGAGAGGAGCTGCGCTCGTTGGCCGAGAAATGCAGCCACGGCCGGAAATTGGCGTCAGCCGACTATTTCTCGCCGTTTTGGTCGTCGCTTATTCGTTTTACCCGGTGCTCGCCTTCAATGTCACCGCATTCCTCTCTTCTTTCCCCGAGCTATCGTCCTTTAACCGCCTCCTCTCGGAGACGGGGATCGCGGGAGATCTGACGCAGAGGTCGTCCCTAACAATCCTCGCCATCCCAAACGGGGTTCTAGATTCGGCCATCTTGGCCTCTCGAATCGGAAACCAAATCTCCGACGCCCTTCGTTATCACGTCCTCCTGCAATACCTGGATTGGCCGGCGCTCCGGGAGATTCCAACTAACGGGAAGCTCGTTACCACGCTCTTCCAGACCACCGGACGCGCGGAGGCCAACCTCGGCGCCGTAAACCTCACGGTCGATGTGGTTACCGGAAACGTCACCGTACGTTCGCCGGGTCCGTCCCATGCTACCGTCGTTTCCCTGGTCCGCGCCCAACCGTACGTTGCAGCAGTTTTCGCCGTCGATGGGTTGCTCCTTCCTTCGGGATTCGACCTCTCGACATCGGAAACCGGCCCACCGCCGGTGCCGGTCAACATCACCAGGGTTCTAATCGATGCGAAGGACTTCAATGTCATCGGATCGATGCTGGCGGCGTCCGGCGTGACAGCCGATTTTGAGGCCGACGAGCGGGGCGCTGGAATCACGGCCTTCCTCCCAACGGACGATGCCTTCGCCTCGCCGGCGGCAAGGCAAATCCAGAGCCTTCCAGCCGAGACGAAGGCGGTTATTCTCAAATACCACGCGCTTCACTCTTACTATCCCTTGGGTTCCTTGCAATCGATCGTGAACCCCGTGCAGCCAACGCTCGCGACGGAGGAGCGCGGCGCCGGAAGCTTTACTCTGAACATCACGAGGGCGAACGGCTCCGTCGCGATCGGTGCCGGAATCACCGTCGCGGCGATTACGCAGACGCTGTTCGACCAGAATCCGGTGGCAATCTTCGGGATTTCGGAGCTGCTTCTCCCGCGGGAGATATTCGGCGGAGCCCATAGGGTCGACCAGAGCGCTACGGAGCAAGGTGCCCCGCCGGAAAAGTCGCCGTCTTCACCCGAGCTCTCTGCCGAATCGCCTGATCCCGGAGCTCCACCGTCGTCTGCACCGCCTCCCGGGAGCGATTCTGGCGGGCCTAGTGGTGGACGAAGCGGCCTTCGTCTCGCCGGGATTTTGGGGTTTCTAGGTTTCTGGTGGATCGCCATGTGAAAAGTCGTTTTACGGTTTCCTCTTCTTTTCAATTAACTTTTATTCCGCGATTTTCTTAGGGGCGCTTTTATTATTCTGACGTAGTCCGTACCTTAATTTGGAAGGAAAAATGGAATTCCTTTTTTTTTTTACCTGAAGGAATTCTTGTCTGATTTCTCATGTGACGTATCTTCTTTTTGTATTTCTATGTATTAAACTTATCTCAGTTAATGTTGTTTTTTTCTCTAAAAGTTAGCAAAATATATAATTCATGGTATATACTAGCAATATTACATGTTAAACAAATTTTAACCATTTACAAATAAATAGTTAATATTTGAATTAAAAATTTTAAGTTATTTTTTAGTTAAGTATATTTTTAAAAGTAAAAAATATATATGTTTTTAAACTTATATATCAACCATCATTTTTCATGTTGAATGATTAAGATTTTGTTTGAATGTTTCTAAAACTGATACTTATTTGAATTTTAAATGATTGGAATTTGTTTGAACAAGTTAACAGGTATAGTTGTTAGCATGTAGAAAAATTCTCTTTTTTATATATATAAATTTTATTTTAAAAGCACCTCCCAGTCCGGTTGGTACAGTTAAAGGTAGAGTTGGTATCGAAAGTTAAAATGAGAGAAGGTCCACACTGGAAGTTTTCTGCTTTTGAGAGACATGGTGGAAGCTTAAAACAAGAGGGAGGCTAGATGGAGTTTCACTGAAAAGGTGTGCATAATAAGATTTTCCTTAATTGAAGAATTTAAAAGCATTAGAAAGAAATACTAAGATATTAATTTTATTTTTGGGGGTTAGAGCGTTAATACAACACAAAATGGAGTTTGATGTTGACTAAGAATCCTCGATGTCTTAGTCTTCGATTGAGCAATCTGGCTGGGCCAGGCATTTCTTACTATAGATTAGCAAGTTCTTGGTCCATCCATGGAGCAAGTGTAGATGTCTTGGTGAAGATGGGACTGAAAAACGAGTGCTGCACCATGTCACTTCGGTACCATTAATCAATGATGCTTTTGCAGCTCGTCTGTTCTCTCTCTCTCTCTATATATATATATATATGTGTGTGTGTGTGTGTGTGTGTGTTGTCTGTCTGTGTGTGTGTGTGTATATTTGTGCATGCAGGTGTGCAAAAAGGTTGCACTTGGGTAAGGATAGCGATGGCAACAGGGCAGGTACCCACACCGCCTTGTTCTAGAGAAAAGACCCTAGCTGTAGGGTGGGACGAGGTAGGGAAGACCCATAAGGAGGATAGTGCGGTCTAGGGTTTAAGGTAAACCTACCTTTTCCTGCCATGATATATATATATATATATATATATATATATATATATATATATATATATATATAAACATAAATGTGTAATCACTTTTAATTAATAGTTTGAAATATTATAAAGTAAATTTTATATTTGATATTTCTTAAATACTTTTTGTAGGTAGAAGTGGGGCGAGGCGGGTTATTTGCCATAGCTTGGGTTTGATTCTCAAGACTCACGTGCTGGGTCTAATAAGAGCTTTTTAGTGTGGAGCGGGTGCGAGTGGGGTGAATAACCCACCACACCCTGTCCCCCCTAGGTGAGGGCTCTGTCTGGCTATGCGTCTTATTTAATTACTGTGGACGCATATAAATATTTGGAATGACCACTCTAGTAAGGAACGTGTTTTGAATGTAGTGTGTTTGATATAAAATACTATTTTGGCTGACTGAATCATATAGATCATGCCGATAAGACTTTATTTCAATAAGCGATTTAATTGAAACAAAAAATTGCAAGTTCACAAGGGAGGGGTACAGTGCATAGTGTTACCGTGCGAGTTTTCGGTGACCAGCGTTAGTGCTTCAACTTTGGTTTTGAAACGCCGGTCACCGGAACTCGCACAGTGACATATAGGGTCGTAATAGGCCGTTGGGCCAGCACGGTTCCGCCTAACTTTAACTTGCCTATAAAAAATCATATTTTTTTTTTCAAAAAAGATATTTTATAATGTTATTCTTAGAATCGAAATTTATTTCTCTAGAGCCTTTGACAAAGGAGTGAGACCGTATCAAGGACAATTTGCGGTTATTTATAGTTCACGACAGCCATCTATTTCTCTTTTTTGATTTCTTTTGATATTCAAGCTGGTGTTAGGCGGACCCAGTCATCTATTTTCTATTAATTTTGCCATTCAAATGGTCTGATACTCTTAAACGTTGACCTTCCCCGCCGTTTCAGCTAAAATGAGACCGGGTTCCAAATCACTGGTTCTTGTTCCAGGGGAACATGGAACTGGCCCCACTCTGGTTCCGCTGGTTACGAATTTGGTTCCATATCTAATTTGGGTTTGGTTTCATTTAGAAAGAACCACTCATAAACGAGGTATTTTGAAAATTGAAACCAAATTATAGTTCAGGACCCCCAGTTTCAGTTCTAAGTTCCAGTTCAGATCCTTGTAAGGTGGAACAGTAATTGAACTGGTTTGGTTTTGAAGGCGGTTTGATCCTGGTTCTACCCACTGCCCTGGTCCACAGCGGCTAGACATGGCTGATTCCAGTTTTCCTAGAAGCAAGAACCGGAACTAGGCTGATTCCCTTTTTGATGAGTCCTAAACTGTCCGGAACCAGAAAATACATTAAAAATTAAAATTTTAAAGAATACTTTTTAGAAAAGTAATGGAACCATGGGTTCCTGTTTCAAGCGGTTCCAGTTCCAATAAAATGAAAGGTAGAACTGAAATCAAACCAGGTGGTCTCCAGGTCCGGTTTCACCCATTTCGGTTCCAGTCAGTTTGGCTCCTGTTGGAACCGCCAGTCCGGTTCCAAATCAGACAGGTCTAACATCAGCCACCTCTACTTAAACCTCTTTAATCCTAACTTCATCACCTAAATCTATGTCCCCTACTTGTACTCCTAGCTTATGTTTATGCTAATTTTATAGAAAGGCAGGGACTGATTGTTTTCTAAACGATAGTAATGACTGGTGGTTGGGAAGCTCTCTGCATAATATAGGGATGAGTGGAGGGTTTCACTCGTTATAGGACTGAACCAAACATCTCACAACACGAGCTGATGACAGCCATGAAAAGTCGAGGAGATGGACTATGTTGATGCATCGGCCTGATCAATAAGAGTGCAGAAAAAACTCATTTTGAAGTGGACTCCGTGGGTGTTTCTTCATTGTCAAAGGAGATGGTACATGTGCACCTTCCAATTCCCACTCTTAGGCATCATTGGGAGATTAGTCTCTTAGGACTCACGAGTCAAGATCCTACATATAGAGAAGGAAATTTGTGCACGTATCCACTTACTCATTCACTTCTCTCCATAAGACTGTATCTTTCATAAAATACAGTATTTATGAAGAGTAGAGTATATAATAGTACACTTAAGTGTTAGAATATTCAAACAAATCTCAAACATCTAATTTAAGAAATTAATTTCTAAATTCAAAACTCTATCATTCATCTTTGAAAATGATTGATTGGGAGTTGTTTAGTTATGCTACTACCTGGCATGTATCACGTTCTCCCATTAAATCCACAGTCAAATCACTCGTCCTAGGAAATAATTTGGCTCCCTTCTTCACCGTACACTAAAAAACATTATAGAGAGGGACCATCTATAGAAAAAAGAAGAAGAAATCTTTATTTATTGTTGTCAGAAGTGTCAATTTTTTAAATCAACACTACGATTGCTCTTTTCTTCAACCATAAAACACTACCATCCCCAAGAAGCTCCTTTCACTCTAAAACTACTCTCTTCACCCACTTCTCATGTTTGGAATCTAAGCATTTTTTTTCCCTTACAAAGAAAACAACCTTTACTAAAAGCCACTTTTTTTAGAAAGCTTTTTCATCTGTCATCAAGTTAATAGAGAAGCGTGCCATTTTATCTCCAACCAACCCCTTTTGCTTATGTAAGATTTAGTGTCTCATGATGATCATCAGCAACAGCTTTATATTTAGCCAATATATATATATATATAGAGAGAGAGAGATCGTTTAAAACCATGAAACAGGGAGCTTGAAGAATGAAAAGGCGCAAGATTTGTGTATAATTCATTCCATGAGATGGAATTGCGTCGCTCATGCTGCTTGAAGAATCATCTGCAAGGCTTCTCCAGCGGTCACTGCTGCGCCTTCCGAAGATGATGTATTTGTCTCAATCCTTGCAATGGGGAGGCTGAAGGGAGATGCACGCTGTGGGTATTGAAGTCATGACCTCCAACTTGTGCTATTGCTCATTGTGTCTATTCGATCTATACTTGGATATAACTGCCTAATTTCAAAAAGTTAGATGAGCCATACTTTTCCACAAAGTTGAGGAATAGATTGGATTTTAAAGTGGATTCCAGCCTTGCAGCCTAATCTCAAAAGTCTAGGTCAATGATAACTTTCTATGAAGTTGGTAAGCAAATTGGATTTTAAAGTGGTTCTTGCCCCCCCACCTCTCTTATGCGCAGACTCCATACATGATCAAATCCAATTTATCGTTTCAATTGTTCGACCTTTGAAATGAATTGTTCATGTTACGGTTTACTTTTTAAATTCAAATCTCTATCATTAATTATACTAATCGAACAACAAAGATGTTTAAGTAGATTTGAGCATACATGTATGTGTGCATTTATAACTTTATATATGTGTGTGTGTGTGTGTGTGTGTGTGTGTGTGTGTGTGTGTACATTTGTGCGTGAGAGATTGAACTTTCAAATTTTCAATCACCTAACCTTGAAGTTTGTAAGCGGTTTGAATTATGTTATGATTGATTAGATTTATTAATTTTACAAGTATCGTTGGGATTGGAATATCCTTTGGACAATGGCTAATAGCTATGGAGGTGAGTTGGCTAATATCATGATAGTTTTTCTTTTGTTACCTCAAGCGTACTGTGATGTGAGTTGGGCTCTAGTTGGCAGCGAGATTTAGCTTGACAGATAGGTATATCTGCAAAATAAGCGCGAAGGTTGCATTCCATCAGAAATCAGAGGCTTGTGCAGCTTATGGGAAGCAAGCCTACAATGAAACGGATGATCTTCGAATCAGATTGGTGGGTCAGATCCACCAGTGGCCGCTGCTGAGGTCCTGATCGCAGACGCCAAGAGAACATAGCAATGGTGTTTGCAGCATGTATAGAGGAGCCCAAGAATATCCAGCTACCGATCAACACAATAGCCATATGACCAACTACATGACTCGTGCCCAAATCATGGTCTAGGCTGCACAACAAGCAAATAGCGCACCTGGCGAGAGGTTCGAGTCACAAGTTGAAGGTGATGAGTTTGATGCATGCAGTGTGCAACTGGCTTCAGCCGCCCTATTGTACCTTTAAAAAGAATCATGTCTTAAGAAGCAACTGCTTGGATGATTGCATTAAAAGCTAGTTTTTTCAAACATAAACGAGGAATAATTTTGGTGGTTTTCAAATCGATTATATATGGAACAAAAACATGTGTGAGGATTAACGAAAGAATGACTGACTTCTTTGAAGTAAATATTGGGTTACATCAAGGATCAACTTTAAGTTCATATTGGTCCTTGATGAGTTAACAAAATATATTCAACATAGAAGTATTTTGGTGTATGCTATTTGAATATGACATTGTGGTAGTGGATGAGTCTAAGAAAAAGTAAATAGAATAGAACTATGGAGAAAAACATTAGAAAGTAAAGACTTTCGACTTAGTAGAACAAATGTTGAATATATGGAACGTAAGTTTGATCATTTTGGTACTTTAAAAGACATAAAAATTAAGATCGGCACACATTGCATTTCTCAAAAGAAAGTTTTAAATACCTGAGATCAATTTTTCATAGTGATGGAAAAATTGATGGAGATATTAGGCATAGATTTAATGTCGGTTGGTTAAAATGGAGAGTGATTATTCTATATGATAAGAAAATACCATTGAAGTTGAAAGGTAAATATTATAGAACAACAATTATATATACTAAAGATGACGAGGATGAAAAAATTCTAGTGGCAAATGATGATATAAGAAATAGATGGAAAAACTATTTTTATAATCTTTTTAATGAAAATAAGGATGTTAGTTTTAGTTTAGGAGATTTAGCCAAGTCAGAAAAGTATATAAACCACAATTTCTACCGACGTATTCAAAAGAATGAAGTCAAAGAGGCTCTTAAACATATGAAGAGTGGTAAATCGGTAGGACCAGATAATATTCCTATAGAAGTTTGGAAAATACTAGGAGAAATAGGAATCACTTGGCTCACAAGACTATTTAATGAAATATGGAAAAACCAAAAGATGCCCGAGGAATGGAGAGCAAGTACACTTATACCTGTATATAAGAACAAGGGAGACATTCAAAATTGTTCAAATTATCGAGGTATCAAGTTAATGAGTCATACTATGAAATTATGGGAAAGAATTATCGAACGTAGGTTAAGACAAGTATCAAGTACAACAGAGAACCAATTTGGATTTATGCCAGGTAGATCTACTATTGAAGCGATCCACCTTTTGAGACGTCTTATGGAACATTTTAGAGCAAAAAAGAAAGACCTTCACATGATATTTATTGATCTAGAAAAAGCTTATGATAGAGTATCGAGGGTGGTTCTTTGGAGAACTTTGGAAAAAAGAGGTATCCCGTTGACATATATTAACCTTATAAGAGACATGTATGATGGTGCAAAAACATGTGTGAGGACTCATGAAGGAACGACAGACTTCTTTGAAGTTAATATTGGGTTACATCAAGGATCAACTTTAAGTCCATACTTATTTATAATGGTGATGGATGAGTTAACAAAACATATTCAAGATGAAGTACCTTGGTGTATGTTATTTGCAGATGACATTGTATTAGTGGAGGAGTCTAAGGAAAAAGTTAATAGAAAATTGGAACTATGGAGAGAAACATTAGAAAACAAAGGCCTCCGACTTAGTAGAACAAAGACAGAATATATGGAATGTAAGTTTGATCATTTGGCTACTTCAGAGGACATAGAAATTAAAATTGGCACACATTGCATTCCCCAAAAAGAAAGTTTTAAATACCTAGGGTCAATTTTTCAAAGTGATGGAAGAGTTGATGGAGATGTTACACATAGAATTAATGCTGGTTGGTTAAAATGGAGAGGAGCATCAGGTATTCTTTGTGATAAGAAGATACCATTAAAATTAAAAGGTAAATATTATAGAGCAGCAGTTAGGCCTGCCATGTTTTATGGTTCTGAGTGTTGGGCAGTTAATCATCAACATGTACAAAAGATGTCTGTGACAGAAATGAAGATGTTGAGATGGATGAGTGGTCATACAAGAAAAGACCGTATACATAATGAAGTTATTAGAAACAAATTAGGAGTGGCACCAATAGAGGATAAAATGAGAGAACATCGTTTAAGATGGTTTGGACATATAGAAAGAAGATCAAAAGAAGAACCTGTAAGAAGGTTAGAAAAACTAAATTTGGAAAGTATTAAAAGAGGTAGAGGACGACCACAAAAGTGTTGGAAAGAAACAATAAAGAATGATCTAGCTTATTGGGAGTTAACTGCTAACATGGCACACGATAGAGATCTGTGGAAACAAAGAATCCATGTAGCCGACCCCGTCTAGTATGGGAAAAGGCTTAGTTGTTGTTGTTGTTGTTGTTGTTGTTGAACAATTATATATACTATATTTTATGGTTCTAAGTATTGGGCAATTAATTATCATATACAAAGATGTTTATAGCAGAAATGAAGATGTTGAGATGGATAAGTAGTCACACAAGGAAAAACCGTATACATAATGAGGTTATCAGAAACAAATTGGAAATAAAATCAATAGATGAGAAAATGAGAAAAAATCGTTTAAGATGATTTGGACACATGGAAAGACGATCAAAGGACACTCTCATAAAAAGATACAGAAAACTAAATTGTGAAAATGTTAAAAGAGAAAGAACGATTATAAAAGTGTAAGAAAGAAACAATAAAGAATGATCTAACTCATGTTGAGTTAATTGCGAGTATTACACATGATAGGGCTTTGTGAAAACAAAGAATCCATATAGCCAACCCCATTTAGTATGAGAAAAGGCTTAGTTGTGTTGTTGTTTGTTGTTCAAATCGATTATGTAAATGGAAGATTAAGTCCAACAAGCAACCTCATGTTAGCGGCTTGGCTAGTTGGAATTGCCCCAGTAAGCTCGGCTCACATTAAACAAGAGAACAACACAAGCCATGAACAAGCAACAACTTAGTGATGACCCACAAACAGACCAGCTTGGCTCATTCATCTATTTTGCAGCTAAATACAAATATGAATTGCTAGGAAAGCAATAATCAAATTGAAGACTCTTAGATATCAATGTGAGGCAACAAAATGAAAAAATGAACAGTTTTGCATGAATTAAGCTAAAGACATCAAGGAGGCTTGCAACATACGGTTCAACAAATGTAGCAACAAATAACAACATTGCTAAAAAGACTCTTCATCATTGTCCACGGACCACCAAGAAACCTGTCAGGAGTGATTTATAGGAATGGCGGAAGTATCACCCAGTGCCATGGATATTTCGGCCTTCCATCTTTGCCGTCAAATATCTGCAAATTCTCAACTAGTTAGAGCACTTACTGAGATTTAATGGTTACCAAGAGATGGAAAGAGAACATGCATAGACAGATGGTAATGATTAGTAGCAGAGAATGTATACCATATAAAACGGTCACCAACAACCTTACCTTCTTCAGACAGCGACGTTTCGCCAAAGCCCAATTGCTCATGATCATTGCTGCCACCACTAGAAACACATAACCTGCAACCGTCTGTGTCGCAATGTTGAATCCAAGCCACTGATAGATTTCAGTAGTATAGTTTGCACAAGTCACAATATTGAATAAAAACCCTCTAGGAATCTGATAACCTCAACTTCCATCAGAGCTCCTAAGGTTCCTTAACAATATATGACAGTAGAAGTTGGAAACCTGGCAGATCAACCCAAACAAAAACCCAATCTTCAGCTGCTGATCGCTTACTGGTGTATAAAGGGGATGGCTGACGTAATAAGCTATGCACGCACCGAAAGTCCAGTAGTAAGAACAGTTTCTGAACACATTAGAGGTTGCATGACTGAACCTATGAAGGAAGAATGTCTCCATAATGCGCTTGAAGTAATGGAAGCACCAATAGTGCATGGCATAGGTCTGGACCGGGCGAATTACACAATATCCCTTGTAGTCAAAGTACTCGTAAACAGGCAGGAAGAAGAAAATGGGATAAATGATGAAAGGTCCCAAGTATTCCCAAAAGAAAAGTGTGCTGTACAAGACTTGCGGACTTAAATCCTTGAATACCACAGCAAGTTTTTCTCCACCCCCATTTAAGTAGTCATGAACCTTCTTCTTGGAATCAAGGACAGTAGGCCTCTCCTGTGAGCCAGGACTCTGTGGGAGTGTTGGGACGCTGTCTGAAGGGGTAGTATAGTACTTAGAAAAAAGACTGATAGTGTAGTAGATATCCTTGTAAATAAGGATTTAAAAAATAGCATAATAGACAGATAATGATATGATGACTGAATTATGATAGTGAAATTAGTGTTAGAAGTAAAAGCTTTCAATATAGTTTATGCTTATGCACCTTAAGTAGGATTAAAATACAAAAGGAAAATTTGTTTTGGGATGGATTAGATAAGGTAATTCGAAGAGTTCCACAAAAAGAGATGATTTGTTTAAGAAGAGATAAATAAACATGTGAATAAAGAGGTATGAAGATATCAAGGTATTCATAGAAACTATGGTTTTGGGATCTAAATGGAGAAGATAAGGAAATCTTAAATTTTGTATTGACATATGATCTCTTTATAGTTAATACAATTTTCAAAAATGAGATAAATATTTGATTACATATCATAGTGGCTTGTCACAAACACAAAATGATTATTTTGCATATAAGAGAAAAGATAGATTGTTTTATAAGAACTACAATGTAATTCCAAGAAAAGCTTAACTATCCAACATCCACTCTTAGTTGTGGATTTACAGGTAAGATAGTGGATAAGGAAACAAAGAGTGTAAAACTACTCAAACTAAATGGTGGAAACTCAAAAATGACCAAGAAGATATATTTAAATAAAAAGTTCTTCGAGGAGATGCTTGAAATTATTTAGGTACAACTTATGATATGTCGAATTATATGACTAAGCATATTAGAAAATGGTAAAAGATTATTAGGTGAATCTAAGGAAAATATATTGGCAGAAAAGGAATCTTGATGTTTGAGTGAAGTGATGCAAGATAAAATTAAGGCAAAGAAGGCACAATGTGATAAATTGCATTATATTACTAAGACAGTTGAAACTTAAGAAGCTTATAAGAAGGCAAAGAAATAAGTGAAAAAATAGTGAGTGAAACAAAAAAGTTAAAACTTGAGAGGATATATACAAAAAACTAAACTTAAAAGAAGGTAAAAGAGATATTTTGAGGATAACCAAAGCTAGAGATAGGAACATTAAGGATCTTACTTTGATTATATGCATCAAAGATGAGAATGAGAAAATCCAAATGGTAAGCAAGGATATTAAAAATAAATAAAAATAAATTTATTTATTTAATTAATTAAAATTAGGTGGTTGTATTAGCTTAGGAGAGATAACCGACTTAGAAAAGTATATAAACCATAATTTCTACTTATATATTCAATGAGATGAAGTCAAAGGGACTCTTAAATTTATTAAGATTGTTAAATATGTAAGGTGAAATAATATTTCTACAGAAGTATAAAAAATCTTAAGAAAGACAAGTATCACTTGACTTATAAGATTATTTACTAAAATATAGAGAAATCAAAATATGCAAGAGGAAGAATATAGGTATACTCATATAGAAGAACATATGAGACATTCAAAATCATGTGAATTATTAAAATATCAAGTTGATGAGCCAAAATTTATTGAACGTAGGTTGGGACAAATATTGAGTACAACACCGAATCAATTTGGATTTATGATAGGAGAACTACCATTGACTCTATTCACCTATTAAGACATCTTATGAAATATTTTAGAGTAAAATAGAACTCATAAATGAATTATAGATTTCTTTGAAATTAATATTGGATTATATCAAGGATCACCTCTAATTTTATATTTATATTTATATCAGTTATTGATGAATTAAAGATGAAATACCTAGTGTATGTTATTTACAGATGACATTATTTTAGTGGATGAGTATAAAAAAAAATTAATAAGAAATTGAAACTATAGAGAGGCTAGAATGTAAAAGTCATCAACTTAGTAGAACAAAGAATATATGAAATGTAAGTTTGATCATTGGTTACTTTATATGTCATAAGAATTAAGATTGACATACATTATAACTCTCATCAAGAAAGTTTTAAATATCTAAGTCACTTTTTAAGAGCGATGAAGAAATTGATGGAGATGTTACACAAAATTAATATTGGTTGGTTAAAATAGAGATGTGTATTAAGTATTTATGTAAGAAGAAGATCCTATTAAAGTTGAAAGGTAAATATTATAGAGCAACAATTATACCCACTATTTTTTTATGATGAGTGTCAACTTAGCTCTGAAAGTTTTTACTTAAATTCAGAACCCAATCGAATCACGATCATCTCCACAATTCAGATGCATCGATGGTTTCAGTAAAAATTCACAAGGGGAAAAGGGGCAAATCCAAAAGAAACAGAAAACCAGAATCGTGAAACTTACTCTTTTGATGGATTGCAGCCTTCAAATCATCAACCGTTGCTTAAAATCCGAAACAGCAGCAAATCCCGCAAGTCAGAATGAGACCCAAAATCGAGAGAGAAAGAGAGAGAGAGATGATACCGAATCCAAGAGCTCAACTCCTCCCTTGATAATTTCCCTCCCATTTCTGGAAACTATGCTTACCTTCATCTTCAGGGGGAGGGGGGGGTGAAGACTTGCAACAATCACAAATGAAGCAGAAAATAAATAAGCCCAGGGAGTTCTGAAACTGGTTGACGGCAGTACAACTACCAACCATCCTTAGCACATTAACTCATCCTTCGAGTACTTAATTCTACCAAAGATCAAGTA
Organism: Brasenia schreberi; assembly: GCA_036023115.1. NCBI lineage: Eukaryota > Viridiplantae > Streptophyta > Magnoliopsida > Nymphaeales > Cabombaceae > Brasenia > Brasenia schreberi. The sequence goes on along the minus strand of JAYKKT010000073.1, from coordinate 20,384,484 downwards.
CTTATTCTACCAGCGATCGGATCATTATCCTTTCTGTTGGTTGATGAACAGCCAGGAAAGGTTCTACTAATGTATTCAATTGAAGAACCCTTGCTTTGCACCCAGAGCGTTAAATCCATGTAACCGGTAGGGCTCTCTAACGCCCACTGACAGGTGACGAGTTCGATTTGCGGGGGTCTCTATATCTGTGTTACGCTTCAGTCTCCTTGTAGAAAAAGAAAAAGAAAGAAAACGCCTTGTTTTGTAATCTCAATAACTGGCCCTTGTTCCAATGATACATGCATCCATCCATGTCCAAATAACAACAATAACAAACCTTTTTCCATACGAGATGGGTCATCTGCATGAATTCTTTGTTTTAGTAGAATTCGGTTATGCCTCCACTATAGACATGTATTTTTCTTTCTTTTTTTCAATCTTAAAAATTCATGTGATTGGTTGGAATAGAGGATGTAGAGTTTGCATATTACGTACTCTACTTTTTATCCTGTCTCTCTCTATATAAAATTTGACCCAACTAGACTTCAGTTTACCTTGGAAACTTTTTCAGGTCGAAGCACAGTCCTGTTTGGATTCTTTTCAGTTACAAATTCAACTTTGATGGTCCGGATCCAAACATAACTGTAAAATACCTGTGGATTGAGGGGCATTATTGGAGGTTAGTTTAAGCGAGGGAACGTCTTGTTTCATTTAGGGGCTTAGGGTTTTTGGGTAAGTTGGGTGTTGGCCGCAGCTGGGAGGCGATCGGGATCAGGTCTCTCTCTTCTCTCTTCGATGCTGTTGATTCTTGTGTGCTTGCTTTTCTTGAATCGTCGTTTGGTAGTGGAGAATTCGTAGATCTAGAAAGCTACCTAATGTTCTTTTTTAGGTCTGCGCTGCTCTGTTTTGTTAAACCTTTGAATTAGTGAGTTGTAACGTTTGGTGGTTACTTTATGCTCTTGTTGATTCAACATAATGTGCCGGTTATGCGAAAAATTGATGAAATGTTCCACAAGATTCAATGTTTATCCCATATCTCTGAAGGTTTGATGAATTGATATAATGCGTTGTCATTCGTCCGTTATCTGGTGCTCTCTCTATCTAACACGCAAACTATTTAGTTGTTAGACTTGGAAGCGTTTGTTCGTTAGATTCTCGTTGCATTCTACCGGTGGAAATGAGTCACATGTATGCGATCTCTTTTAAACAAATCCGAAGATGTTCTTAATTATTTGGTGAACCATAGATGTATTGTTTTAGTGGGTATTGTTTGTGTGAGTGATTTCTTGACCTCTTCGCATCTTCGGTTGCTAATCTCTTTTCGCGGGATTGATCATCAACACCGCTGTTTTTGTCTTCTTATTTTTCGTTTTCCTTCACATTTCTTCATGAAGTTGTTGTTGTAGTTGATGTGCGAGCGATTCCCTTTGTTGTTCATGATGTCCTGATGGTTGTCTACGTTGGTATTTTATGTCTAAAATCTTTATTTTGCGTATGCGATTTCAGGAGGCGAAATGGCTCCTGCGCAACCAAAGTCTGGGCTTTTTGTTGGTTTGAACAAAGGCCATGTAGTGACAAAGCGTGAATTCGCTAAACGGCCATCTGACAGAAAAGGGGTACTATTTCTCTTGTTGTTATTGAGGGTTATTCATATGCGTTTGGTTGTGTATGTGATATTTTGGTCACTTCCACCCTATCCCGTAAATGGCCTTGCCACTGGGTATTTTCTACAACATTACAAGGAACATATATCCGACACATTCTGTTAATCTGAACCAGTTTATGCAAGGTAACAATGGAAAGATTTACTTTTTGTTTTTGGTTACAAAGGGAGGTCAAAGCCTAACACACACACGTGCACCCCTGAGGAGTTGAACTCCCCATCAGAAACATAGATGTCAGAGTACCCTGTCAGTTGAGCTAACACTCTGGGTGCATGGGAAGACTGATTTGTTATAGCTCTTACCAGAGTATTACTCAGCTACTTTCTGGTGCTGTGTAATTAGTGAAATATTAGGTTTACTTCGGAGTTTGGTATTATTTTGAATCATGCCAGCAGCATGATGCTTATAGTCTGCGTTGTTAGTTTGTTTGCCTGTTATATGATTCTGAGGCATAGTCACCATCCTCATATTTGGCAAAGCTTCTCTCCAAGATATTTATTAAGTGATTTTCCTTGGAAAAAGCTCAGATGCTTTGCTACTGTTTTCCATTTGAAATCAATTAGGAATGTGCTTGGAAAAAATATCAGATAATGTGTTTTGGATATATATGATAAGTTGCAATGTGTCCCAAGATTTTCCTCGGAAACTGAAGAAATTTTCCTGATTTCTTGCAAGATTTTTCCTAGTATTTTTGATAAAAACCCAAGAAGCACTTTTAATTGAAAATCTTATCAAGATTTGGTGATTTCTACCATTTGGATATGTTTTTATGCAGTATTGATATGTTTGACATCTTCTCTCAGAAAACCAGCAAAAGGACCGTATTTGTGAAGAACCTCATTAGGGAGGTTGCTGGGTTTGCACCCTATGAGAAGAGGATAACTGAGCTTCTTAAAGTTGGGAAAGATAAGCGTGCTTTGAAAGTAGCAAAGAGAAAGCTTGGGACCCACAAAAGGGCTAAGAAGAAGCGTGAAGAGATGGCCGGTGTTCTCCGCAAGATAAGGTGACCATGTTTCCCTCTTGGTTACATCTGAGATAATTGTTTTTGTGGTTCATTGGTACCTTAATTTTCTGTAGATTTTGTTAGATCCTGCAAGACATTTAGACTCAAATATATTCCTTTATTTGCGCACAAGTCGCTTGAGATTGGAACTTCACTTTGGGAAGCAGTGACTGGATATTCAATGGAGTGTTCCATGGATAAACATGATTGTCAAGGGAATATTTTTTGTCTAATATAGGAAATGCCATTTTTCTTGGCTTAGATCTCTCTCTCTCTCTCTCTCTCTGACACACACACACACACACAAATACACTGCAAGATAAGATCGAGAACTTCTTAGTTCAATTGTCAAACTTGGAAGATCATTCCTACCATGTAACACATTCATCAGTGGGTCAGTACCAGTGACTAGTTAAAACTAAAAGAGCCGCATCAATATCATATTAACTTGTCTTTCTTTCATTTCCAATATTTTCCACGATTATTGTGTTCTTCTTTTAAGCATGGTTTTAGTTGATGCAGAGTTCTACATTTGCAAGCAAAGCATTATGATTTTTTTTATACCTCCTACCTACATATATATATTTATATATATATATATACATACACACATATATATAAATATGTCCCCTAAAATATACTGCTTAAAGGTGTCCATGCATTAGGAACAGGTTACTCATTTTATAGTTACTTAAGCTGTTTGAATTGATGCTTGTATGCAGTGTAATTACATATCTAATAGCCGTTTTCAATCATAAGGAAGAAAGTCATGCACTTTTAAGATTCGAGGGAAGAAAGTCCTTGTGACCAGTTTGTGGCTGTATTATGCTCTTTGTAAATGTGTTTCTTCAAGGAAAACTATTCTTTGTGTACATTCTCTTCTTTGTTCAAAATAAAACTGTAAAAAAAACAGATTCTCATATAAAGAATTCAAGCGTACTCTAATATAAGGGCATTATTCTTTGTAAAATTTATTCTTTATTCCTTCGACAAAGAAGCTAAGTTAAAACAGATTCTTATGTAAAGAATTGCAAGCTTACTCTAATATAAACGGGTCATGTCTATGTCTTCCGTGTTCTGGCATTGTGTCACAACCTGAAAATGCAATGTAATTGATGGGAGTAAATTCGTATGTTGTGCTTATACATTTGTTTTTTTATATAAAGCCATTCACTTCATGTGTTTTTTTACCTGATGATATCACCGTTCTTTGCTTGTTATTAAATCTCCTTTATAGTGTGTTATCTGATAAAAGTGAAGGCTACGAGTGCTTAAAAAGTTGGGACATGAAATTCTCATCTCTCTTCCTATGCGGCTGGAAATGCTTGCTTCTTCAGTCTTTCATATGTCATTGTTTCTTTGGGAACTAAGTAGTATGCATGTAGAAGTGGTGTTGGTATTGCATTATCCTCAGACACCTGTTAGAATGTGATCAATCACGGATTCAACTAGTTCTTGTTTTAGATGACGAATGTTTGTTTCATGGTGCTTCAAGTTTTGGTTTTCCAATATCAGATAATTTACTTCGCTGACCGAGTTTTGGGGGTTCCTTTTGCAGGCAGCATCCTGGTCCTACTGACAAGAAGAAGTGAAGAGAATTCTGCATTTAGTTCTCGTGGTTGTGCTCGCCAATCTCCTCTCGTCTCATGAGATTTTATTTTATCGATAAACCTTATGATTTTCACATTCAGAAATATCAAGACTTGCTATTATGTTGTTGCAAGAAGTTCCTAGTTTCAGAAGTAGGATGTTGTTTTAACTTGGTGATGATTTAGACTTTGGTTCTTTGCTACTCCTTGCAAGTGTCATTCCAATGAAAGATTGCTCTGGAGAGATGCGTGTGAAATTTTTTCTTCTCTTCTACCCCCGAAATTTTTGGTGCACTCTCTCTCTCTCTCTTATATGTGTGTGTGTAATATGTATATGTGCATGAGGGAGAGAGACCCAATCTCTGGTGAGAATGTTGCTGAAATTAGATGGTGAACACTTAAAGACTGGTATGGGCAAGCAAAGGAAATTAAGAAAAAGGATCTTGGTTTTCTGGAGTTGAATGCTATCTGATAAAAGGTTGAGTATAGTGGGAACTAAATTTCATGCATCTAACCCTACTCAGCGTAAGTGAAGTTCTGGTTTTGGTTTGGACATTGTACTGATTGCAAATCTTGAGCGTACAAGCTGATGTCCTATTGCGGAAATTTATCAAAGTTCATTTTGTCAGAATCTTCCAAATATACTGGATCTGCAACACTGATATACTGTGCTGCATGATATGGCTGGTGAGTAACCGGCCCCAGTGTTCCGAATCGTGCAAGAAATGGCTGGATCTGGATCGAATCAAACTGGAATCGGGGATCACCTTGTCTGGTTTACTTCCACATGGTTTTGAACCAAAGCTGGGTCAGGCAATAAAACGGCTGGAACTAGAACTGGGCCAATCATACATGAATTCGTTTGGTTTGGGTTTTACATTTTTCATGGGACCAGAGATGACTGTTCCAAACTGTTCTTTTCGTGTACTTTTTAAATTTAAAAAATTTCAATGGCTTTGTCAGTTCTGAGCTGTTTAGGACTTAAATTGGAACCAGAACTAGAACCGCTTTGGTCTTAGTTCAGTTTCAAGAAAACCAGTATATCCGACGTTTTTGAACCACCAGTTCTGATTGATCAGGAACCAGCCATGTCTACTGGATTCATCAACTGCAACGTTCTAGACTTGTTACATTTTAGTGGGGGAGTGAAGACCTAGTGTCATCCTTCGACGTTGAACTGTAATGTGAGTAGACACTAGTGGTTGAGCTAACTCGACTGTCAAATTGTAAAATGACGAGGTGTAGGATAAGTTGATTGTTTGACACATCTTTTCAGTTTCTTACTTTGACGACATCAACAACGATGATGATGATAAAAAAATATCATTCTTTTGTGCCTACGAACCGTGAATTGGACTTAGTTATCTGGATTCTATCTGGACCCGACCCATTGAAGTTGAGCGTATTTTCCAAAAGCGGTCGAGCCAATGAGCCGGTCCTCACCTGTTCGAGCCATGTTAGGTTCGTAGAAACGTGTTGGCACTATTGTAATAACGATAAAGTTTGTGTTCCTTTTCAGTAGAAGACCTCACCGTCCACGCGAAAAAGGAATCGACGCTTCTGGAAACAACTGGAAAGAAAAGGTCTTGCGTTCACAACAGAGGAGCGAAGGAAACTTCTACCCGACCCATCACCACTGTCCATCTATCCCTGATCGTACGGCCAAGATTTCCCCAATCGAACATTCCCGAAGGTGGGAACCAAGGATATTAGGGTCACGTAGCGTCTCTCGTCTACAGCTTGGAAAAGGAGAGGGTCCAGCTATCGGAATCGATCTTGGCACGACGTACTCGTGCGTCGGTGTATGGCAACATGATCGCGTTGAGATCATCGCTAACGACCAAGGAAACAGAACGACGCCGTCTTACGTCGGATTCACTGACACCGAGCGGCTGATAGGCGATGCCGCGAAGAACCAGGTCGCCATGAACCCTATCAACACCGTCTTTGGTGAGATCTGCTATCCAAATTTGCTTTGGTTCTAGTTCAACTTTCAAGTTTGTAGTTAGCTTATAAGATCTGTTTTTTTAGGGCTATGACTTTATATGCATGTTAAGATATTTGTTGGTAATATGCTCTTGCTTTTGTATTTTATTTTATTTTATTTTTTGTGTGTGACTTTGAATGGATCGAAGGTTTATGCTGTTCCTTATTTATTTATTTTTAAGGATCTACCGTGTTCGATTTTTTGTAGTTTGTGATGTATGTGCCTTTCGTCTTGCTTAAGGAAGACTTACATGTTGTTGCGGTGTTTGGTATGATTTGTTGGATATTATGACTTATTTTTAATTGTATTGACTGTGAATTATTTGAAGAGTCTATGGATACCAATTTTACTGCATATTTTCATCCCTGAAATCATAAATTAAGTGAAACTTCTGTGATTCTTGTTAAATCAGTTTGGATCTTGGCGGTGTATATATATTTTGTAGCATGTATAAAGCGTACATATTTATAGATCCACTGTTTCTTGAGCATTTGACTAATTTCATTTTATAACTGTTGCCTAAATTGCTATGAGTTGAATGTTCAGTGTCTTATAGATCAGCATTTTCTCTTTATTGTTTGTTGAGTGCTTGAATTTGCCAGGTTCCTCAGGTTTTCTCTACATAGATAGATTTGATGTTTATTTATTAATTAATAGGAGCTACGAGATTACCTGTTTGTAATGTTATTTGACTGTCTCGCAGATGCCAAGAGGTTGATTGGTCGTAGATTGAGTGATGCCTCTGTTCAGAGTGACATGAAGTTGTGGCCTTTTAAGGTTGTTGCTGGACCTGGTGACAAGCCAATGATCCAGGTCAACTACAAGGGTGAAGAGAAGCAGTTTGCCGCAGAGGAAATCTCCTCTATGGTGCTCATTAAGATGCGTGAGATTGCTGAAGCTTTCCTTGGTTCCACCGTCAAGAATGCTGTCGTCACCGTTCCTGCCTACTTCAACGACTCACAGCGTCAGGCTACCAAGGATGCTGGCGTCATTGCTGGTTTGAACGTCATGCGAATCATTAACGAGCCGACCGCAGCTGCAATCGCTTATGGTCTTGACAAGAAGGCAGGAAGTGCTGGCGAGAAGAATGTCCTCATCTTCGATCTTGGTGGAGGCACATTCGATGTCTCTCTTCTTACAATCGAAGAGGGTATCTTCGAGGTCAAAGCAACGGCTGGAGACACCCACCTTGGTGGTGAAGATTTTGACAACAGGATGGTGAATCATTTTGTTCAGGAGTTCAAGAGGAAGCACAAGAAGGACATCAGTGGAAATCCAAGAGCACTTAGGAGGTTGAGAACTGCTTGTGAGAGGGCTAAGAGGACTCTATCATCCACTGCGCAGACCACGATTGAGATCGACTCTCTGTACGAAGGAGTCGACTTTTACTCGACCATCACCCGAGCTCGGTTCGAGGAGCTCAATATGGACCTCTTCAGGAAGTGCATGGAGCCAGTGGAGAAGTGTCTCCGGGATGCCAAGATGGACAAGAACTCAATCCATGACGTCGTCCTTGTGGGAGGGTCGACTAGAATCCCCAAAGTGCAGCAATTGTTGCAGGACTTCTTTAACGGGAAAGAGCTCTGCAAAAGCATCAACCCCGATGAGGCCGTTGCCTATGGCGCCGCCGTCCAGGCCGCTATCTTATCAGGCGAGGGAAATGAGAAGGTGCAGGACTTCTTGCTCCTGGATGTCACACCATTCTCTTTTGGTTTGGAGACTGCTGGTGGAGTCATGACTGTCTTGATCCCTAGAAACACTACCATCCCCACCAAGAAGGAGCAACTGTTCTCAACCTACGCCGATAACCAACCTGGTGTGTTGATCCAGGTCTATGAGGGTGAGAGAGCCAGGACACGTGACAACAATCTGCTGGGCAAAGTTTGAGCTTGTCAGGCATTCCTCCTGCACCCAGGGGTGTTCCCCAGATCACTGTCTGCTTCGACATTGATGCAAACGGCATCTTGAACGTCTCCGCCGAGGACAAAACCACCGGTCAGAAGAACAAGATCACCATTACCAACGACAAGGGTCGGTTGAGCAAGGATGAGATTGAGAAGATGGTGCAGGATGCCGAGAAGTACAAATCTGAGGACGAGGAGCACAAGAAGAAGGTTGAGGCGAAGAATGCGTTGGAGAACTACGCCTATAACATGAGGAATACCATTAAGGATGAGAAGATCGGTGCGAAGCTCGGTGCAGCAGACAAGAAGAAGATCGAATGCAATTGAGCAGGCCATCCAATGGCTTGATGCCAATCAGCTTGCTGAAGCCGATGAGTTTGAAGACAAGATGATTGAATAGCTCATATTTTCCGACCCTTGAGATTCTTGTTGGTGGGGGGGGGTGGGGGGGAGTCCTTTATTTTCTGTTTTTAAATATCCAGTATGTGCATCTCTGAACATACAATTCTTAAGAGGCCTGTGTGGTTCCTCAACATTCACGGGGAGAATCTGGCTACCAGTTTCAATTACTCATAGTTTACGTGAAGGCCTCCTCATTACGATCTGACGAACTGAAGCATTATGCTGTAGAGTTTCGGATCACTGTGACTTTGAAATCAGAGCGTGAGTGCAACCCTCCATGCCCGTGACCACGTACACTGATTGTTTGAATACGATACGTTTATAGCACTACAACGGTGTGGACAAGGTCGCATTAACTGAAGGCGTTGCTTGTTTCTACGTTCTGTTGCTGAGTGGAATCAAGAGGCATCCACAATCTCCAGAAGAAGTCCCAACGCAGGTACCCTAGTGCCCCTGAGTAGACGGCTGGTTATGAATTGGACGACAGTTTTAACCGGATCTAAAAACGAGGATCGCCTGATTTAGTTCTTTAAGATTTAAACCAAAAACTGGAACCGATGGCTCCGGTTCCGAATTGAAATTGAAACCTGCCCACTGTTGATCAGACTAGGCCTTTCATCTACCCCTTCTCAGTTCTTGTTACAAGTGGTTGGGGGAAAGGGCATAATTTACCCAGAAAACCGGGAAGATGTGACTATTATCGTCTGTAACATTTCTTCTGTTTGTGCTTAAGTCTTAGATTTTCAGGGGGGCTCCACAATTTTTAGGTGCCAAATTTTCAGGCTTGGACACATGAGGCTCCATTTTAGTACTTCAGTCGGTGTGATTGATAAAGGTTTGAGGGAAACTGAACCTTTAGTTTTAACCTTCATTGTGATCTTTGGTGTAGAAAAGACCGTATACATAATGAGGTTATTAGAAACAAATTAGGAGTGGCACCAACAGAGAATAAAATGAGAGAACATCATGGTTTGGACATATAGAAAGAAGATCAAAAGAAGAACCTTTAAGAAGGTTAGCAAAACTAAATTTGGAAAGTATTAAAAAAGGTAGAGGATGACTACAAAAGTGTTGGAAAGAAACGATAAAAAATGATCTACTTTATTGGGAGTTAACTGCTAACATGGCACACGATAGAGAGAATTCATGTAGCCGACCCCGTCTAGTATGGAAAAAGGCTTAGTTGTTGTTTGTTGTTGTTGTTGTTGTTGTTGTGATCTTTAGTATGGAACTGTAGTTTTGTAAGCTTATTTTGAGTTATAAATTTTGACACTAAGGAGAAAGTTGGTGCTATAGGAATTAGACCCAAGGGCTTCGCACAAAACCCAAGCACCGTAGTTTCATAGCTTCTATTCTAGTTAAAACCTTTGGCATCACGGATCAAACACACCCTAGGGCTCAACTTTCTTTGAGACACCATATACATACATACATATATATATATAATATGTCCCGTAATTTCTTCCCACTTCACTATGGTTTTGCTTGTTGGAGCAGATAATCTATATACCACTTCTCAAACAGTCATTTACTACCCAATGTAAGTTTCTGATATGAATATATAGAGAGAGCCCAAACAAACTGCAAATGAAGACTATTCTAACAGACCAATTTCAGAAACCAGAATCTGAATAGCCATAACTCTCATTTCCACCTTTCATGTTGAACATCGCATGTTCAATTCTCTTCTTCCTGCCATCAGCTCTTCATCCTTTTACGCGACATATGTGCAGATCCCATAACCTGTTTCCAAAAATAAAACCATAAATAGATAAATAATCACAAAAAAAATGAAACAAGCAAATCATGTGTGGAACAATCGTACTTTTTACTAGACATGTCCGGTTCCAGGTAAACCAAAACCTGGAACCGTAACTGAACTGACCTAGGGATGAATTCGGTTACGGTTCTCGAACAGTCGGTTCTAGGGCGGTTTCAGTTTGGGTCTGAAATCATTTAGAACCAGTACTTTTATTAAAAAATGAAAATATAAGGTTTTTTTTTTAATTACTGGAACCAGTAGTTTAGAATTGCTATTTTCGGTATGATTCCAGTTTTATGAGAAGTGAAACTGGAACTGAGCCGAATTGTCCATGGTTCCATGTTCAACCAGTTCTTGGCTCGGTTTAGTTCCGATTGAAAACGTAGGACTGGTTAAGCATGTCTACTTTTTACTTTTAAACTTTATAATATCAAAATTTGCTTCTTAAAGGTGTGTGCAAATTCATACAAACCGTGCCTAATTTTTTTAGAACAATTATGATTAAAATAGTAAAAATTACTTTTGTTTTTTTGTTATGACTATCACTTATAAAGAAAAAATAAAATGTATCCATTAGAAAAACAATAAATAATTCTTATTGTCTTAATTTAAAGTTTGTGTGACCAAGTCGAACATGGGAGACAATATTTTATAAGAAGCATAGAAGTTAAGACAACAAGAAGTTACCTATTGTGCTTTAGAGTTTGTCATCATGTATGGACATGACAAATAATATCTTATAAGAAGTAGAAAAGGTAAGACAGTAAGAAGTTATCTTAATTTAAAGAATTTCTTTTTTTATATAAAACGAGAAAATATCATGTAAGATTGTTTGAACACGTAGAAGGATGACCTAAGAAAGTTTTAGTTAGAAGGTGTGAAGGACTGATGATGAATAAATTAAAAGAGAAAGAGAAAGACCATAAAAGTATTGAAAAGAAACATGTATTGTTGATCTAACTATTAACAAGATCAAACTTTATAAAAACAAAAGATCCGCCTACCTGCCTCCATCTAGTATGAAAAAAGGCCTAGCTGTTCTTGTTTTTTTGTTGTTGTTTTTAGGTAAATGGTCCCATCAAACTCGTGTCTCAGTTCTAATCATCACGAGTTCTTTTGCGTTCGGCTGCTTAACGAGTGAACCAAATACAGGTAACTTGAATGATTAATCTAAACATGGCTAGTTCTTAACGGGCCCGACGGTTCCAGCTGGAACCAAACCGGATCAAGAACCGGCTAACCTGAAACCAAAAGTGGGAATCACTCGGCTCGGTTTCGGTTTCACCTTTTATAAAATCAGAATTACCTGTTTCAAACCGTCGGTTCTTATCTTTAATAAAAATTTCATAATTTTTAAAATAAAATTATTGGTTCTGAACTCAAATCGAAACCGAAACTGGTCCTGAGTCGATTCGGTTATGATTCCAGGTTATAGACAGAATCGGACTTGTCCAGCTTCATCCTTCATAATAAGTAGCGTTTCGCTTGACTCACCCTCCTCTCTCTCACAGATGCACACAAACACACACGAAATAAATAATTCAACATGTTTTTTCTTTTATTTTACAACGGGAGGCCGAAGCTTTTCACTCGCACGCACTTACGCCCCAGGAATGGAACTGACCACCCACACCATGAGAGTCAGGGGGGCCTGCCAGACGAACTAACGCATTGCGTGCAATAAGCTTTTGTCTTTAATGAGCAAAGTTCATGCTCAGCTAAACAAAGCCATGGCTCCTCTCAGCTATTTTTACCTTTAATGAGCAAGCTCAAGTTCAGCTGAACAAACTCATGGCTCGTCTCAGCTCATCTTATGTTATGGGTTCTTTCAGCTTGTTGCCCAGCTCTAGTTCAATCCCTCTTCATCTTTTTTCTATATAAGTTTTTTGTTTATTAATTTACCTTTTCTGTTTGTCTGTGTGTGTGTGTGTGTGTGTGAGAGAGAGAGAGAGAGAGATGGTTTCATAGTAAAAGGGGGCTAGCTTACTTGGGTTGACTGTGGTGAGGGTGCCAGTGTTGGCGAAGTCACAGTTGAAGGGGTGGTGGCCGGCTTGCTGATAATAGGCGTTCATGACGTAGGCTGCATGGGATCGTACAGTGTTCGGTTGGAAGCAGGCACCTCCTTCACGGATTGGCGAGCAGTCAACCCCCGCGGCGCCGCAAGCCCAGTCTATGTTAGCCGCCAACGCGGCGTCGGCAGCAGTCGGCGTCGGCACGCACCAAACGTTTGAAGGCGCCGGCGTCACTGGGCTCGATCCGCCGCCACCCTACACCAAATAAATCATGCATCATCTACAAACTAAATTTAACATCTCCAACTTTGTGAAATCGGATCGTAACTTTACTGAATCCGACTTAATCAGATACTCCATGATTTAATTTAATCTAGTTTCAGGATTAAAATAATTGTTTACCGTATTTAATCTAAATGTGAACAAAAAAGCATAACTGAATACAAATACAACTTCAATTCATTCCATGTTTAGAGTGCGAATTGAAATTGGATTAAATAGGAATTCAGATCTCGATCCAATCCAATTTTTAGTCAGATCCTACAGTTTATACTAAACCCCACAAATTGGATATGGGTTTTAACCCGAATATTGACATCCCTACCTGAGGGTATGGCACTTGTTTCTTCGTAAGGCTTCTCTTTTTACACCCTGATGCAATAAATGGATATTTAAACAGCAGTTTTCTTCATTGGAGGCAAATCCAAAACGTTCATGATCATATATATACCGAAAGTAATCCGAACAAGTGAGTCGTGTTTTGGTTGAGCTGTTTACGTGTATATATATATATATATATATATATATATATATATATATATATATATATATATATATATATATATATATATATATATATATATATATATACATATATATATATATATACATATATATATATATATATATATATATATATATACATATATATATATGTATATACATATATATATATGTATATACATATACATATATGTATATATATATACATATATGTATATGCATATATATGTATATATATGGATATGGATATATATAGAGAAAGAGAGAGAAAGAGAGAGCGGTTGGATTCTACGCTACCAACTAATGTTCTACTATTGCTTTTTAAAGGCATTATTATAATAACTTTTTTTCCGAACAAGTGAGTCGTGTTTTGGTTGAGCTGTTTACGTGTATATATATATATATATGTATATATATACATATATATACATATATATATATACATATATATATATACATATATATATATATATATGTATATGCATATATATGTATATATATGGATATGGATATATATAGAGAAAGAGAGAGAAAGAGAGAGCGGTTGGATTCTACGCTACCAACTAATGTTCTACTATTGCTTTTTAAAGGCATTATTATAATAACTTTTTTTAATTTTTTCAAAACCTTCAAAACCTTTTAAATTACATTCATGTCACATAAAAGCGAAGTTAAACATGTCTGGCATTTTCGTATATATATAAACTTTATCATGAAAACTCGATGCAAACCCAAGTCAAAAGTTCTTGCAAGTGTCCAACCACAATGAAGACAAAAAAATCAAGTTTTGTTTGCTTTAGACATGAACACGAAATAACACTGGTATGAACCCAATTCAAAACACATCATTGCACACTATACCGATAGGCAAGATAGTTACCAGAATGAATGAACTCATTCTCATGTGAAAGTGCTGGATTTACCGCAAAAATTGTTAATGGTTGAAATGATTAAACAAATATATATTCTACGTTAAAAAAAAAGGTAATGCACTCAAAGGCTTAGTTCAACAACACGACGCTGCTGAACGAAAGGACGCACTAGAGAAAGAGAGTCATCGGATTCTACTACCTGCTGCTACTGAGGTTACCCACTAATGTTTCACTATTGCTTTTTAGAAGTATAATAACCTTGTTTTCATATTTTTTCAAAACTTTCAAAACCTTTAAATTAGACCCATCTCACGTAAAAGCAATGCTAAACATGTCAGACATGCGCATTTCACACACACACACACACACACACACACACACATATATATATATATATATTACTATGAAAGCTCGATGCAAACCGAAGTCAAAAGTTCATGGTGAGTAGGAGCACTGTAGCAGTACGTATCTTGGTGCAACGACATCGCACTGGATTTGCCCCACACCGTTGCAGAGAGCCCCAGTAACAGAAACATCAAAAATTTTGAAATATCGAAATAAATAAAATGTATGTATGTATGCCCCATATATGTATATATATAGTGGTCCGTGTGCAATTGAACACATTGCTCAATCTCTCGTTTTAGCTGGTTCCGTCACTTCAACTACCAAGTGCTCGTCTTCCACCACCTGTACATATGTATGTTTACACATCCAACACACACACACACACACACACACATATATATATATATATATAGAGAGAGAGAGTGGTTCGTGTTCAATTAAGCTTATTGTTCAATCTCTCATTTTATATTGTTTCGTCACTTCAACTATCAAATACTCGTCCTCTGTCACTTTTCATTACTAGTCTACTTTTCAAAACCACTTTCAATCAATCAAAACTGCTATCACTGTCATGAAAACCATTCAAAAATCTACAAAACCACTTATTATATATATTGTTAAGACGTGATGTTGATGGTAGAGGTAACGGTCTTGACCAGTAAAAAAATAGTGAAAGGTAATATAGGGCATGACGAGTAATCGAATTAGTGGATCCATGGGAGAATTAAGCACCAATAGTGTTCAATTGAGCACGAACCACTGCCTCTCTCTCTCTATATATATATATACACTTGGAAGACTTGAGTCTAGTAACTTGATGTTTGATATGTATTGTGGTGAGTTTCGTCTCAAATAAATACTTGTTTTCGCTGGAATCCATCTTGACCAGCGTCGTCATCCTGCTCTCGGAATTGCTTGTAACTGGTTCACGGAACTCAATTGAGAGTCGAGGAATAACCCAAATCGAATAGCAAGTTGGCCACAAGTAGTACATTATACTTGGAAATCACTTACAATTGTGATCAACTACAGGTTTTGTGTTATTAAGTCAAGAGGTTTGCGTATGAAGGCAAAGATATAGCCACCTCTTTGATAGGGAATAACTTGTAGTACATTATATTCTTCATATCACTAGGTTTATTTTTGAAGATGTTTTTTCTCAAAATAATAATAAATTAAGTGTTTGGTACAAGGCCTTATTACTTTTTATCTTAAGTTTGATGGGTTTACTCATCAACCAATCAAGCAATGTATATGTGCTCGTGTGCATGCGTGCCTGCGTACGTGTGCTTGTACTTGTACTCGTGCATGTATGTTACATTACAAATTATAGGACAATAAAGCATTTTACACGTCAATGAAACATAGTACTCAAAAAATAAAAGCACGACAATTTAGAAAGACAAATATTGCTACTTGTCTACATCAAATATGACAAAATTCTACATCAAATATGACAAAATAAAGTAATAAAGTAAAACAACAATCAACCAACAACAAAAGCAAAGAGCCATGACAAATGTAAAGATTGCCAACCAAAGCTCCAATGAAAGTACATGCTTTTAAGATATTAGTTGTTCTAATGGTATCAATCGTTTGACCTAACTCAGACTAAATGAATCACAGTACATAGCATGTGCTAGCAGGCCCCCCTTTTCTCTCTCTCTCTCTCTCTCTCTCTCTCTCTCTCTCTCTCTCTCTCTCTCTATATATATATATATATATATATATATATATATATATATATATATATATATATATTCAAAACCAGATTTTCTTTTAGATAAAATGGGATAATAATTTGAACATTTTGATCTATACCTGAGGGCGCATGATTCCGGCGTCGTAAACGGGAGTGAGGTTAGGATAAAAGAGTCCCCAGTTGCGCTCGGCAATGGGTCCGGGCTTAAGATCCTCGTTAAAGAGCGCGAATATGAACGTCTCGA
The DNA here is from genome assembly GCA_036023115.1 of Brasenia schreberi. Taxonomy (NCBI): domain Eukaryota; kingdom Viridiplantae; phylum Streptophyta; class Magnoliopsida; order Nymphaeales; family Cabombaceae; genus Brasenia; species Brasenia schreberi. Next base: position 20,368,233 of record JAYKKT010000073.1, on the reverse strand, counting down.
ACTTCTTCCCCGGCATGAGCGGCGTTCCATTGCCGGACGTCACGTGCCGGATAAGTTTGCTGTTATACGACCGGGCGTCGCGGACACTCACTCCGACTTGCCCCGGCTGAGCTGCCGTTGGCCACCCCGTCTCCGCTATCACGATCTCCACGTCGCCGTAGCCCATCCGATTCATTGCCGAGTATATCGCGTCCATCAACTGGTCGAACATGTTGGTGTAAAGGTGGCCAGTTGCCGGATCGCGCATGCCAAGGTTACGCCGGAAAATGGCATAGTTCAACATCTGCGGCGTGTAGCCGAAGTACGGATACGGGTTCACCATGAACGGTGAGTGAGTGTCGCGGAGGAATTGGAGCATCGGCCGGAGGATAACTTTCTCGTAGCCCCACCGGAATTCGCCCGCAGACGGCGGCCAGGAGACCGAGAGAATGTTGAGGGCGTGTGGTGATGAGACCTGAATTCGGCCGAGCCCGGCAGCGAAAAGAGCGTTGTGAAGCGCGCGCATCGCCGGGACTAAGTGGGAGATAATCCCTTTGTCGCCGCCGAGGAGAATTTCATTGCCGACGGCGATTCGGTTGATGTTGGTCGCCGGAACGTAGGGTGTGATGTGTGATGCGATCCACTGGCCGGCGTAGCCGGGGGTGGTAAGGGGGACTATCTGGTAGTTGGCGACAGTGATGGTGACGGCGATTCCGGTGCCGGCGAAGGCCTGGATGAGGTTTGCGTCAGCAGAAAAGAGCTTGACGCGGTCTATGATGGTGCGAGTGCGAATGAATTCCGCCACCTGCTGTGGCGGAGGAAGGTTCTCTCCGAGTGTGCCGTAGTTCACGCCTATGTTGGCACTCGTGGTGGCGACAAATGCCGCCATAAGTAGGGTAATCACCGGAAGTGATTTTCCAGCCATGGTGGTCGCCGGAGAAAAGAGTGCAGGTGGAAGGAGCGCCTTCTGGGAGCGTCTTTTGCGCTACGTTTCGTGAACAAGGCCTTCGTTTTATGGAGAGAGAGAGAGAGAGAGAGAGAGAGAGAGAGAGAGAGAGAGAGAGAGAGTGTTTTTAATGGAGCGGATTGATCGTAGGGATGGAGTTGGGCATTCTTCTCGTGGTAAATTTGGTTGCATGGCTTTGAATAGGTGTGAGTCGTCGGTCTGCCAACTAGGGCTGCATGGTTTGACCCAAGAGCTGACCCGTACAGGTACCAGGTGGAAGGACGGACACAAGCACGACCCGAAAAACTTGCTACCAGATCCACTCACAGTGACGTGAAAAACTTTAGGTGTTCAGATTGGCCTGCATCGACATAAACTAGAAACGACAAAACACACGTAAATAAAACAATAATAACCCAAAAGTCTTTATTTATGTCCACCTGAAATGACATGCAAAAACCGGGTCATGCTTGTAGTGACCTGTTTTTGGCATGAGAGATGACACAATATGATACAGCAGGTGAAGCTAAAAATCCCCACAATATTAAACACTAGACGAAAATTTTAGATGAAAGTGTCCGAAAATCCATCTTTATCTCCATTCATCTTAAAAACTTCGGTCATGTTTAAGCACTTAATTTAAGAAGTATTTGTATGAAAAAAAAATGAAGGTGAAGCGTTTAAGGTAGTATTTTTACACATAAAATCATATCGTTTTCACTTTGCGAGATGCGTGTTTCTTTTTATTCTTCTTTGTTCTTTGTTATATGTTACTTTAAGAAGTCTCCTTTTACTTATTCTTTTATGAATGAAACTTATATTTTTTGTGGGAAAAAACAGAATGACACGACTTGAACACAACCCGTGTCATGTGTTCAGATGAATCAGACCGTTTAGCTGAAGAAAATGGGTTACACGTGTAACTTAGGTCTGGATAAGATAGATCGACTGTTCATATAATTTAGAGAGAGAAAAAAGCAAAGTAAATCAAAATCTCATTGTTAAGCAATCCTGATTTTGTTACTGGATTTGACTTTTCAAGCTTGGATCCAAATACAAATCCAGCAGATTGGCATCCCTTCTTGGTAAAGAAAGAATACATGTGGACGTAGCCGGCTCCAGTTTACTCTGAATTAGGAACTGGAATTGAACCGTTTGGTACTGTCAGTTCTGATTCTAGTTTGAGGCCCAAGCCGCTTGAAGCCAAGAAAAATATAATAGACATTCAAATTTAAAAGAAATAAAAAACAAGGAACTGGAAGTTTTGAACTCCTTGTTCCTGCCGAACTGGGTGGTTAATGGCTGATATTAAATTTTGAAAAGCAATTTTTTTTAATAAATATACTTGCAAAAAGTATACTTATACATATTTTTCTTTTGAATCTAAATCTCAATCATCTAAGTTTTAGAGAAGATTGTTGAAACTTGTTTGGATACGCTAACAATTAACTTTGTACACACATATGTACAGTTTTTTAAAAATTATGTTTGTTTATGCACCTTAAATTTGGATTCTCCAAGTATGTGAGATCTGATTGCACCCGGTCGTGCAATTTTTTTTAGAGAAGATCGCTTCCTTTTCACCATTGACCTTATACAACAATTGCTTTTTGAAAGCATGAGCGTAATAACATTATCTTTTCTGTTTTATTCAAAAATTTAAATCTTTGTAAATTATACTCGTACCTCTTAAAAGCAATGGATGAATATGAATGAACGTATCAAAAGTAAATAGGATCTGATTTATATATATATATATATATATATATATATATATATATATATATATATATATATATATATATATATATATATATATATAATAGTCACGTTATAAGATTATCTGTGCAAAGTTTTGAAAAAGTAGCACAGATCCATTAGTGGCAGAATACGACCATTAGATGGAGATGGTACACGCTGGTTGCTTGGCTCGGTTTCACTCATGACGAGCTCGTTTGTGATCTAAATTAACAAAGCTGAAGGTAAAGACCCCAGAGAAGGCTGCAGCTAGGGGAGCATTGACTAGGTTGATTTGAAGGGAGGATGGTGAAGCAATCAAAACCGAATTCACAAAAAAGAGCCTGGAGTTCTCGCACACGAGCTGGCTCATTACGTACTATTATAAGCTGAGCTTGAAGAAGGCTTGGTTGGTTCAGCTTGGCTTGTACCGGCTTGTTTACTCAAGTATGTGGAACTTTATATTTAGAAAACCATATTAACCCAACGAATTAAGTGGCCGTAATGTAATTAAATCATCAAACCATTCAATTTTAGAAGAAAAATTGTATGAAAGTAAAAATTGTTCTTTGATTTCCAATCGAGAAATAAGATTTTCTACTCGAAAGTTATATGCACAAAGTTGTTTTTAATATTAACAAGCAGCTCTGTTCGACTTCTCTAACTCAATTTTTTAAGGCAGACTCCTTCCAGGTATATTCATGACAAAAAAATTATACGGACATATAGAATCAGTCATGGATGATCCTTTCAGGACTTTACCATGCCTAGGGGTGAGTATTATTCAGTTATAACCAAATTACCAACCGAAACTTCTAATTCAGTCGTGTTCTATTGAAAATCAATTCGGTTTCAGTAACAATTTTGGAAATTTGGTTTATTGGTTCAGTTTATTTCCAAGGGTCCAAAACCAATTAATCTGAATAATTGGATTCATAATATGAATAAGCCCCGGGGTCACAAGGCCTCCTCCTAAACATGTTACGTTAGTCCTAAATAGTTTCTAATTTTGACACTCAATGTGGTGATGCTTATGGTGATAAATCATGTGAATGAGGTGAAATTGATTCCGAAGGATTTTCATGGTTATATACAACAACTAAGCCTTTTCCCATACTAGACGGGGTCGGGTACATGGATTCCTTGTTTCCACAGATCCCTATAGTGTGCCATGTGCTGAACCAACCCAAATACAACAACAACAACAACTAAGCCTTTTCCCATACTAGACGGGGTCGGCTACATGGATTCCTTGTTTCCACATATCCCTATAGTGTGCCATGTGCTGAACCAACCCAAAAAAAAAAAATTATATATATACATAAGTCATGAAGCCCAAGCCGAATAACTGAACCAACCCAAATAATTTGGTTCGGTTTTGGTTTTTAAATAAAAAATAGTTTGGTTTTCGGTCAATTCGACCTGGTTTGGTTATTGAACCAAAGGCCGACGCACACCCCTAGCCATGACTAACTTAGCTGGTATTCATTAGGATCCCTTATCGGGTACAATCATTGAGTAGAACGTCCCGAACCTGTAGATCGAGTTCGAGCCCCACTTTAATTGATGTGTCCTGATCAATGTGCTGGGTAATTATGAATTGGTTTGGATTCATTGAAGCTGGTACGTTCCGAATTCGACCCATTTGATCCAACGTAAAGTGGCAAGAGCAGAAAGTCAATGTTTATTCTCGTCCTTGGCTGCCTAGGAGATCAAGCCACGATTGATGGTGACCGTTGTTTTCGACGGCCCCGATCGCCCAGCCAGGCGCTGTCGCACAACTACCAACCCCTTTTGTTTTGAGGCAGAGTGCCGTTTGAGGTTTAAACTCTATCCATTGACGGCGACCGTCATAAGGCCGTTACAAAACCCGCTCCATCCCGAGCGGCGAGACAAATTGCGCATAACGGCGCCGTTTATGAGATACGTTCTCCCCATTTCATAAACCACAACGGCCTTCTCTCTCTTTCCCTCTCTCTCTCTCCCTTCGGGTTTCCTCTGTCTCCCGCCATTTTTTTGGCTCCATCAGGAGACTCGCTTTCTTGGAATCCTCTCTCTAGGATTAGGTTTTCGTTTTTCCTCTTCGTTGTTTGGAATGAGACTTTTGGAATTTTGGGAGGGCGAGTTACGAATCTAGCGTTGGTCTGGCGTTCAAGATCGGTATGTTTGATGGATTTCTACGGTTTTTGGGTTCGGTAGTGATCGGAGAGAATTTTGGAATTTTGGGTGTGCTTATTATTATCGGTGAAGATAAAATAATGTCATCGAATGCCTGTAGGAGGCAGATAGTGCCACCTTTAGCTTGCTTTAGTTGAATAATATTCAGAGCCAAAGATTGGTAGCTCATTTTCTTTGGTTCCCTTTGGTAGTGTTTCGGGGTTTTCGGGTATTGAGAATACTTTTGTGCCTAGTGTTTATATGATCTGGTTGATCGTTGTTGTGATAGCCACGATTTAGACATTTGCCACCTGCATTTTCTCTTTTTAAATGATTAGGGTATTCTACGTACCTAAAATCTGTGGTAAAGTTCGTGTCTTTCCACCTTTACTATGTCATAGTTGGAGGCAGCGGTCTTCCTGACATCCTATTTTTTGGGTGGAATTTAAAGGTGAAATTCATGCCCGATGTTGTTAGCACGCACAAAAGCAAAAACTTGGCACCTTATTTGACCTCTTAACAACCTCCATGATGGGTTGTAGAATCTTATATCATGCTAGGATGTGTATCTCTTCTAGAATTTGATGAACCCTCAAGCACAGTATCAATCAAAAACAATTTTCACCTTTCTTCTTGTATTTCTCTTGACCTATATTCAGGGATTTTCATTGTTTAGTTGAGATTTTTTCCTTGTATCCCATCTTTTTCAGCATTCTAGTTCTCTATTTGATGTGCAATAGCGTGCTTTATATATACCAATGAGGAATACTTAGGTTGTTTACTTGGATCAGTTTCAGAACCCTAATAACAATGGTGTTTCGGTGGTGATAAATGTGAAATTGATTTCTTTGAACTTATTATTTTCCCATTTGAACAACATTGTAGTCATAAATATTTAAACTAGCTTTTTGTAGTCATAAATTGTTTCTTCAGTCTTTCTTTTGTAGCATCTCTTGGATCATGATTTTGTTATATGATGCAATTTATTCTTCCAACATTTCAAGAAAGCAAAAGGAACAAATAGTGTATAGCAACCTGTTCTTATGATCCTGCTATGTTTTTCCAATGCAGAGTAGTGGACCAATTCGGAGAGCCAAGGGTGGGTGAACACCAGAAGAGGTAAAGCAAATGATCTCATGATCTAATGCTTAACCTAAACAGTCCCCAGTAGGCGAACTCTTTTCCTTGTGGGAGGTGTAATGTTTCTTTCTCTTATACGATCATGAGCTTCATGGATTGAGATTATTATTTTAGTTAGTTTACACAATAGTGTTCCTTTTTTCCATAAAAAGATGTGTCAACAATGCCACGAAAGCAAGAATATAGGGAAATCATATGTTCTACTTCAATAAAAGTAACTTGCTAGTCCATGTCGAGTGGTACTCATGATGCTCTCAGTCAGCTGCACTAATGATTGTGCTTGGTTTTCATGCAAGGCTTTCAATTTCTTTGCTGTATGATATTGTACCTTACTTATATGTTGAGGATGCTACAGGATGAGTCACTGCGGCATGCTGTCAGACATTTGGAGGGAAAAAATTGGAAGAAAATAGGATTTATCTCCTTCTTGTGGTTTTACTCGTCACTGAGGCTTCATAGAGTCATAGACTATAATGATCATAATCATACCTTATACTTTCCACATCATTTTGATATTACGAACTTGATGCACTTTACTGTGTGTATCTTTGGATGATCATAATATGCATCCACGTGAAATGTACTTGTTTATTCCTGTAAATGTGCATGTTATGCATGCTTTTGGGCCATAGTTGTATACCTGTGATGATTTTACTAGTGGAAAATCAGTTAGAATACGCTTCTCTTGGAAACTCAGCACCATCTCTTTTAGTATATATTTAAACAGAAGAATGTAAAAAATCTGTAATAGGGAAAGTATGCTACGAAGTTAAAAAGAATCGTGTGAACACTTGTAGTAATATTTATCCTAATGTTGACTTGTCTCGGATCTTAATCTCTTTGGGGAATTGAAATGCATGATAATTAGAATATAAATAGTGCATATTTTTGCCATCCCAAGCATAATAAGTTTAATGCCTTCTCAGCTATTGGCTGTGCTCCTTTCTGGTAAAGTAGTTTCTGTCATGAGGTTTGTCTGCTCTGAATGAGTAATCTGACTTGATCCCCTTCTGGAAAGCTTGTAAGGCTCCACACACACTGAAGTGCAAACACGTTTTGTTACTTCATGGATCTTAGGGTAGAAGAAAGGCTGTAAGTGGGAGAAGATCCTTTCTGGCTTGTTTTAATACAGCAAGAGACTTATTCCATCATGTTGGATGATCCCATTTTCACAAATGAATGAGTATAGGCATGACAATTGGCAAGTCAGGACATTTTATGGCAAAGAAAGCATGCTAAACATTGCTCTATATCCTGATCGGTTTTGTTGGTTCATCGTAGAATGCATGCTTTGTTTTCCATGTTATGATAAATCTCTTTCCAGATGAGGTACACTTTTTAGAAGCAATCTTGTTCCTTTCTTGATCTGTGATGGGTTACTCTGGGATTGATATTTTTTATGTTTTCTTAATATGCAGCCAAGTTATTCACTGATAGGACAGAAATTCAGTGTCTCTATCGGTGGAAGGAGGTTCTTAGCCCTGAGTTAGTCAAGGGACCTTGGAGTATGGAGGTTTATGCCACACAGACAAGCTTTAGATGTTAATACATTGTTGAAAATATGATAGTGATATTGTCCTTTTCAGGAAGATGATATGGTAATCAATCTAGTTGCAGAGTTCGGTCCAACTAAGTGGTCTGTCATAGCCAAATCCTTGACAAGTTGCATAGGAAAGCAATGTCGAGAGAGGTAATGCGGCTAGTTCCTGTAAAACCACTCTTTTCATGTCATAGTAGCTTTCAATTCTTTTTGAACACTTGCTAAAATTAATATCATTAGCATGTCATTCTTAATTTCTTTTGTGTGCTAAGAAAGCTGCATCATTTTAGGTGGCATAACCATTTGAACCCTCTTATAAAGAAGGACGCATGATTCAAAGAGGAAGAGATAGCTCTTATTCATGCACATGGAATACACGGAAATAAATGGGCTGAGATAGCAAAGGTTCTGCCTGGGAGGTACTTCTGAACTTGTGTTGCAACATGTTCAATATGATGTAATTAGTTATCTGACTCTTATTCTGCAATTAATTAGTACCAAACTGTGTAGGTTAGTCCATTTGCTGTCATCAATCCTTTGATGTGTACATTTTCTTATATTTTCCATAAGGGTACAATTAGAATGGTTAACTGGTTTGAAGCTAGCCATGAATTCTGTTGACTTTTAGCGGGTAAGACACAACTTGTCCTTTGATTTGATTTTCAAGGAAGCAATTAAAGTTCAAGCATGAAGATTGACATATTTGGGATTATGGTCATTTATCGGAAACAGGCAAAATGCCTGTTTGGAGCACGCTTTCCGTTTCTATTGTCTGGAGTGTAAAGTTAACATGCCAAGATTCCCATTTGGTATCAGATTATAGCATGTATCCTTTAAGACACCATTACGTTAAATCATTACTACATTTAATTTGCTTTTCGTCTTTCTGCAGGTGCAAAAGGACAGGGAACTGTACAGAAATTATTTGAGATTGTATATGAATTCAGAATAACTTGGAAAGACGAGAGATTTAAATTGAATACTAGCGCTCGCTTACCTTGTCAATATGACATCTAACGGTACTTCACACGAGAGATTGTATATGCCCTTTTCTTCTATTGAAACCAGATTGAAAGAATTTCAATAAAAGCGGTTTTGGGCTTCCACTGTGTACTACATTTCATTGAATAGGCAGATGTGACAAGCTATGTGACATGGGTGCGAGATGACAATTTTCAAAAATCATAGGTGCATGTGACTGTATATGATAATAACTCATAAAATTATTGGTGACAATCAAATAAATACAAAAATTAGTAATATGTGAATCAATCTATATTTCCTATTTTGTCAACTCACCAATAAAGCATCAATCAGTCGATACTTGTAAAGTATCTTAATGACTATTAGAAAGTATTTAAAATAGACGGTGCTAAGTCAGACACGGAGAGAAGGATGGGTGTTGAGCGTGAAAGTGTCTGACATGGATGTAGTACTTGGTAGAAGTTCCTATAAGACGGAAGAAGTTTTGAAGGAGTCGAGTTGAACTAATTTATGAATTTAAACAATTATGGCTTTGTTTCAATGTTCCACTTGTTTGGCGTATGATTTGTAAATATGTGCACAGATAGAGCACAATGACAACAAGAAGCTGTGTTGATTTTTGTTGGGTGTAATTTGTCTGGTTTTTCTCGAGTCACCGCCATCTACATTCACATGATTATCCTTTGAACCACCGAATTTCTCCACATCTATCCATGTGTTATTTCAAGATGCTGAGAAGAAAATTAATAAAAAAATTGAGCAGGTCATGTTTTATTTATCATTTTCTAAAGATTTTTAGCTTGAAATCCAGAACCCATATTTCACACAGGGTACTACTTCGCTATGTCACCCAGGAGCACTTAGCCTTCAAGATGGTGATTGCCGATTCACACAGGACCCATGCTACTTGGGTTAGAGCACAAGCAAATGATGCTTTTGGCTCTAGGGTGGAATACCCCACCGCTTTGCCGGATGGTTGGATTGCTCTCACTGTCCTGTTTTCATGGTTTAAGCTGCTCCCGTTTCGCCCGCTGCTATTACAGGAAGTCCTGCTTTCCTCTAGCTTCCGAAGTATTTCAGTTTGCCGGGTCGTGTCTTGCCTGCACACGGGTTCAGCAGCAGTTCGATCGTTAGGTAGGTTGATAAGGGACAGGTGTTTTGCCATCGGTATAGCATAGACGAAGAGTCGTCCGCTTACCCAATTATCCAGCCATTTGTCGCCACAGATCCCACGGAATTCTTAGAAAGTTCGAATTTCTCGTGAGATTGTGCTCGCTGTTTTTTCCCGTTCTAAAAAAATCTGACAAGTTTATCCCTGTACACGAGATGGATCAAACACAATGAAGTGGGCAGTTCAGTAGAATCTGATAATAGGAAACGATCTCTCGAAGCAAAAGCACCGTCCCCGTACACGAGATGCAAAACTGACCTATACATAGGAACCCCCCATGAGTACAACAGCAAAAACCAAGCCTTATCCCAAACTTTCAGCTGCCTAGGTAAATGATAATTTCCCAGTCTCTGTAAGGGTACGCCCAGATTGGAGTGAATTTGGGTTTATAGAGAGCTGCAGATACCCTCTATAACCAAAATTCTCATGTTCAGATTTCACCGTGTAAACTCCCCATCTACTACAATCTTTGAGTTTTCCGCCTCCTGACAATTATCTCTCACTGTCTTTCTTTAAACCTTAACCACTGTGCACATCCTTTTTATATGCCCTCCAATACCAACACGAACCTGTAGTCTTCCTGTTTACTTCATGTTACACTGCAAGCTTTTTGAGTTGGCTCGTAATTCGTGTCCATGACAAATTCAAGCCACATCAGGATCAACATGGTAGCTCATCAATGAGGGCGACAAGAAACCAAAAAGATGGTAGCCTGGACACCAACATGAATTTCCAGCATAAAGTAACCATATTCTAAAGTTTACAAGCGTGGTTTTATATGATAACCGACATTTACAAACATCAACTTCATAAGCAAGATTAGAACACCCAAATGAACTTGACCTTATAAATCCTATTTCTGCATTCCTCACGAAAATGTACACCCCTCCTGACAAACAACTGTACATCTTTGGTTTATTGAGAAATCTGAAAGCCGCCATTTCTTTCCAGCAATAGATTGGCCACATGCTCCCCAACAAACAAGGTGGCGTGAAAATTGCTGCCATGAAAAAGAAGCACGGTATCATCCCCTGAAAGATACAGCCTTATCCTAAAAGGCGTCTCTATTGTTGTGTACTTTCATGATTTAGACTAAGTAGACGATTCACAGCATGGTAGATAAAATATATTCATAGATCGTCAAACAAACTAGGTGAAATCAAAATACATGCAAAACCATTCTATAGTTTGGTGCAAAAACAAGGCTGCATTATGCATAACAAAGATCTCCTGTATTAGCAGGATGCCTGATCTTACACGTAGCGGAGATGTAGTTAGAAAGCAAGTCACATGGCATGATTTGAAAGAAAGAAAACCCAGATAAAAGCCAGAAAGGAAAATGGGAACTTCACGTTTAGTCATCTTAGACTAGGAATCACGTTTGAAAATGATCACGTAACACCGTACATCTTTACAAGTTGCTTTTCTATTTCAGAGATATTGTTTACCTCCGCATACACTGAGAAAATGAAGAATGGAAGTGCCATCTACTGCAATCATGGACTAATCCTGAGGATTTCTATCAAAGAATAATAAATAAGAAAACATTGACATCAGAGGCAGCGGTAGACCATTTTCCCGCAAAATAAATGGAAGGGTGCTCAACTTAAAAATAAAATGCATCTGTCATCTTTTTCACACTGTCACAACCAAAAGTCTACAAAACGCAGAAGACAACCCTAATTGAACAGGACCTAGTGGATCTCTACAACCGGGTCAGGACCAATAAGATCCAAGTGCACAACCAAGGATTTGAAGTCATTGCATTCAAGGTCATACAGTTTACAGAATCAAGGAGGTTGGTTTAAGAGCTCAACCTCTATCTTCCTACATAGTGGACCATATCAATGTGTTCTCTATAAATAGGAGAACTACAAGCGGTTAAAGATAAATTCATGATGATATACGTGTTTAAGTGTAATAGGGAATGGGCCCTAGGGGCCAATTGATCTTAGTCCCTCTGGCACGGGTGAAGGGGCTATTGGGGGAGCACCCAATGGCTCTCCTCCCTCTGTAAATAGCGCTTCTTGTTCTATAAATCGAACCTCAACCTACCTTAATAAATCATCCTTGTTTTGATGACATCACCTTGGTTATTTGTTTGATTCATTGGTTCTTTGTTTGACTTGACTTGTGTGCTTGAACATATTTGGTATATTGACCATTTGGCGATTCTTGGATTGTGATTTGGCATAGACTCTTCAAGTCAATTGAAGAGTTATTTCTCACATTACGCACTGGAAACACAAATGTCCCAGGCAAAACACAAATCTGAAAAGTCAAGCAACAAGAAAGCTGGAGAAAAGCCAGCTTCCATGTTGGTTCCTTTCTGCAGCCATACATTAAGGGCTTTCAAAAATTTATGCATACATTTCTTTGGTTTGTTTGGAGAAGAGACAGTATGCTTTTGATCTCTTCACTGACTTTGAATATTATTGAGAACATTAGAATCCAAAAGATTTAGATAGCTCACTTATCCAGAGAAACAATAATATCTGATCATCTATTTCATCTTCACGAATGAAAGGCAATATGAGCAAACACTTGCCTCAATCAACTGCTGGCAACCCAGTACTTAATTCTAAAGATCGAACATGGATTCAACTGTTGTCTGCTGAAGAACTTCAGAGCTCCGATCAAGACCATGAGAAACAACCTGGCAGTTGGCACATGACCGTCAATTGCAAATAATAATTGAAAGAACAAATATCATCATCGAATTCGGCTTTCCACAGAATTGCAAAAGGCTCCAAGATCTGTTATAAACAGGGCATAAGAAACTATAAGATGTCAAGAGTTGAAAACCAACACTTACTAAATACGTTAGCGTTGCATAGCGCTCCTCATTCAGATACAGAGGATTTCCTCTTACCAAGTTGACATCCTGCAATTAAAAAGAAAAGGAAAAACTATCATTAATTTTTGCAAAGAATTGAGAAACATAAATTGTCAAAATCTTTTTAAGTACATCTTATCAATGAAAAACAGATGAAAAGAACAAAGATCAAGATTACTAGGGTTTGCACACCAAAAAAGAGAAAACAAAGAGACCTCTAGCATAACAGTTATCAACCCACCTGCCACCGCAAAGAACTAACAAGAGAAATGTACTTTCTGCAACTAGGACAAAAAGCAGAGTTTTCCTCATTATCATAGACGCTTATCCATTTAGTTCAAATGCAACTCTGGTGACACTTCATGTTTGAAGGAGATAGAAGGCATGTTGATATCCACAATGTATCATCTTTACCACGAGGTTTACTAAGCTATCTACAGAATCATTGGTGCAACAGTCAGTACTCTGTTTTTGAGAATGCCTCAAACCAAGGAATGCAAAACCTTCAAAAGCCAAGCCAATATACAAAACTACATTCAACTTCTCTTCTTAGTAGCTTATTTTATTTGGCGCTAGGTTATCTGTGCTTTACAAGCATTCTGACAATGAACTAGCAAAGCAACTATCATACTAAAAGTAAGATGCGAGCGCTTTGCGAGTAACTTGATGTTACATTGAGCTTCTCTTCCAAGAATCTCTACAAATGCCTTCGACATTGAAAGAATATCCCCAAGTACATGAATCCAGAAAAACTGCTGATGTGCTTAAAGAGTTGGGTTTCAATTCATCTCCGTTGCTTCATTGTAAAATTTCTACTTTGTGAATTAAAACAGAAACGAGCCCCATAAGAACTTGGCAGAGTATTCTGTAACTCAATGGCAAAATGAACCAAAATCATATTATAGTAATATAGTATACACAGCTTATAGATGCTTTATCAGCTAGTTTTCAAAACTTTCCTGCAATAACGTTATAGGAGTGATGCATCACCTCACTCAGATTCTTCATATTAGAGATGATAACTGGCACAATGTAAATCTGTCAACAGTGACAAGCATGGGTTGCTGCCACTGGCCTGTGTCCATGACCGTTATATAACTATTGGTCAACTCTGCAATTACATTCTATCACACAACCAAATGGTTTTGGCTGTAAATTTTTATGAATGCTGTTAGGATACAACAACTATGCTTTTTCCCATACTAGATGGGGTCGGCTACATGGATTCTTTGTAGCAGTTAACTCAATATAAACTAGTTCATTCTTTATAGTTTCTTTCCAATACTTTTGTGGTCATCCACTTCTCCTTTTTATCATTTTCACAGTCTAGTTTTTCATATCTTCTAACCGAAACATCATTTGGTTGTCTTTCTACATGTCCAAACCATCTTAAACAATTTTCCCTCATTTTATCCTCTATTGGTGCTACTCCCAATTGGTTTCTAATAACCTATGACAATTCATCCATCTCAACATCTTCATTTTTGCTACAAACACCTTTTGCACATGTTGATGATTGTTGTTCTATAATATTTACCTTTTAACTTTAATGGTATCTTTTATCATACAGAATACCTGATGCCCCTCTTCATTTTAACCTACCAACATTAATTCCATATAACATCACCATCAAATTTTCCAACTCTTTGCAAAATTAACCTAAGTATTTAAGATGCCCTCTTATCAAAAGTTGAGAGAAAAGTTATTAGATAAGATTATCCTTGAAGTGCAAGAATATTGTTCGACTTTGAGAGAGTCATCGAAGGAGACAAGATACACTATCATGGCAGACGGATAGACAGATAGGCGAAAAATGACTTTGTTAAACTTTCTTTTCTACTGTTCTAGAGGACTTATGTTTTTGAGATCTCTAGACATGTCAGAGGAGAGGCATATTGTAGAGATCCTAAGGCAAGAGTTTGATAAGGTGATATGCGAGGTTGGACTATAGAATATAGTCCAATTCATTATAGATAATGCTACTAACTATAAAAAAATTTGAGACTTTGTATCAAACACCATACCCCCATTGTTTAGATCTTATCCTTGAAGATATTGGTGAGATGAATGAGATAAAAGCAACAACTGAGTGTTGCCAAGATATCATCAAATTTATCTACAATCATGCCTTTGTATAGTGTATGATGAGGAGATATACAGATGGTGCAGAGCTTCTTCGTAAAAGTGCAACTCGGTTTGCAACTAATTTCTTATTTGTATAGAGCATTGTGAGACAAAAGCAAGCCTTGAAGAGAATCTTCTCCTCAGATGAGTGACAACAATTTGTAGAGTTTCCTTAAAATAAAAAAAATAGAAAGTTAAATGAGATTTCAAAGAGTCTTCAAGACTACATTTTGGAATACATGTGTTATACTGTTGAGGATTACATATCCTTTAGTGAAGATTTTGAGATTAACTGATAGAGAGGAGAAACCATCTATAAGCTACCTTTATGAAACCATAGATATGGCAAAAAAAGCCATTAGAAGTAATTTCAATAGAAGAATGAGATATTATGTGTCTGTGTGGAACATTATAGATAATAGATGGAACAAACAATTGCATCAGTCTATTCATGCAGCAGCATATTACCTAAACCCAGTGTTTAGGTACTCAACAAGCTTTAAAAGGAACGATGAGGTTAATCAAAGCATTATTGATTGTATAGACAGATTAGTCCCTAATGAGAGTAGAGTAGATGTTATACATCGAGAGATAGATATCTATGATAATGCTCTTCACTTGATGGGTTTGCTTCACAACCACACTAATATGCATCCAGGTAAATTGTTTATCTTTGTATTTAAGTTTCTTAAATCTTATATTTATTATGGATTAAGTTCGTGATGTTTGTCTTTTTCAACATTGGCCAAAGCTTAGAGATTTTGGAGTAAGAGTTTTGAGTCAAACCTTTAGTGCAACGAGTTGTGAAAGGAATTGGAGTGTGTTTGAACACATCCACAGAAAAAGTGCAACAGGTTAGAACATAAGTAGCTCATAACTTAGTTTTCATTCGTTGTAACATGTGGTTTCAACAAAGGTAATCTTGTATTAGTTACTACTTAAAGATTCAATACAATATTTTTGTTTGACTTCAATTATTAATGTTATTTACTAATTACTTATCTTTCTTTTTTGTAGGTAATTAAAAAAGTTAAATAAAGAAAAAGTCAATTTGATCCAATAAGTTTGGATAATTTTGATATATTAAAGGAGTGAATTATGAAAGATAACAAAGAAAATGCACTTCTAACCGAAGAAGACATTGCATGGATTAATTTGGAAGGAGCGCAACAACATCATAAGAAGATGAAGATAAAGATTTTGAAAAAGAAGGTGGTGAGTATCTTCAGCAAGGATAAGATGAAGATTATTTATTTGATGATCCTGATTACAATATATAAATGTAAATGTATTTCATTTTTTTTTTCCTTGCAGTTAATCATCAACATATACAAAAGATGTCAGTGACAGAAATGAAGATGTTGAGATGGATGAGTGGTCATACTAGAAAAGACCGTATACATAATGAGGTTATTAGAAACAAATTAGGAGTGGCACCAATAGAGGATAAAATGAGAATATCGTTTAAGATGGTTTGGACATATAGAAAGAAGATCAAAAGAAAACCTCTAAGAAGGTATGAAAAACTAAATTTGGAAAGTATTAAAAGAGCTAGAGGATGACCACAAAAGTGTTGGAAAGAAACAATAAAGAATGATCTAGCTTATTGTGAGTTAACTGCTAACATGGCACACAATAGGGATCTGTGAAAACAAAGAATCCATGTAACCGACCCTGTCTAGTATGGGAAAAGGCTTAGTTTTTGTTGTCTGTATTTCATTTTTTGCTTCAAAATATGTAATTATTTTTCAATTATTGAATGGTGAATGATCAATATGTACTAAACTTTGCATTATATGAATTCTTTGCAATTATCAGATGTTTTTCTACTTTTTTTTAATTTTTTAGTATTAAATTATGATACACTACGATACGATACATATCGTATCATGGATCAAAATGATACACGATATGATACGCATCGAAAAACACTGGTTTAAACACTTTAACCTTTTATTTAAAAAATATGTTTTCTGAAACTTTTAATGGGTGTATCATATGATACAATATTCATATTGTATTGTATCGTACAATACATTGCGATACTGTGATTCATGTTTATTGTGATACATGTGTTCAAAGAGAGGCACAAAAACACAAGAGAGAAGATTATAGAGAGGGAGGAGAAAGGAGAAGAATGGAGGGCCGTCCCCTCACTCTCTTCTATTACGTAAAATCCCTTAACATAAAACATGTTGGACCAATCCTTATATAGTGGATTGGTCAATATAAAAAAGACCAAAATGTCCTTAGTACTATGAGTAATTACAATAATATCAAAATATCAAAAATTACAAAACTAACACTAAAACAATAAATACATTCAGATTCTTGAACATCCCACTTAAGTTAGGAGTGAAATTCTTTGAACTCCAAACTTGCTGAAAACTCGTTCTTACTTCACAACACTTGCAGATAACTATGATGATAAAACCACCAACCAAACACTTGATAGAAGATGAAATTTGGTATGTTGATTGTTCTTGGTGCAATCACCCCTTTCCCTCTTTCTTCTTTTAATCATAAAGTCTAGTCTCCAAACAGATAAAAGATAGAATTGGGTCGTCTCTTTCTCTCTCTTCTTTTCAATCATTAGAAGATGGAATTGGACCACCTCTCTCAAGCATAAAATTCTAATTTCTCAAAGGTTATTGGTTTCTTCACATGTCATGTTTTATGCTCTTGAGAAAACTGATTATATAGTTAGAACTTAGAAGTACTATCTCCACCATACACACTTCTATCAGCTTTTCTGTGTCTTTCTATCTGCAGTTGAAGTTTATACAACATAATGTAGAAGATAGAATTTGGCCTATGCAGTCCCCCTTAGAAATTGCCACCCTCTCCCTTTTTGCTAATTTTTTTCCACTTTACTTCAAAAACTCAAGATATGAGATTTCATGCTTTTCTTTTATGAAGAACTCTTTAACTTGCTTGAAGAGCTTTTGCCAAATCACAAATCAAGAATCACCAAGAGATCAATGCGCCAAATACTTGGTGTTTAAACCCACAAGAAGAGTCAAAAGAAGAGTCAACAAAACAAACCAAATATCAAAGAGCTGCAAAACAATTTGTTTATTAAGCAATGAATGAGCTCTATTTATAGCGCAAGGGTGAAGGCAAAATACAACAATTTAGAGTGTATAGGAGAGAGAGGGTCCCAATAGCTATCTCAACTAGCCGTTGGGAGCTAGATGATCAGCCTGTTGGGGAACCTATTGGCCCGACCAGGTCAAGGTGGTCCATGGGCCCTAATGGCCCGTGCCTATTGTTGAAGAATATATTTATCTATTGTTTTAAGAGTTATTTTTGTAATTTCTAATATTTGGGTATTATTGTAATTGTCCGTAATACTAAGGGCATTTTGGTCATTTTCTGTTTTACAACTCATTATATAAGGGTTTGACGTTTTGTATTAGGGTTAAGAGTTTGATTAATAGAAAAAGAGAAAGGGAGGGGGGCAGCCTCCATTAGAGGACCTGCTCTCCTCCAATCTCCTATTTTACTCTTTATTGATTCTTACTATTCTTTCATATTTGATTATCCGATACATTTACCAGGAATTTCAACATGGTATCAGAGCATATTATGGCTGTGAAAGTTCCTGAGATGCTGAAATCGTGGCCGCTGGTTGAAGGTTGTTGTATGTTGCAGTTTGAAGATGAGACTTTGATGATGGATACTTGTGCAGATACGACCATGTGGTTTCTATGGATGATGATGATGTTGTTTTTAAGTGCCCTAGAGTTCCTCAGAAACCAAAAGCCGAGACTCTTAAGGAGTCTTTTGCTAATGTTGCTACAAGGAAAATCAAATCTGTGAATGAGAACTTTTTAGTTCATATGGATATTTTGGTAGATGCTTAGTGATAAGTTTATTTGAAGCTCAAGCAGGAGCTTCGTCGGTGATAGTTGTGGAAGCAAGTGACAAAATTGCCACGAAGGCTACGCAAATCGCGAAAGACAATGGCGTGTTGAAGTAAGAAACAGGAAACGAAAACCTTGGACAAAATTCTGGGGTGATAAAAGTCATCCAGGGCATGGTCGAAGATCTGCACAAACTTCTTCAAATGTCATAAAACAGTGTTGATGTGTTGTTGAGCGAGTGGATGGGTTATTGCCTTCTCTATGAATCAATACTCAGTTCAGTGCTTATGGCACGTGACAAATGGCTTAAAACTGGTGATGGAATTTTACCAGATACTGCAACCATATTTGTCGCTGGCTTTGGAAGAGGTGGTACGAGCATCCCTTTATGGGAAAATGTATATGGTTTCAACATGTCATGTATAGCCAATGATGTTGCAGAAGATGCTTCTCGGTCCCCTATTATCGACACAATAAACAGCAAAGATTTGGTGACTGATTCAATGGCCTTCATAAATTTGATCTGGTGACTATGAGGCCTGATGAAATGGACTTTACTGCATGTGTTAAGTTAAGAACCAGGGAGGATCAACCAGGGAGCTATAATAATGCTTCCTCCTTGTGCGATAAGACGACGCGATCAGAAGCCACTGAGTGTTATGGGCTTGCCCTATGGTTTAATACTGCTTTCACTATTGGCTGTCTTTAAAGATATAATACCTGGTTACCATATTCATCTACCAAATGAAAAGGAGCTGCAAATGGTTGTCTCAAAGGAAGTGAAGCGGATTAGATACCATGAATCAAATCAACCCTTTTGCATTCTAATAAGGCATACCTGCAGAAGCTCATTATGTTGGAGAAGCAACCTTTCTTTGAACACGTTGTTGTTCATTGTTTGTGTGTTTTGCTTGAGGCTCATCTTTTTTATGGTCGTGATGTTCTGGATGGGTCAAGTATAGGCTTTGTCGAAACTCTCGAGAATGACCTTGTTGAGTTACGTGAGAAAGGTATTGATGTGCAGACGATTCATAAAGTGTTGCAAGAGCGCTATAGCGGGTAGCCCTTAGCGGGCGACCCGCCAAGACAAATATAGCGCCGCAAACAGCGCTATAGCGGACCGCTATATCACCGTAAGCGGACAGACGATTTGGATCGGATCAGGTCTGATCGATCTGGTCTTTTTCATGTCGGTTGTTTTCAAAAAGTTCTTGTCTTTTTCATGTTACTAACCCCGTTTTCCCAGGTTGTGTTTGTTCAACTTGAACGAGAATCCAAAAATACAGGCTCAGCTCGGCTCCTGCACAAGCTACACCAACATTTAGTTTCTTAAACACGAGCATTGGTGTCATTTGCCACTTATAGTATCACAAGAGTAGGGAGCCACTAAAAGGTTAGCAAATTGAGTTTTTCTCCGGGTCTTAGCTTATATAGGCATGTGTAGTTATCCGTATATGATATCCATATTATATGTAGAAACACATGCTGACCAATTAGTTTTTTTTTTTGGTTAAGTACACTCGTATCCTGAACCCTGAAGGACCCAAACTAATATGGTTCTAAACGTGGGGTAGGTGAAGTTTGGAAGTAGCTTAGCTCTCACATGCTGACCCAATAAGTTCGAAACTGTTGCAGGTTACACTCATAGATCTCTATAAGATTAACCCCTCTTCGGATTCATTGGCTCCTTCTGTTGCCTCATTCCAAATGGATTTCCATAATGGTTGTAGTTATAGTTAGCTAGTTCAACGTGTGTGATGTGTAGACTCATCCAAGCTGGTCTTTATGCACATAGCTAGTGGAAATGATAATAATTTACGCGATTAGTTAAAGAAAGAATGACTTTAGCCTTTAGATGGATTATAAAGTTTATTCTGATTAGCTACAACTATTTCTTTTCAAATTGTGTAGTTTTGTGTTGTTGCCAGCTAACTGAAGAGTTATTCTTATTTTTTATAGTGAATATGGAATCAACATCAAGTGCAGCCGCTTGTTGTGGCAGTGGTAGTTGTGGCACAGGCACTAATAATACAATTGGTATTCGGTTTTCTAATCCACCATACAACTATAGACCGCAGCTTCTAAGGATCCAGGATGGAATTGGGTATGTGACCATATTTTTACCAGTGGAATAACAAGATCCAATTACCATTTAATGGAAAGAAGCAGAAATGTGGCAGCTTGCAAGAATGCAACTGAAGAAATGAAGAAAACAATTTATGATTATGTGCACAGTACATCTAAGAAGAAGGCCGAAAAGATTTCATTTCCATATCAAGCAGAAGTTTCTAGTTTCTAGTATGGAAGAGACACCCAATGTTCTTTATCTTCATTGTTATTTGGCTCACGACCACCGCTTTACTTGTTACAAAATTTCTTTCACCACAAGGTAGACGATCCATTTCCCGAATGATACATTCTTTACAATCAAAATTACGAATCTCATTTTTCTTCAACAAAAGAAAATTACATACTGTATGTATATTCAAATGTCCAACTCGTTTATGCGAAAGATTAATATCATGAACTGGATTATAAGATTCAAAATTTGACATAAATAAACTATCCATTTTGTATAGTCCACTTTCTCTGTGGTATTAACCAATCACTTTCTTCGATTGGTGATCTTACACCACACAATTCTTAAATGAGAAAGTGACTATACAACCATTATCACAAATCTCAGCAACCGAAAGAAGATCTACCTTAAGTGTAAAACTTATATTTTTAATTTTGAAATATTCTTTTCAAAGTAATGGTGTGGCTTATCACAAATCTCAACAACCATTTTATCTCTTTATAGTCAATACAATCTTCAAAAAACGAGATGAACATTTAATTCAGTGGCTTATTATAAACACAAATTGATTACTTTATTTGTAAAAAAAAAGATAGAGCGTGTTGTAAAGATTGCAAGGTAATTCCAGGAGAAAGCTTAACCACCCAACATCGACTTTTAGTTATGGATTTATAAATAAAAAAATAGACAAAGAAGAAAAGAGTGCATTGAGCTATTCAGACCAAATGGTGGAACCTCAAAAGCGAGAAAGAAAATATATTTAAACAGAAAGTCCTTCAAGGAGATGTTTGGAATTATGATGGTACACCCTATGATGTGTGGAACAATATGGCTATACATATTAGAAAAGTGGCGAAAGATGTGTTAAGTGTATCTAAGGGAGGTGTACCGGCACAAAAAGAAGCTTGGTGGTGGAGTGAAGTAGTGCAAAATAAAATCAAGACAAAGAGGGCATGTTACAAATTACATTATGCTAAACAAACTAGTGAAACTTTAGAGGCTTATAAGAAAGCAAAGAAGGAAGCGAAAAAGGCCATCACTGAAGCAAAAGCTAAAATTTTGAAAGATTTATATAAAAAAACTCAACTCAAAAGAGGGTAAAAGAGATATTTTTAGGATAGCTAGGGTTAGAGATAAGAAAACTAAAGATCTTAATTGTGTTAGATGTATCAAAGACGAGGATGAGAAAATTCTAGTGGCAAATGATGATATAAGAAATAGATTGAAAAACTATTTTTATAAGCTTTTTAATGAAAATAAAGATGTTAGTATTAGCTTAGGAGAGTTAGCCAAATAAGAAAAATATATAAACCACAATTTCTACCAACGTATTCAAAAGAACAAAGTCAAAGAGGCTCTTAAACATATGAAGGGTGGTAAATCGGTAGGACCAGACCATATTTTTATAGAAGTTTGAAAAATCCTAGGAGAAACAGGAATCATTTGGCTCGCAAGACTATTTAATGAAATATGGAGAAACCAAAAGATGCTAAGGTTGGAGAGCGAGTACACTGATACCCATATATAACAACAAGGGAGACATTCAAAATTGTGCGAATTATCGGGGTATCAAGTTAATGAGTCATACTGTGAAATTGTTGGAAAGAATTATCGAACGTAGGTTAAGACAAGTATCAAGTACAATAGAGAACCAATTTGTAATGATGCCATGCAGATCTAGTGTTGAAGCGATTCACCTTTTGATACGTCTTACGGAACATTTTAGACCAAAAAAGAAAGACCTTCACATGATATTTATTGATCTAGAAAAAGATTATGATAGGATACTGAGGGAGCTTCTTTGGAGAACTTTGGAAAAAAGAGGTATCTCATTGACATACATTAACCTTATAAGAGACATGTACGATGGTGCAAAAACATGTGTGAGGACTCATGAACTAATGATAGACTTCTTTGAAGTTAATATTGGGTTACATCAAGGATAAACTTTAAGTCCAAACTTATTTATAATGGTGATTGATGAGTGAACAAAACATCTTCAAGATGAAGTACCTTTGCAGATGACATTGTATTAGTGGAGGAGTCTAAGGAAAAAGTTAACAGAAAATTAGAACTATGGAGAGAAACATTAGAAAGCTAAGGCCTCCGACTTAGTAGAACAAAGACAAAATATATGGAATGTAAGTTTGATCATTTGGTTACTTTAGAGGACATAGAAATTAAAATTGGCACACATTGCATCCCCCAAAAGGAAAGTTTTAAATACCTAGGATCAATTTTTCGGAGTGATGGAAGAATTGATGGAGATGTTACGCATAGAATTAATGCTGGCTGGTTAAAATGGAGAGGAGCATCAGGTATTCTTTGTGATAAGAAGATACCATTAAAGTTAAAAGGTAAATATTATAGAGCAACAATTAGGCCTGCCACATTTTATGGTTGTGAGTGTTGGGCAGTTAATCATCAACATGTACAAAAGATGCCTGTGACAGAAATGAAGATGTTGAGATGAATGAGTGGTCATACAAGAAAAAACCGTATACATAATGAGGTTATTAGAAACAAATTAGGTGTGGCACCAATAGAGGATAAAATGAGAGAATATCGTTTAAGATGGTTTGGACATATAGAAAGAAGATTAAAAGAAGAACCTGTAAGAAGGTATGAAAAACTAAATTTGGAAAGTATTAAAAGAGCTAGAGGACAACCACAAAAGTGTTGGAAAGAAACAATAAAGAATGATCTAGCTTATTGTGAGTTAACTGCTAACATGGCACACGATAGGGATCTGTGGAAACAAAGAATCCATGTAGTCGACCCCGTCTAGTATGGGAAAAGGCTTAGTTGTTGTTGTTGTTGTTTCAAAGTATCATCATCGTCTAAATTTTCAAAATCTTACTTTGGCTCTTTAATCGAGGTATCAAGTTAATGAGTCATACTATGAAATTATGGAAAAGAATTATCGAACGTAGGTTAAGACAAGTATCAAGTACAACAGAGAACCAATTTGGATTCATGCCAGGCATATCTACTATTAAAGCGATTCACCTTTTGAGACGTCTTATAGAACATTTTAGAGCAAAAAAGAAAGACCTTCACATGATATTTATTGACCTAGAAAAAGCTTAGGATAGGCTACCAAGGGAGGTTCTTTGGAGAACTTTGGGAAAAAGAGGTATCCCATTAACATATATTAACCTTATAAGAGACATGTACGATGGTGCAAAAACATGTGTGAGGACTCATGAAGGAATGACAAACTGCTTTGAAGTTAATATTGGGTTACATCAAGGATCAACTTTAAGTCCATACTTATTTATAATGGTGATGGATGAGTTAACAAAACATATTCAAGATGAAGTACCTTGATGTATGTTATTTGCAGATGACATTGTGTTAGTGGAGGAGTCTAAGGAAAAAGTTAATAGAAAATTGGAACTATAGAGAGAAACATTAGAAAGCTAAGGCCTCCGACTTAGTAGAACAAAGTCAGAATATATGGAATGTAAGTTTGATCATTTGGTTACTTCAGAGGATATAGAAATTAAAATTGGCAGACATTGCATCCCCCAAAAGGAAAGCTTTAAATACATAGGGTCAATTTTTTGGAGTGATGGAAGAATTGATGGAGATGTTACGCATAGAATTAATGCTGGCTGGTTAAAATGGAGAGGAGCATCAGGTATTCTTTGTGATAAGAAGATACCAATAAAGTTAAAAGGTAAATATTATAGAGCAACAATTAGGCCTGCCATATTTTATGGTTGTGAGTGTTGGGCAGTTAATCATCAACATGTACAAAAGATGCCTGTGACAGAAATGAAGATGTTGAGATGAATGAGTGGTCATACAAGAAAAGACCGTATACATAATGAGGTTATTAGAAACAAATTAGGTGTGGCACCAATAGAGGATAAAATGACAGAATATCGTTTAAGATGGTTTGGACATATAGAAAGAATATTAAAAGAAGAACCTGTAAGAAGGTATGAAAAACTAAATTTGGAAAGTATTAAAAGAGGTAGAGGACGACCACAAAAGTGTTGGAAAGAAACAATAAAGAATGATCTAGCTTATTGAGAGTTAATTGCTAACATGGCACACGATAGGGATATGTGGAAACAAAGAATCCATGTAGTCGACCCCATCTAGTATGGGAAAAGGCTTAGTTGTTGTTGTTACTTTGACTCTTTAATCGTCCCATTTATGTAGTTCCAAGTCTTTTGATAAGAATTATTTTTTATAGTTCTTGATCAACATTGATAGCATTTTAGGTCAAGAATATACTTAAAAGATTCATTTTCACAATCTATTTCAAGAAACAAACAAGAATTTTGATTTTACCTTAAGTTTAGAACGTCAAACATGCAATATTATGAACTTTTCAATTTTGACATGCTTTTCAATGTACTCTATTTTTTTAAAACGAGGCTCTGATACCATGTAAGAAATTGTTCATATTCGTATTTGAAAGTCACCCGATCACGTCTTATCAAATGTCAAACTAACAAGTCAAATACAAACACACTCAAAAATAGATGTTCTGAGTCAAGAACAAGTCAACAACATAAATGAAAGTACTGTCAAAGAACAACTTAATTTATTGATGGAGTGAGACTCTATTTATAAAGCAATATTTACAACAAGTGAGAGAGAAGAGAGGAGTAAGGAGAGGGCCGGCATTTAGTCGTTGGGGATCAAGTCTCCCCAATGGCTATATTAACTAGTCGTTGGGGAGCCTGATCCCCAACGGCTAACTGGAATGTGGCCCTGGTTGTCCAGTACCCAAACATGGGTCGGTCCCTAATGGCCAGCCCTATTACATGTTAATATCTTTGCAATCAAAGATTTTTTACACTTAAGCTTTTAAGTTTTCCTTTCAGTCATTTTTCAAACATTATCCACAATGATCATTTTGCCACTCAAAAAAAGATCAATACATAATATCTATGTTCACTTCTAATTTCATAAGGGAAGAATCTCGCATGTAGTGTGTGGGATTTTGCCTATAGATTTTTTCATAAAATTATCAACACTATATTGGAAACTCTGCCCATATAAGGGATGACCCTTGCATGGTCAATCCCAACCCCAGATAAAGGAGGTGCACTGCTAGTTTACCTAGATGTTCAGCCTTGTGTGATTCTGACTGCTGCGGAGACCCTATTCATCCTCGGCTGCTGGCCTATTTTCCTATCCTTATTATTCATATCCTAATTAGGCTTTAGATAGAGAAGTGAGTGAGTAATTCATAAACATTTTACCCGCCCATGTAAGGGATCATCCTTGCATGGCCGGTCTCAAGCCCGGATAAAAGAGGAGGGTTGTGTTAGGCTTTCGACGGGCAGCATAAAATTTTGTCGAACTTATTTACTATGGATTCTACAAATTATGATAGGGTTATGTGGAAACAAAGAATCCATTTAGCCGACCTCATTTAGCATGAGAAAAGGCTTCGTTGTTGTTTTACAAGGAATGTGGATCCCGTTTTCTTTTTCCTTTGATTTCTTATTTTTTGGAAAGGGGATAGAATGTCACAATATTGTCTTATATGTTTCTCATACAGAGACTTGCGTTCTTTCGATCTTCAGCCTTGTGTATATCAAAATTAATTCTTTGGAAATTTCATTGTGAGTGATTAGATCAGTTCTGTCTGGCCATACTATTAATTGCATTCTGTTAAGTAGGTTTATTGGAAAGCTTGAAATTTACCAATAATTTTGAAAGATAGGTTGTGATGGTTGTCAGAAGCTGCTTGGATAGGAGATATAGCACACTTTATTGGATCGAATTAGGATTCTGACAACTAGCGTAAAACTTTGTCGAACTTATCTACTATGGGTTGTAAACATGTTGAACATTTTGTTGGAGCGTTCCCTCTTAACAACATAATGCATAGCCCAAATACCATGAAAGGTAGTAAATAAGTGTCTCTATGTCTTCATCCGAATACAGTGAATTAATTGTAGAGAGGGTTCTCACATTATGAACGGTTATGAGTCAAGAAGTTAGTCCCGTTATGAGGTCAACAAAATATAATAAAATAATTAAAAAGAGGGAGTAGACAAATGCAGGGAATAAGGAAACTAGTTGTAGATAAATATGTATTAGTACTTTGAATATTAGAATATTAACCGGCAAACTAATGAAAGTGGTAGATACTATGATTAGGAGAAAGATTTATATTATATTTATAAAAGATAAAACGAACTGAAGAAAAGTAAAAGAGATTGAAAACACGGGTTTTAAATAATGATACTCAGAAAAAGGAAAGGCTCGAAATAATATTAGTATTATTGTAAATAAAAATTTAAAGAATAATATAGTAGATATACAACGGCATAATAACTGAATTATAATAGTGGAATTAGTGTTAGGAGGAAGGCTTTGAATATAATTTGTGCTTATATACGTCACGTAGGACTACATGATAACATAGCATAAAAAAGGCATTCTGGGAGGAGTTAGATAAGGTAATTCAAAGAATTTCATTAAAAGAAATGATTTGTTGAAGAAGAGATCTAAATGGACATATGCGTTAGGCATTAAGACTTTCAGAAAAATGCTTAAAAGTATATAAGTATACCTCATATGTGGAACAATATGGCTATGCATATTACTTAAGTTAGAAAGATGTTAGTAGAATCTAAGGGAGCATACCGGCAATCAAAAAAAGCTTGGTGGTAGAGTGAAGCGGTACAAAATAAAATTAAGACAAAATGAGCATGTTATAAATTGCATTATGCCAATAAGGTTGATGAAACATAGGAGGCTTATAAGAAAGCAAAAAAAACTAAAGAAGGTTATTAGTGAAGGAAAAGCTAATGTTTTGAGAGTATTTATATAAAAAACTAAACTCATAAAAAGGCGAAAGAGATATTTTTAAAATAGCTACAGCTAAAGATAAGAAAACTAAGGATCTTACCTATGTTAGATGCATCAAAGATGAGGATGAAAAGATTTTAGTGGTAAATGATATATATAAAATTATTTTTATAATATTTTTTAATGAAAATATAGGTGTATAAGCGATAATTCCTACTCATGTATTAAAAAGAATGAAGTAAAGGAGGCTCTTAAACGAAAGGTGATAAATCTATAAGACCAAATAATATTAGAATATAAAAAATCTCAAGAGAGATAAGTATCACTTCACTCACAAGATTATTTAATAAAATATTAAGAAACCAAAAGATGCATGAGAAATAGAGGAAGAGTAGTAGTTATACTCATAAATAAGAACAAGGGATTCTTTATGCTAACATGCCAACAATAACTAAGCCTTTAACCTAGCTAGATATAGTGGGCTACATGGATCTTTGTTTCTATAAAGTTTGATCCTATGTCACGATGATAGTTAACTCAACAAAAGCTAAATCACTCTTTATTATTTTCTTTCTCTACCCTTAGCTATCTTAAAAGTATCTCTTTTACCTTCTCTTAAGTTAGTTATTTATAACTTTTGCTTCACTAATGACATTTTCCCTTCTTCTTTACCTTCTTATAAGCCTCTCAAGTTTTATGATCTTGTTGGCATAATGCAATTTATTAAGTACACTCTTGGCCTTAATCTTATTATACACCATCTCGCTCCACCAACAAGCTTCCTTTTGTACCGATACGGTTTTCTTAGATTTACCTCATCTTTTGCCACTTTTCTCAAATGTATTATCATATCATCTAACATGTCACAAGTTGTTCTACATAATTCCAAGCATCCCCTCAAAGAACTTTCTCTTTAAATATACCTACCTTCTTTCTCATTTTTAAAGTTCCGCCAATTATTTTTCGCCTCTTTGTCTACTTTCTTACATGTAAATCCATTACTAAAAGTCAATTAAAAGTCGATGTTAGATAGTTAAGTTTTTTCCAAAAATTATCTTGTAATCTTGCAACACTATCTTTTCTTATACAAGCAAAATAATCAATTTGCAATTTTGACAAGCCATTCTTATAAGTAATTAAATGTTCATTTCGTTTTCTTAAAAGTGTATTTGACTATAAAGAAGTCATATATCATTGCAAAATTTAAAATTTCCTTACCTTCCTCATTTAAATCCGCAAAGCCATAATTTTCATGAATAGCTTGCCATCCTAATGCTTCTTTTTCCATATATCCATTTAGATCTTCCGTATATCTACCTTCCATATACTAACCGAGGTAAGCTCTCTCTCTCCTTTCTCTCTCTCTTTCTTTACCACCACCTTCCGCCACCTTCTCTCTCGTTGATTCTACGTGATCCGAAATTCTTTCCTCTATCAACATATATTAATCACCTATGTCGTGAAGCATGGCAAATTTTGCTTGTGGTGATTACTTGGATCTACTTAGGTTCATATATTTATTTTTGTTCAAAGTGCTAGAAGTCTTGTATCCTAGATAGTTTACTGCTACAAATATCCTAGACATCCCGAAAGATGTGAACCTATGTTTTATCCTTTATGTGATTTTGAGTTGTTTCTGTACCATCATCTACCCCTTGAGATTGATTGTCACTTTAAAAGATAAAATTTAGCATCACAAGAGTTCAAGCTAATTCATGTAAAATCAGAAGACAGCAAGTTGATTTTCTTACTGAAGTTGTAAGTCATAACAATCTTTGGATAATTTGGGTAAGTTTAGTGTTATCACCATCTTTCACTCAACTTGAGAGGGAATATTAAAAGAACCAATTTGGGTCCTAATCTGGACTTGTGCAAACCCAAATGTACATCATGTTAAATCTGCATTAAACATTACTTAGTATGGGCATTTTAGTCTTTCAAGCTAGATTAGTATATAAGTAGCTATTAGGGTAACTCATGAATAGTAATTGATTGCCGCCACCCAAGAAGGGCCACAGACACGATGTAAAAAGGTGTAGATCCCAGAAATATGCAATTTTCTGTAAGTCTTTCTTCCTTCAATTCAATAAATCTATGTTTCTTAACCACAATAAACTACACAAGATTGAAGATGGAGATGATCACCTTGAAAATCCACACACAAGGGAAAAAAGAATCCAAAAATGACCACAAACCAAAGTTCCCTCAGTCATACAAAAACACACATTTCCCAAGGCAATGGTGAACAAGTACCTCAAGTGAACCTCTCAATAACAGTGCAAAAAAGGAATGAGGAATACAATGAAATAGTGACCCTTTTATAGGGCTGAGAAATCAATAAAAACAGTCAGAAAGGGTTGGCCAACAGCTAGTCAGTGTGCCAACGGTTAGTTGACTAGTCATTTGCCATACTCTCAGGTAGCAATTGGCAAAAACTGAAAAAAAGAAAAAAGAAAATAATTTACATCTAATACGTAATTGGATTCTGAAAATATTATTAATCATGGATCTCATGCTTAGAGAGTCGTGTGATTTCTTCACTTTCAGTTAAAACATTACTAAATCATTTTCTAGTTGAGAGGCAGTTCAGAAGCAAATAGAGAAAAGAGATCCCCAAAGGAATACACTAAGTCTGCTCTTCTCTTTTCATTCTAATTTTATCCTTCTCGTAGTTTGGCATTCATTCTAACACATTGTTTTGATACTTTCACTAGTCAAAGGGACACATCGAGGACAAAGACATTTTAATTATGGAACCGTGGGAGACCAGAGAAGGATGAAGAATCGCCTATTTATCATAAATGTAAGGAGCATCCTATGTTGCTATCAATATATGCTATGCATGTGCAACATGCTGTTGATACAAGCACAGACACATAATACCAAAATCAGAAAGAAGGATTGTGCTTTACAACAAAGAATTAAACCAAAAGTCACATGATAGCAGAAAGTGATAAACTTTGTTGGCATAAGGCAGAAGGATCAAGTAATAGAACAGCTACCTCTTCCCCGAAGGCATCCAAATATGGTGAAGGCCAAAGTGACTGACGAGATGATCTTTGCAGCAAGATGATGGTTTTCTGCTTAATGGAGGATAAACATAAATTTCAAGAGAAGAAACAGCAGCAAAAACTGCAAATCATGCAAGTAACACATAAACCCGATTCCAGTAAGACTTAACCTTGATCAAAAGAAATACCCCAATACCAGCAGCGCAGGACAATGCATGCTGTTGGCAACACTCGCTTCCCCTAGTCATGAATAAGGTGTAACAGTAAGCAACTGGAGTAATCATACGACCACAGATCTACAATATAAGACCAAAGAAAGGCTTCAGGAACACATAAGAAAGACTGAGAAAAACCTGCAGCAAGAGAGACGGCTGGGAGAGCACAATCTACCACACAACAAGCACAATGCTGGTTGTTCTAATTTAGATGGGCATTTAGGGCACTGTCGCTTCACATACCTATATATCCCACACAAGTTAGCACAACCACCAAGCCACAAGCTCTTGAGACGGCATGAGAAAGCAACCGACCTCACAACTTAAGACCCAATAACAGGGAAGAAATGAATAATTCAGGAGAACTAACCTCTCCAACAGATCCTGGTAAAGGTGAGGTAAACGTATCAACTGAAACTGAACAGCAGGAGAAAGGTATAAACATCTGTAGCTACAAAAAGCTAACCCCCTGCGGAAGTGTTCAATCCATTTAATAGCGAGCACATTAAGTACTTCATCTTCAAGAACCACTTCCATGGCGGGAATCTGAAAGAACTCTTTTAGCTTATGCACCTCCTCAAGTTCTTTAGGAATACCATTAACACATTCATTTACGTGATGATTCATCTCTTCGGGTACTTCTTCCCATCCATGATAGCTACCACAAAAAGGTGCAGATGCTGAAGATCTTAGCAGTTTCCATAATAATGCAGATCTTCGCAGATATGGAAGGGTAAACCGGTCTACCATATCAAAAAGTGGACAAGAAGGTTCCAGATAATTGGAGGCAAAATACTGTTGACAAACTGTATCATCAAGAATAAACTTTTGAATGGAACTAATAAGATGCTTTCCAGCGACTAGATGTGATGAGTCAAAACGATGCTTTATACATGTTACTAGTGCCTGCAACTCAAGAAAATATGGTGTTAAATTGCTTCATAATCGAACCAAATCCTTAAAAAAAAGGAACATCAGTACCTGCATTACACTGACAGCATAGAACAAATGAACAAGGGGCAACAAAGATTCCAGCCATGACGTGAAAGAAACTGGCAGACAAAACAAAACCCACATCAAGGAAGAAAATGGGTCATGCA
The DNA here is from genome assembly GCA_036023115.1 of Brasenia schreberi. Taxonomy (NCBI): domain Eukaryota; kingdom Viridiplantae; phylum Streptophyta; class Magnoliopsida; order Nymphaeales; family Cabombaceae; genus Brasenia; species Brasenia schreberi. The sequence goes on along the minus strand of JAYKKT010000073.1, from coordinate 20,336,342 downwards.
TGAGAATGGGGTCAGTTGCCCTCTTCCAAAATTGGATGTCAGGGAAAATTTTTCCCTTCCTCCCCTGCAACAGACGTGAAATATCACCTGCCAAATAAAATGTTAAAAGACCAAGTTAGATGCAGAATATTGCATAAACAAGGTTCCAAACTCCAAATTCATTTATAAGACACCACAAGTTGCTTAGATATCACTGTTATAGTCCACAACAGAGTTTATGTGAATTAAGCAACACTATTATTTATTTATGGTGCTCCTGACATCCGATGCATTCAAATGTCATAACTTTGATGCATATAAGCTTATGCATCTGAACTTTTTAACCTAAGAACTCATACAGATTGGACGGTACATTCCTGCAAGAATATAACCAGCAATATCCTTTTATTAGCTAAGAAACAATACAAATCAGATATTTTGAGTGACGTAAGAGGGATTCTGGTTTGGTTAAAAAATTGCTTGGCTTTCTTATTCCTAGTAGCAATAAGTCATTCAATCACCATCCCAAAAATCTTGTTTGTCCACACACGTTGAATAAAGTGGCATATGCATGTAATCTTATAGTGCATTTAAACTTTGTGGCCTAGAGGAACAAACAGAGATTGGTCAGTTATTTCGTCTATGCTGCAAGAGTATAACCAGAAAGAACTTTTTGTTACTTATAAATCTAAAATGGCATACAAACTTTCCTTTAGATTGAGGCTTATTCCTGAGATGCATCTAGGAAAACATGGATTTCATCAAAGTCTTAAATAAATTCTTTACAAAATTCTTTCCTGTTGTCATATGTCATATATCTCAAGTCTTGCACATGCTGCAAGGTGTTCTACATAGCGCACTCTATGTTAGTAATTACCAAAAGTAACAGAATCTGATCTTCAAGAATGAAAATTCTTATCATGTATCCATGAGTAGATATCCGCAAATAGAATGGTTAAATAAAAACCTTTTGTCTAAAGTGCTACCTTTTCGGCTACCTTCTGGAAACTCATCAACCGAAAAGCCAATTATGGAATAACAAAAGAGTTGCATGCCTCTAAACCTAAAGAGAACGTGAGCATGATTCTGGTTGTGGGTGATTTGGGCAAGTTGGAGCAGCACAGATAATATGAATCCCGTAGTGGGATCCATGTCCTCGTTTAAAATTTTCTGTCCGGAATTAAAATATGATTTCCCATGCCGAGCAGCAACTTCAGCAGATATAAGAGAATATCTTAATACATCCCACAGAATCATAGAATTGTTGACCCTCGGACAAGTCGAAAATGTGTTCCCCTTGTCAGGAAAGTACAATCTGAAGAGAGTTTGTAACAGGGGTTGCAAGGTTGGCTTCATATCGTCAAGTGGTGATGATAGCATTTTCCGATAACCACTCTTTCTGACCAACTTCTCACCTTCTTGCAGAAAAGACAAAGCTTGACGAAGCATAATATAATGAGTACCCATATCTGATGAACTTAATGAACCAGAACTTGACGATTGTCTGTTCAGTGGCATCATAGGCTTCTCAATTTTGCTGGCACCACCAGGTGGCATTGGTAAGATGGAATTCGTAAATCTGCGGCATACCGGGCAAAGGAACTCGCCCTAATATAAAATAGTTGCAGGTAAGGACACTGCAGCAAGCACCAAGGGAAGATAAATCAGGATATATGCTGAAAATAAGCATAAAGGTTACCTGGTCTGGTTCCACAATGTGGCGCCCTTCAAAGATAGTTCTGCTAGCATGTCTGCATTAGATAATGACCCATGTCAAGCAGCCGAGACTCTAGCTCAACAAAATAGAGAACATAAGATACTTGCTAATATACAGCTAACAAAACTACCCTCTTTTCTCCCACTCTGCACACTTTTCTCTTTTGAATTCCTAATATGACTTAGTTAATGGTTGTCATGCAACATAACTACTCCCAAATTATTGTTCTGCCTGGGTTAACACGGTACGCTATGTAGCATACAACTACATGAACGGTCTGCCAGTGAGAGAAAAATAGCAACATCAGCCCAGCCAAGCCCAGTCACTTTATCTAATATCCTAACTGGAGCATAGATTACTTAGATCCATTCACAACTCGCTACCTAAACCCACATCATAGACCAACAGGAAAACAACCTGTGCTCATCTAGTTCACTAAGACCTGAGAACAAGGTTCGTGCTAGAGTAAGCTGTTTGATAAGCAATTACATTAGATTTTAACTTCGTTAAATTCACAACTTTAAGTCGGATAAGAATTACTCATTGGATAGGCATAAACAACTATGGAAAACTAATGTGCAAGAATAAATCACTTCTTTGCCTCCTATTCCTCTCCTTCAATTACTAAACAGCCTCATTTTAGTTGCAAGTTGCAGCATATATTATTCCGAAACTTTCAAATGCCCCACCACACTTTTGTGTCTAATTTGAATGCGCACCAAATATTTTGAGGCTTTACTTTTCACCAGAAGTGACGCACAGTTAGTCAACTTATCCTGCCCATCCACCGTTACCTCAAGTTTGGGTTAAGACTAAGGTTATGTTCGAATTTTGAAACTAAGTTGTTTTCCTGCTATCCCTTGGAGCCCTGGACTACACGAGGAAGCCTTCCTATGCTTGCAAACATTTGTCGTTTTAACCTTAACTACTCAAAGCCTTTTTCCTAAAAGTAGAATAGGATATAGGCCTTCTCATGTTAATATCAATCACAATTTTTCATTCTTTTTGATAAATAAAATAATTCCACTGCAAAGCACAAAGGGGTGCGCCCAATAGATCAAGAGTAAGGACTATAAGCATCTACACACTACCAATTCCCCAAGAGGACTCTCAAAGGCTGCTCCAAACCCTCAAAAACCCTTCTATTATATTTTCTCCAAACTAACTGGAGAGTCACAAAAAGTACCAAGAGAATTATGAAGTTCCTCATGTATTTACAGAAGTAGCACCAATCCCAAACTCCTTCTTGTACATTCCTTCATAGACTGCAACCTGAAATACGGTAAAGGCCACCCAACAAAAGTGACTCACCCACTATAGATCTTTAAGCCTAAGCGAATGAATATGAGCTTATAAAAAACCAGTTCTAACATGGTAATGATTTCAAATATCTGGTAAGTGGGAACAAAAAAAAAAGAAACCCTAAGGCACTCAGTGAAGAAATCTGGTCATAGACAAAGAAGTGAATAGATGAGCTAGTGCAAGCAGCACTCAGTTGTATGTGCTGCACCAGGTCAATAGACCATAAGTATGTTAAGATGTAATAGGATTGGTTAGGCCAATAGAGCCCAACCCTGCTGACTTCAAGGACCGGGCCAATGTGAACTGGTCATTGGGACCAGAATAGGTCATCCAACGGCTAGTTGTTGGAGAGTCTCTCTCCTCTCTCTTGTTGTATAAATGGTTGAAAACAGTTCCTGTTAAAAACAGCTTAATTCTGTAAATCCTCTCTCTTGAGAGGTTTATTCAACAACGACAACAACTACTAAGCATTTTCCCATACTAGACGGGGTCGCTACATGGATTCTTTGTTTCCACAAAGCCCTATCATGTGCCATGTTAGCAGTTAACTCACAATAAGCTAGATCATTCTTTATTGTTTCTTCATTATGTATACGGTCTTTTCTTGTATGACCACTCATCCATCTCAACATCTTCATTTATGTCACATACATCTTTTGTACATGTTGATGATTATCTGCCCAACACTCAAAACCATAAAACATGACAGGTCTAATTGTTGCTCTATAATATTTACCTTTTAACTTGAATGGTATCTTCTTCTCACAGAGAATACTTGATACTCCTCTCCATTTTAACCAACCAACATTAATTCTATGCGTAACATCTCCATCAATTCTTCCATCACTCCAAAAAATTGACCCTAGGTATTTAAAACTTTTCTTTTGGGGGATGCAATGTATGCCAATTTTAATTTTTATGTCCTCTAAAGTAACCAAATAATCAAACTTACATTCCATATATTCTGTCTTTGTTCTACTAAGTCGAAAGCCTTTACTTTTTAATGTCTCTCTCCATAGTTTCAATTTTCTATTAGCTTTTTCCTTAGACTCCTCCACTAACACAATGTCATCTGCAAATAACATACACCAAGGTATTTCATCTTGAATATGTTTTGTTAACTCATCAATCACCATTATAAATAAGTATGGACTTAAAGTTGATCCTTGATGTAACCCAATATTAACTTCAAAGAAGTTTGTCATTCCTTCATGAGCCCTCACACATGTTTTTACACCATCGTACATGTCTCTTATAAGCTTTATGTATGTCAATGGGATACCTCTTTTTTCTAAAGTTCTCCAAAGACCCTCCCTCGGTACCCTATCGCAGGCTTTTTCTAGATCAATAAATATCATGTGAAGGTCTTTCTTTTTTACTCTAAAATATTTCATAAGACGTCTCAAAAGGTGAATCGCTTCAACAATAGACCGGCCTAGAATGAATCCAAATTGGTTCTTTATTGTACTCGATACTTTGTCTTAACCTACATTCGATAATTATTTCCCATAATTTCATAGTATGACTTAACTTGATACCTCGATAATTTGCACAATTCTGCATGTCTCCCTTGTTCTTATATATAGGTATAAGTGTACTAGCTCTCCATTCCTTGGGCATCTTTTGGTTTCTCCATATTTCATTAAATAGTCTTGCGAGCCAAATGATTCCTGTTTCTCCTAGGATTTTTCAAACTTCTATAAAAATATGGTCTGGTCCTACCGATTTACCACCCTTCATATGTTTAAGAGCCTCTTTGACTTTGTTCTTTTGAATACGTCGGTAGAAATTGTGGTTTATATATTTTTCTGATTTGGCTAACTCTCCTAAACTAATACTAACATCTTTATTTTCATTAAAAAGCTTATAAAAATAGTTTTTCAATCTATTTCTTATATCATCATTTGCCACTAGAATTTTTTCACCAAGGCATACGACTCCCTTCGATTTGGCGGTTAGTGACGGTTCTACCAAGGATGGCGGTGATAAAGAGACGTCAACCAACCCTGGACTGATGGAGAGCCTGGTTTAGGCGACGCCGGTGCTGGAGGTTGTTGTTAGCGAAGAAGGTGAGGAGGAGGAAGATGCAATGGATGGTGATGATGTAGTGGCTGGAGGCACTATAGTTAGAGTGGATTGTTGAAGAAGGCAGACGAAGAGTTTTGATCGCAGATGCAAGGATTGGGAGACTTTCGAATAAGTGGGCAACCAAAATCAGTCGATGGCTCCTGGAAGTCACAAGAGAGTGTCGCATAGGAGTCCTCGATAAAGAAGAAAGGCTCCAAAGGAGGTGGGTCGTGATCATCCGATGAGGTTGGTCGAGGGGTCGGCAAAGTTCCAGGCAAGACTGAGGAAGACGGCAAGGGCAAAGAGTGAGCTTACGTGGACAATGGCATCGAGCATTGTCACATGAATGTTGGATGCCGACCTTGGCACCTTCCCACCCCCTCCGGCCACGGTGTCACTACTTATACTCTCTCTCATTCTCCTCCTCTTCGACGGGGGGATGGGTTGAAATTTGTCTAAGCAGAAGGGGTGGGTCATGGATCGGGTCTTGGATCCGGATCCCTTCTGTGTTAGACCAAGTAGAGGCGAGGAACCGAAACTTGGCATCTAACTGAATGATTTTGAAGGAGTCACATGATCGGATCTTTGTTGGACCTGTGATTCGAGCATATGATGTTTTGGTGGATTTTCAACTTGGCCTATGTCTAAATCTAATTTGATCTTTTTTTACCCTTCTTTTAAAACAAAAACATGAAAGGAAAGCAAATCAGGTGTGCTCTTTCCAACTTATTTGTTTTCAACATGTGTTAGATCAATTGTTTGGCGTCTTGAGGCTAATATTGTTTTGTTAGACAATAAGTTGCATCTCTTTATATGATTAAGATCTTCGTATTGTGGCTATATATCACTTGTGTTGGTGAAGATCTTTGTGTTAAGGTGCTTCATGTTGTTGACTCTTGATTGGAGATTAGTCAATGTTCAAAGATGCACTTGGTGTTATTTGATATTTTGTGATCTTGATAACTTTGATGTTGCATTTTTATGTAATTAAGATCTCCGTGTAGTGGCTATATGTTATGTTTGTTGGCCTTTTGTTAAAGACCTTTGTGATTAAGGTGTTTCATGTTGTTGGCTATTTGTTGGAGATAAATCAATGTTGATGATGCACTTATTATTATCTTAACAACTTTGTGCTTGATAAAGTGTTTGAAATAATGCATAAAAAGTCTTACTTTGAGTATTGACTATTCATTAGGTGTATTTTGAGCATTTTATATGAGTGATAAGGATTGCATATCTTATTTCCTTGATATTCAAAGAATTTTTGTTTTTTGTGAGACAAACCGTTTATGTTGAAAATAATCTTGAAAAATATTAAGTTGATTATAAATCTTTTCATATATATTTAAAACCAAATTTTAATCATCTAGGTGGATTCTCTTATCCTTGGACTTATAGAGTCACATTTGAGATTGTGAGTTATTTAAGGACCTTGACATTTAATTGTTTTGGATAGTTTGAGTTTAGCCTTAAACTTGTTTAATTTAGATGATTTGAGCTTGTTTGGGCTCGAGTTTGTCTTTAAAAATCGGGTTTGAGCCTAGCCTTAAAGCTTGTTGTAATATCACAAGTTTGTGGTTATTCGTAACATTATTTGTTATATTTGACAATCCTACTTAGATTATTAATGTTTTCCATTAAAAAACTTCTTTGAAAACATAGGTTTTCATGTTTGTAGTTACATAATCTTAATACTTTTATTGAAGATTAATTCTATAAGTTCTGTTGTAGGCATTAAAATAAAGATATTAAAGTATTGTTGTGGAAATGGTGGACAAGTGGTGTCATTAATCCCAAATGGTTCTACAAAGTCGACACTATCAGCATTCATTTTTTTTATTGTTAGACAAACTTTCGGTATACATACCGTAAGTTTGAAGAGTGGTGTTAAGATGTAATAGGATTCTTTGTGGTATTAAACACAAAGATTTTATGGAAGCCAATACACCTCTTTCATGTTTATTCCCATCATGATATGAATGAGATAGGTAATTATATCAATTCGTCATAGATACACATTAATCAAATAATACCCAAGTATAAATATCAGCCATGCAAGTACCTTTGCCTTAGAGAAAGCAAGTACCGGTTGCGACATTCCTGATGAACTGCATGCCCACATGAAGAAATGTGAATACCATCACAATCAGAAGGACCAAAGCCATCAAATGTGATATGTCGGCCTCCAGATTTTGACATGGCATCTCTATTTGTTACAGAACTATTGTCACCATGTTGACGGACATCTGAATCCCTTCGCGATGCAGACTGAACATATTCTCTTAGTGAAGCCACCCAATCAACTTCTGTATCCTCCTCAGAATGTGAAACCAAAGAATGCCAGTTGTGGACCGCTACATGATTTGGATCCACTTCACTGTCAGAATTATTAACATCGTCCAAGCCATCACTAGAAGAAACACTTCCATCAGAATCATAACGTGGGATACTTAAAGGATTGAGAAAATTATCGATTCCAGATCTTCGTCCACCATGAATGACCACATTTGCTGCATTCCATATCAGCTCAACCAAGTGGGTTGAAGGGTCCATCTCCATGCTGTTGGAGTCAATATTCCCATCAGACAGGTCTGGCATGCCATTGGTAGTTGGGCAACTATCCAACTCCTTTTCAAGGAGCTCATCCCATGATGGTGTTGCTTTCTCAAGAAAACTCGTCAGGCAGGATTTCTGTTTTTAAGAAAGCAATAGCAATAATACTTTTGTAGATCGAATGGCAGCTACAGATTGAATCCTGATGCAACTCCGCAGCATGAAGATCAAATAAAACTTACCTGAAGATGGACCAGATATGAGACAGGATTTCTTGAACTTGCATCTCGACAAAGAGAACAAACTGCAACTGCTTCCTCAGGCTGATGTCTCTCATCAAGATCAGTTTGCTCCAGTGTCAATTTTGATGAATCCAACTCATCAACGGCTGATACATTCAGGCTTGCAAGAAATTTAGACTGCGCATTTCTCATCTCCGCCTGCAAGTGCATGATGTTGGAAAATTAACCATAAAAAATGAGATTAAGAACATCATTCTTGTAATTGGGTAGAACATTTAGATGACGTTATACAAGTGTTCAAATTTTTCTCCAATTACTAATTAACTTCTGCTCGAACTTATACAGGCAGCTGATAGACCGAATGAACTAGCAGGCAGTCCAGTTAATGCACAAAGAAAGCTTTTTTGCAAATTGTTCATTATGACTAATTTTTTGGAACTTATTCAGGCAGTTCAATGGATTTGCTGAGCTTGCAGGTGCACTAAACGGTAGGGTTGTAAGCTCAGACAAGCTGCTCATCTGTTCTGCTCATAAAGAGGTTGTCTCAGTGTCTTCTGACACATTACATAAGCTATTGCTCAGTCTGTCTGATCATACAAGATGATAAGGAATGGACAAAAGCTCTTCACATGCGGCATGAGAGCTTACCAAATTTGAGGACCTGGAGCTCCACTCGTTTATCCATGCTGATCTCTTCAGTCTAAGGTGGTTCAGTTCTTCTACATTATTTGATGCATATATTGAAAATAAATACATATTGTATTTACTCAATACATGCATTAAAGATCTTTAATATACAAAGAATATATAGACTTCATGTTATAGATGTATATTATATGTATATATTTAGCTCATATGTTATTAATATATTTAAAGCCATCTTACATACATACGTAAGAATGGCAAACTGTCAACCTGACAAGCTGAAAATGAACTAGCATGCTAGGCATGCAACAACATATTGATGACATGAAAACACAACAATTTCAACCAAACTACAGGTGCTACCATTACCATCCCCCCTTCCAGAGACCAACTTCTGAATGACCCTACACATTACCAACATTAGCAAATATTTGAATCCAAAAGTGAGAAAAATAAAAGATGGTGATAATTTAATGCACTTAAAATGTATGTCAACAATCTAAAACACAAATGATGACATAATGGCAAACCTCAAACACAGCATACAAGAATGCAAAACATTACAAATATAATGCCCTTTAAAAGTATTTAGAGTTGCCTAAGTCGCACCCACTTTGTCACCGTAGCTTAACCAATTAGCCTTCCTCATTCACCAATGGAAGAAGGTGTTAGGTAAAAGCTTTCTTCTTCCAAAAGAAAGCAACAAATTACTTTGTTGATTCTTCATTTCTTTTTGAAAGATCAATGTGGAATAACAGTGCAATGCATATTACAGATATTGCAAAAGATGTGTTAAATGAATCTTAAAGAGGAATACCGGCAAAAAAGGAGGCTGGATGGTGGAGCATCCGTTAGTGAAGCAAAAGTATGGATGAGAAGATTCTAATGCCAAGCAGTGATATCAAAAGTATATGAGAGTTATTTTGATAAGTTTTTTGACGAAACTATAGGTATCGGTATCCATTTAAGAGAATTGACGGCTGCAATTCGCAGGAAAGCGCAGCATGATCAAATGTGAGAAATAATGAAAGAAAAAATGGTAGATATTGGAGGAGGGAGCAGGCCTCCGATGGAGGCCACCCCCCCTTTCTCTCTCTTTATTAATCAAAAACCCCTTAACCTAATAAAAGTTGGACCAGTCCTTATATAGTAGACTCGTCAATATAAAAAAAAAAAAATCAAAATGCCCTTACTACTATGAGCAATTACAATAATACCAAAATATCAAAAATTACATAACTAACACTAAAACAACATATACATTCAGATTCTTCAACACCCCCTCAAGTTGGGAGAGAGATACTTCGAACTCCAAACTTCCATAAAAACTAGTTTTTTCTTCGCCACACTTACAACAATGATGTGTATAAAGCTTCTTTAAATCAACTTAAACAATTAATAACACACTTAGTTAGTGCACGACCCTTTAATGGGTATCGGTTGTTCCTCTTGTTCTTTGTTCTCCATGAAATAATTGAGCAGAACACTTCAAAAAGTCATGTTCTACTCTCGAGAAAGTTGATTTTTATGGCGGGGGGTATTATCTCTGTCATACACGCTTCTATCGGCTTTTTCTACACTCCTTCACATGGTAATTGTTACCGGTATGTTAGTTGTAAAAAATATATTTAAAACATTCAGGTCCTACCCTAAGGCCGGGGCCATTGGGTCACTGGTGCCTGGCCACCAGGACCAAGCCCCAATGGCTAGCTAGCCGTTGGGAGCTCAACAGTCACCAAGCCCTCAATGGCTAGAATATCTATTAGTTGGGGGCTGGCTATGACCAGCCCCTTGGTTGGTTCCTCCTCTCTCACCCTCTTGTTCTCACCTATAAATATATCTCTCATATGGCTTTTGTGGCTAAATAATATTGATTTCCATTATATTGTGCCTTTGTTGCATATGCTTTATTATAACCTTTTCTAAGGCTTTATGATTGACATTTTGAGGTGATATTCACCAATATTTCTCTATTGCATTGAAGCATTGACTTCATTACATGGTATAAGAGCCTCGTTTCGAAGAAATCAAGCACATCGAGGAGCATGCCAACTTGCGGAAGTTCACAACTCTTGACATTTTATATTTCTAAGTCAAGATAACTTAGAAAAAATTGTTTATTTTTGAAATTGAAGGAAAACAATGAAGTTTTTAAGTAAGACAAGTCTTTTTTGAATATTCTTGATGATAATCATGTTGTCTTCAGTGAATTGTGAAATTTTCAAAAATCCTTACATCCCAATTAATTTTGGTTGTTGATAGATGCTATCAATTATTTTAGCAACACCATCCTTTTAAAAATAAGCATGCATGATTGCTTAATGTATGTCCTTATCACTATTAATTTTCAATTCTAAAAATAGATTGTGTTTGCATAGTATGTATATTGCTCAAATAATAAACATATCCGACCATTCGATCCAAGTTGGCTTCACTTGGTATTCATATTCAAGTTCATTCAAGTGTGTTCTTTCAACTTATATGCAACTTTAATTATATCAATTGTTTATTGTCATGGTATAAAGAAAAATATGTTTTGACAAAAAGTTATAACATTTAAATGATCTTTCAATCTGTAAGAAAAATGTATCGAAATTTTTGGATGCTTTCCAAACTTGTTTATTAGATCAAAAGTGTGTTTTAAACAATAAGTTGCATCTCTTGGTATCATTAAGATTCATGCTATTGGTCGTTTGTTAAAGCCCTTTGTGATTAAGGTGCTTCACGTTCTTGGTCTTTTAACGGAACTTAATTATTGTTTGAAGATGCACTTTTTGAATTCATGCTAGAGAGATGTATTATTAAAGTTATTTACCTATTGAGACCTCCTATGGGACATTTTTCATAAAAAAGAACTTCACATAGTATTTATTACAATAACTAAACCTTTCATATGGTATTTATTGATTTAGAAAAAGCTTGTGATGGGGTGTCAAAAAATATTTTTTGGAGAACCTTGAAAAAGAGTGATGTTTCATTAACATACATCAATCTTCTAAGAGATATTATAGTACACAAACATGTGCGAGGACTGATGAAGGAAGGCCAGATTTCTTTGAAATTAATATTAGATTGTATCAAGGAACTGCCTAACTTCGTACTTGTTTATCTTGGTTATTGATAAGTTAAGAAAGCACATTAAAGATGAAGTATCTTGTTGTACATTGATTTAGTTTACGAGTATAAAAAAAAAGATAAGAAATTGGATCTATGGAGAGAAAGATCATATAATAAAGACTTTGGACTTAGTAGAGCAAAGATAGAATATATAAAATGCAAGCTTGATCATTTAGTTACAACAAATGATATGAAAGTTAAGATTGGCAGATATTGCAATCCTCAAAAGTTTAAAAACCTAAGATCAATTTTTCAAAGCAAGGAAAAAAATGATGAAGATATGGCACATACAAAGGTTGATTAAATGGAAAGGAACATCAAGTATTTTATAATGACAAGAAGATTAAAGTTTAAAGGTAAATACTACTTTAAAAAGTGAATACTATAGAGCAGCTGCCTCATATATGTTGTTGAGCGTTGTGCAGTAAATCATCAAAATGTGCAAAAAATATTTGTGACAGAAATGACTATTATGAGATGGATGTGTGGTCACCCAAGAAAATATCGTACTTGAAATAAAGTTATTACAGACATATTGAGAGTGGAATCAATAGATGCAACAAGGGAAATTTGTTTAAGATGGTTTAGATAGGTGGAAAGGTGATCAAAGGAAGCTATGGTTAAGAAGGTTCGAGAAACTAGATGTTGAAAATGTTACTAGCAAAAGAGAAGACTACAAAAAGTGTTGGAAGAAAACAAAATAAAAAAAGATCTAGCTTTTGTATTAGCATGGCATAGGATCGAGCTCTATGGAAACAAATAATCCACATATCCAACACCATATAGTATGGAAAAAGGCTTAGAAGTTGTCATAGTTGTTGTAATTAGATTATGGTATTTGTATGGCGTGTCAGAATTTGGTGCATATCAAAGGGGTTCTACGCTAATTGATCCACTTTGGACAGATGAAAAGATCTCAATGAGATGTATCGAGATGGACTTAAAAAAATAGAACAGGATACCAGAACTCATAAGAGAGTTCACATTAACCCAAGATCACTACAAAATCTTTTTATACAAGAGAGTTCACTTTAAGTCCATACTTATTTATAATGGTGATTGATGAGTTAACAAAATATATTCAAGATGAAATACCTTGGTGTATGTTATTTACCGATGACAGTTAATGCACTTGAAGGATGGTCTTATCTAATAACTTTCCTCTCAACTTCTGATAAGAGGGTACCTTGTATCCCGGACCAATATTAGCAATTACATCTACCATTGCTTGAAAATGAAAAACGTTCAATAATAGATTGTGTGTCAACAATTTCATCCAAAACAACAATTGTATTATGAGGAATTTCATCATGATTGACTTCTAAATCACTATTATCGTCTTCCTCTAGATTGAACAGAAAGGACTCTTCATTATTTTTAAAAGATCTAGATTTATAATAGTAGTCATATCATCGTCTTCCTCTAGATTGAACAGAAAGGACTCTTCATTATTTTTAAAAGATCTAGATTTATAATAGTAGTCATATCATCGTCTTCCTCTAGATTATCAATTGTATTATTTATAATCGTGAAGTTCGTACCGTTAGCCGTAAAAGCATGTTTTCTAAAGATATCTTAAGAATTTTTCAAAGATTTTTCGTTACGGGTCATATGAAAAGAAGCACCTGAGTATAAAGATATACCTTTAGAAATGGATAGAAAATTTCCAGAAATGTTTGCATTCTCTTTAAATATTTCTTCTACGTAGACTTAAATATTTCTTTTATGTAGGTTTTGATGTTAGAAGGTAAGACTCCGTCATCCTTGTCTTCCACGGCTCCCACATTTCCTTCTCTTTCGAAGAAGAGGATAAGTGGTTTTGATGTGATCACTTTCCTTACAATAATAGCATATTGTGTCCTTAATTGACCATTGCATTATGGGCTTTTTGCTTAATGCATCACATTTTTGTCCTCCAAAGTTTTTAACGTGAAGAGGCGTTTATGTCTTCATATTTGCTCCCGACTTTGAAACGGCAAGAACGGCTTCTTTTACAACACTTATGTTTTTTAAACTAGTTTTCTCCATAACTAGATCAATCAAAAATGTATCTCCCTTTCATCTAGGTTTTCTATTAATTAAATTTGATCTAATATTTTCAAATTCAAACTTTCATCCCGCATAAATAGGAAGAAACATTTATTGTCCAACGACTCTCAAAATTGATCTAGTTTTTCTAGTTTTTCAAATTTATCAAAACCTCGAAGTTGAGTTCATAACTTAGAAAACTCGTGATACTCTCTAATGCTTAGGTTACCTTGCTTAAACATTATCATTCTTTTTATCAAATATATTTGAAAAAAAAGTCATCTTGATAATGTATCTTTTTCAAATATTCCAAGTTTTAAATGCATTTTCAAATACACTATTTTGATTTCTAAGCTTTTCATTCATATTTTAACAAATTATTCATGTTATTTTTTCATTCATTTTTTTCCAAGTTTTAAAATATTGCTTCTATTTTTCTTAGGCTTTAAAAGCATCATCAATGTTTAAATCTTCAATATCTAAGATTGATTCTTTAATTGTCCCATCTATATAATCTCAAAAATATTCAGACAAAAAATACTTTCTTGCCCAACTTTGATAGCATTTTGGGTCAAGAATGCATTTAAAACTCATTTTTGCTATCCATTTCAAAAAATAAACAAGGATTTTGATATTACCTCATGTTTGGAACATCAAGCACGCAATATCACGAACTTTCCAACTTTAGCACACTTCTCGATATGCTCGATTCTTTCAAAACGAGACTCTGATACCATGTAAATATTTATTGATGTATGAATGTTGAAGTGACGAAGTCACAAATCGTCAACATGTTGATAAAATCATCAAGATACCAACACATCCAAATAGAACATTTCAAGTCAAGAATACACAACTAATCAAGAAAGAGACAAATCCACAAGTCAAAAGGATGTGCAAGCCAGGTTGTTTATCGAGTGAATGAAGCTTTTATTTATAGAGCATATGTTAGAAGAGAGAGAGGAGAGATTGAAGAGGGCCTCCAACAACTAGCCAGTAGATTAGCCGTTGTAGGCCAATACCGTTGGGCCCTCCAACGGCTATATCCTGGTATCCTGGCCAAAACTCTGGCCAGGACAGATTGTGCACGAGCCCTAGTAGCCCGTGGTCCTATCACTGAGGGTTCACGAGCCACCTATTACAACATATTTAACAGCAAAGGCATATTTCATGAAAAAAATATAACCAAAGAATATGAAATAATGAAAAAAAATCAAAGATGTAAACAAGGAAACAAGACTATCGGAGAATATTATGGACAGCTAAAGTGTTTATAGAGCGAGCAACATCTATTTGAAAATAAGTGTATCACCTGTATCAAGGATAGAAATGTATCAAAAAAGAAGAAAGTGTTTGATTTCTTATTAGGAGTATCATTAGAATATGATAATGTAAAAGCAATATACTGGACCGAGAGGAACTACCATCCCTGGGTACTATATATTTACTATTAATAAGAGAAAAAGACAAGAGGCATCTTTAGAAATTTTATTTGGAGGTCAATGACAAAACAATATTTGCCGACAGAAGAGCTCCATAGAGTGGAAGAGATAGGAGATATCCTACCACAAGAGAAAGAGGACGTGGTGTATTCCAAAGAGACGAAAAGGATGCACTCATTGTGGAAAGAATAGGCATACAATAAAACAATGTTAGAACCTAGTCGGTAAACCTCCTCAATTTAAAACAAAGCTTGTGTTATAGGTGCTTTAGAAAAAAAGACTGAAGAAGAAAAAAAATCATCACTTACACTTGTCATGAAAATGTTAGAATAGATAAAGAGTCGACTCAGCAACACGGCACGCACATCTATGAACCATCAAGCATCAGTCATTATAATGTGAAGAGAAAAGACCTAAAACTATGAATTTGATAGCATATGTTCTTTTGGGCTTCGTGTTTGGATAATTGATTCAGGGGCTTTAGATCATATGGTAGGAAGTAGTGATGGTATATATGAATATGAAAAACTATATACTAATGAGCATATTCTAATAGTTGGAAAAGATAAGTTGACATTAATGTTTGGAAATGTTATACATGTTTTGCATGTGCCTTATACAACAACAACAACTAAGCCTTTTCCCATACTAGACGGGGTCGGCTACATGGATTCTTTGTTTCCACAGATCCCTATCGTGTGCCATGTTAGCAGTTAACTCCCAATAAACTAGATCATTCTTTATTGTTTCTTTCCAACACTTTTGTGGTCGTCCTCTACCTCTTTTAATACTTTCCAAATTTAGTTTTTCTAACCTTCTTACAGGTTCTTCTTTTGATCTCCTTTCTATATGTCCAAACCATCTTAAACGATGTTCTCTCATTTTATCCTCTATTGGTGCCACTCCTAATTTGTTTCTAATAACCTCATTATGTATACGGTCTTTTCTTGTATGGCCACTCATCCATCTCAACATCTTCATTTCTGTCACAGACATCTTTTGTACATGTTGATGATTAACTGCCCAACACTCAGAACCATAAAACATGGCAGGCCTAATTGCTGCTCTATAATATTTACCTTTTAATTTTAATGGTATCTTCTTATCACAAAGAATACCTGATGCTCCTCTCCATTTTAACCAACCAGCATTAATTCTATGTGTAACATCTCAATCAATTCTTCCATCACTTTGAAAAATTGACCCTAGGTATTTAAAACTTTCCTTTTGGGGAATGCAATGTGTGCCAATTTTAATTTCTATGTCCTCTGAAGTAGCCAAATGATCAAACTTACATTCCATATATTCTGTCTTTGTTCTACTAAGTCGGAGGCCTTTGTTTTCTAATGTTTCTCTCCATAGTTCCAATTTTCTATTAACTTCTTCCTTAGACTCCTCCACTAATACAATGTCATCTGCAAATAACATACACCAAGGTACTTCATCTTGAATATGTTTTGTTAACTCATCCATCACCATTATAAATAAGTATGGACTTAAAGTTGATCCTTGATGTAACCCAATATTAACTTCAAAGAAGTCTGTCGTTCCTTCATGAGTCCTCACACATGTTTTTGCACCATCATACATGTCTCTTATAAGGTTAATATATGTCAATGGGATACCTCTTTTTTCCAAACTTCTCCAAAGAACCTCCCTCGGTACCCTATCATAAGCTTTTTCTAGATCAATAAATATCATGTGAAGGTCTTTCTTTTTTGCTCTAAAATGTTCCATAAGACGTCTCAGAAGGTGAATCGCTTCAATAGTAGATCTACCTGGCATAAATCCAAATTGGTTCTCTGTTGTACTTGATACTTGTCTTAACCTACGTTCGATAATTCTTTCCCATAATTTCATAGTATGACTCATTAACTTGATACCTCGATAATTCACACAATTTTGAATGTCTCCCTTGTTCTTATATACGGGTATAAGTGTACTTGCTCTCCATTCCTCGGGCATCTTTTGGTTTTTCCATATTTCATTAAATAGTCTTGTGAGCCAAGTGATTCCTATTTCTCCTAGTATTTTCCAAACTTCTATAGGAATATTATCTGGTCCTACCGATTTACCACTCTTCATATGTTTAAGAGCCTCTTTGACTTCATTCTTTTGAATACGTCGGTAGAAATTGTGGTTTATATACTTTTCTGACTTGGCTAAATCTCCTAAACTAATACTAACATCTTTATTTTCATTAAAAAGATTATAAAAATAGTTTTTCCATCTATTTCTTATATCATCATTTGCCACTAGAATTTTTTCATCCTCGTCTTTTATGCATCTAACAAAATTTAGATCTTTAGTTTTCTTATCTCTAGCCCTAGCTATCCTAAAAATATCTCTTTCACCCTCTTTTGAGTTGAGTTTTTTATATAAGTCCTCCCAAATCTTAGCTTTTGCTTCACTAACGGCCTTTTTTGCTTCCTTCTTTGCTTTCTTATAAGCTTCTAAAGTTTCACTAGTTTTCTTAGCGTAATGTAATTTGTAACATGCCCTCTTTGCCTTGATTTTATTTGTACTATTTCACTCCACCACCAAGCTTCTTTTTGTGCCGGTACACCTCCCTTAGATACACCTAACACATCTTTCGCCACTTTCCTAATATGTATAGCCATATTGTTCCACATATCAGAGGGTGTGCCAACATAATTCCAAACATCTCCTTGAAGGACTTTCTGTTTAAATATACCTTCTTTCTCGCTTTTGAGGTTCCACCATTTAGTCTGAATAGCTCGATGCACTCTTTTCTTCTTTGTCCATTTTTTTATTTGTAAATCCATAACTAAAAGTCGATGTTGGGTGGTTAAGCTTTCTCCTGGAATTACCTTACAATCTTTACAACACGCTCTATCTTTTTTTCTACAAATAAAGTAATCAATTTGTGTGTGTGATAAGCCACTCTTATAAGTAATTAAATGTTCATCTCGTTTTTTGAAGATTGTATTGACTATAAAGAGATCAAATGATATAGCAAAATTTAAAATCTCCCTACCTTCCTCGTTTATATCCCCATAACCAAAGTTTCCATGAATCCCTTGATATCCTAATGCCTCTTTACCGACATGTCCATTTAAATCTCCTCCTAAACAAATCATCTCCCTTTGTGGAATCTTTTGAAACACCTTATCTAACTCTTCCCAAAAAACTGTCTTTATACTATCTTCTAGTCCTACTTGGAGTGCGTAAGCACAAACTATATTCAAAACCTCTGCTCCTAACACTAATTTCAATGTCATGATTCGGTCACCATATCGTTGTATGTCTACTACACTCTCCTTTAAATCTTTATTTATGATAATACCAACTCTGTTTCGGGCCTTTTCTTTACCTGAGTACCATAATTTAAAACCTGTATCCTCTATCTCCTTTGCTTTTTCTCCAACCCATTTTGTCTCTTGTAAACATAGAATATGAATCTTTCTCCGAATCATAGTATCTACCACCTCCATTAGCTTACCCGATAATGTTCCGATATTCCAAGAACCAATACGAATCTTATTATCTAGGACTAGCTTCCTTACCCCCCGCATCCGTCCATAATCAAAATGCGGAGACCCTCTCTGAAAATTTTTCACTACATTCGGGCGGCAATGTAGTGGGACTAACTTCTTTACCCACACCCGTCCATGATGTGGGAACCCTCTCTGCAATTGATTCACTACATTCGGGCGAAAATGTAGTGGCCCTTGCTTACTTCTTACTGCATTCGGGCTCTGCAGCACGTCGCTAGGCGGGGACGCCCCAAAGCAATGCTCATAATTTTTGTAATCCATGTTGTAGAAATCCGATGAAGTTTTACGCTGGCTGTCGGAAGCCTAACACAACCCTCCTCCTTTATCCGGGCTTGGGACCGGCAATGCAAGGGTGATCCCTTACATGGGCGGAGTTTTGCATGTGCCTTATATTAAGGTAAATTTATTATCTGTCAGTTCTTTGATGAGAAACTCAAATTACTTCATAACCTTCTTGCCCTTTGGCTCTATGTTTAAGGACCTGAAGACGGGAGAAACCTTTGGATGTTGTAGTCTCAAGAAGGGGTTATATATTCTTTCATTTCATATGTTAGTTGAAAATAATTTCAAACTCGAGTAAAAATTCTCAAAGTCTGATAATGGGAGTGAATTTATATCCTCTATTCTAAAGAATTATTTGATAAGTAAGGAAATTATTCACCAAACGACATGCAAAAACTCTCCTTAACAAAATTGAGTGGCTGAAAGGACTGGAAGTTGCAAGAACTCTGAACTTGGGATGTCGTGCACCTAAATACTTATGGGGAGAAGCAATTTTTAAAGCAGTATACTTCATTAATAGAGCCACAATTGATGTCTTAGATGGTAAATCTCTATTTATTATGCTTCATCCTACTAACAAAGCTTTTCACGTTTAACCTAGGGTATTTAGATGTGTTTGCTATGTGCATATTCACTCTCAGATAAGAGATAAACTCGATCACATATCTATTAAGAGTATTTGTTCGATATACCCATTCCACAAAGGATACCGTTGTTATGATCCATATAATAAGAAATTCTATACTACAATGGACATATTTTTTCATAAACCTAGGTTCTACTATGTGATGGAGGGAGAGAATAAGGATATCGTTGTTATTATATGGATCATAACAACGGTAAGATCATTCTTTAGTAGTATATGAAGAAATACACATAGTAGTATATGAATATTATGGGAGATACCTTTAAATTCTAGGTGTATTCTATACTACTATGTGTATTTCTTCAAATTCTATTATTCTTTCAAGATACAATATTCCCTCTAAACAGGGTTAGATATCTTGTAGTAGATTTCCAGTCTTCTAGTGAACCTGTTCAGTCTGTATCGGTGTGTACCTCTAATTCTAGGTGTCTATGTTAAACATAATCCGAAAGGATACCATTGTTATTATATCCTCAAAGAGTAAGAAACAATAAGTTGTTGCTAGATCAAGTGCAGAAGCGGAATATAAATCAATAGCCCATGGTTTTTGTGAAGGATTATGGTTTAATATACGTATTAAGTATTTAGGACAAGAGATACAATTACCTTATTATGATAGTACCGATGACATACAAATTACATTGAATTTGATTTATCATAAGAGAACAAAACATATAAAAGTAGATTGTCATTTTATTAGAAAAAATATATTGAACAAACAATTTTAATTAATTCATGTGAGATAAATTGATCAAATGGCAGATAGGTTGACTAAAGCAGTACCAAAAGGAATATTATGGAAGACTATGGACAAGTTGAGTGTATGTAGTGTTTTTAACCCAACTTGAGAGGGAGTGTGAAGAGGATCAGTTGGATGCAGTCAAAGTCTATAATTGTCTATAACTAGCTTTTATGTTTTTCTGTTTTTAAAGGTTCCTGGATTTTCAATTCATTAATAGCATATTTATAATATGCCTTGTGCTAGATGTATTTTTAAGTCTCTTAGGGCCTCAACCCTAGAAAATATAGAATTAATAAAAGAGAGAGAGGGAGAGGGGCCGCTGATACAGCACAAGAGGCTGATCGACAGCATATGATTCTACTCCTCAATGTTGCGTGTAATTGAAGTGTGATTGCTGTGAAATTAACAGTATTCATCCACTTATGAGTGTGTACAGCACCAAACAATATGCATCATATAGTACAATACTGTCATACTCATACTGTATCATCCAACATTTTTATTTTTTTTATTTCTTACAATGTTATGGTTTTTCCTATTTCGTATTATGTTTTAAAGTAAAAGAAGAAAAATAAAGTATACACTTACAGATATCATGTACAATACAATGTCCACTACGAAACTTATGCCAGTGATCAAGATATAATGTGATGCATCTAAATTGCAGATACGCAATCTGAATACAAGCTGCAACTAACTATGAGTAAACCAGATATTTCACAAAAATAGCAACTTAAGAAAACACAAGCTGTTGACGTAAAACCCCACTGGTTGTTTGGGAAACTGCAAAACCGCAGAATCAGATAGTTGCAGATGACCAGTTGGGATATAACAAGGAAGCAAGCATGCACACATTTTCAGCATAATTGCATCTCACCATTATAGCAGCTTGGCGCTCTCGTGCTTTCGCCTTTCTCTTCTCAGCCTCTGAAGCTGAAACAGAAAGGTCTCCCTCATACTTTTGCAACTTTTCAGACAAATACAATCTCATTGCAGGGGCCAGTCTTTCCAGTTCAATGCGACATCCAGAATCACGCTCCGCAAATTTGAACAATAGGGTCTCAATCAGTTTAGTGATGTCACCAAAATCTGACTCAAATATCCCTCGCTCATTCACTTCATAGTCCTTCTTACACTTCCTCATTAACAACACAAGAAGTGAAAGTAAACTCTGATGTTCTGGCGCCACCTGTTCATCAGGCCACTCTACTAGAACAACTTCCCTTGCATAGACTATGAGAGGAAGTATCCCCTCCTCATTGGATGATGTAAGGAAATAAGGAGAGTGCCTTGCGTGTGTTGAACCAATATCCTCGTTTGATTTACTGCTATTTCTTTGAGTATGGATCATAGTGATATCTAAACCCAAGGACAGAAGGTGTAAGGCTCTAAGAAGAACCCCATCAGGAGCTCGCGAAGATGATGAGTGCTGTGCAGCAACTGCATAATACACTACAGCACGTACAATTGTAAGAACCTCCCGAGAAACAGCAATCTGAGAAATTCCATTGAGCGAATGAAATATATTTGTCCAGTGAGGTAACTGAGAAGTCATAGCGGATACATTGCAAAATCGCAAGTATCTTTCTTCGGCTAATTGTAGGTCTCTCGAGTTCCAGCGAAGATGGTAGAGATCCAATTCTTTCCAATATGCTTCCCGTAAGGAATATCGCCCCTGAAATGAAGGACAAAATTGTAGCATAGTACAGCATACTCAATTTAACCAAACATAGTAAGTGGAGATTGTAAAATAACCTGCTTCATGCCAGATGGATGAGAATAAACAGCAACCATATCAATAGCGTTTTGAAGTTGATTACTTTTCGAAAGGCTTTCTGGAAGTGCTTTAACAAGTTGACTGTGAGTTGCATCTCCAATAGCTAGCCTGTAAATTAATTCTCTCTTCAACTTTTCTGCAGCACTTAATCCACAAAGTTGGCGCTCTATCACAATTTGTATTACAAGAGTAAGCATATCCTGCACCAGTGCGGACTCAAATCTGCATAACAGAATCAATTTAAAATTACAAAGACTGATTCAAGAATTTGCCCCTACCTTCAAGAGGAAATGCTTTCACACCTTATAGAGTGATTGAACAAATATAGGTTGATAATGAAAACAACCAAAGAAAGACATGCTCGAAATACTATGAGATTATGACAAAGTTTGAGACGCTAAATTCAGGAATCATTGGAATGAAAATATGATTACCAAGGAGGTGATGCTGAAATAGCACAGAATGAAAATCTAACCAAAAGTGAAGAGGAAACCGTATAATCATCTACGGATGATTAGAGTTTGTATGCTGATGGAGCCTTGGTGGCTGATTAGTGAGATTGCATTCAGAGTTTATTCAGTTGAGATATTTTACTGTGAACTACATCCTATTTGAAGTTGTCTATAGTCAATTGTTGACTAATCTCTTGTGAATTCAAGTGGTGGACTGTGGCAGTCATTTGGTAAAGCACTAGAGGTGCTGTTTTCCAAACGGTAGGAGATTGAAACGATACTTTTTTTGATAAATTGTGCAATGATCTGTAAGTTATAAAGCTAACAGCGACAATCTTGATAACCCCTTCTCACTGACTATCTAGTTTTTTCCTCTGCTAAATAAAAGCTTATTCTCTCCATTGCAGGACCTTCACAGCAGGATAAAGGACAGCATTCGTTATCAATTTTCACCCCTTTCATGACTGAAAGAACAATTACTCTTTTCAGATCCAATTACGCAGACGAAAAATGGCAATAAAAACCAATATCAAGCATCATACTCATTATAACGTTTTGGGTCTAGGGAAAGATAAGTCAGCAATCCATATCTTTCCAAGATTCTCTCAACAAATGCTTCTGGTGGAGCAATTGCAGCACAAAATTGCAACATGAATAGATCAAGCTCCAAAGCTTGCTCGCACCTGACAAAGAAAACCAAATTATATAATTCATGTATACACGAAGAGCAACATGGCTGCAAAAGAGTCAAGAGAGAGTGCATTACCAACGAACATTATGATAATTTTCACAAAGGGACAGAACTGAATGACCATTACTTCGCCACATTCCAGCACGAACTTGAGCACAAAATACCCTCACACGAAGTGGATGTTCCAACATAAAGGCAGCAAATCCACAGGGATGGCATCCACCCAATAGAAGCTCAAAAAGATTCAGTGAACTCCCAGATGAATTAAATGAAGTTTTATCACTAGACTGAAACATTTCAGGTTCCTGGTGGTATTTTTTTATTGTTTTGTACAATAACATAGAAAAAATACGATGCAAAGGAAGGTGAATAGATATATCTTCTGTACCAACATCAAAAGCTACATTCGGCCACTCTCTCAGGCCTAGTAAGCCTAGTAGTTCTGACCTTCTCACAAGGTTTGGCTCCATACTGTCATCTTTAGGCAAGTTACTGAGGTATGTTTGCACTTCTGTGCTACAACCAGTTTGCCCAAGTTCCATATTACCAGTTATGCGGTACATATCTGCATCTTTGTTTACATTCATTTCAACATAAACAGAAGAAGAACCAAACCCCGAACTAGATGATGCCCTTGATGCACTACCTGAAGAAAGCACCTGGAATTTCTCAGCAGGTGTAGATGGAGTCACTCTCATGATACCTTTGTTCCTTGCTTTTGGTTCGGCAGTCCACCTAAAAGGTGAATAACCATCACCACTTCTTGAAATCAACTGAGATCCAAATCTATCAGGAGATCCTAGCCATTTGTCGAGGGCTCTCAGGCATTCACGTGTCAACCAAGTTACAGCATAAGGAACAAAAGGGTCCATGCTTTGAGATGTGTAATTGGATAGCAACGAAGTCGCACATTGTTTGCTCTCTGTCATGCTACAACCAGAACTTTCCTCAGACAACCTGACAATTTTCGCATTCCGAAGGCTGTCCTTTTCTGTATTATACAAACCAGTGTAAAGTAGAAATCTATCCTTGGTCCCATCGACATCAAGTGAAGAAAATGCCCCAACCACAAACACCAAGCTTATGCGTACTATCCATTGTTCCAGCGATAATAAAGAATGCCCCTCAATTTCTTCCACCACATGTGGACCAGTCACTCTTTTTTGAGGATCCATCCCCTGCACAAGGGATAAAATTCGTACCCATGCCCTGGAGATGTCTTGACGCTCTAGGAAAACAAACTTGGGCACTTCAACGTGGTGCACTACAAAGCGTGCATCCCCAACCAAGCGAAAAACAAGGTTGCAAATAGAATTCCATCTAGTTACCTGACAAAAGAGTCAAACTAATCATGAAGCCAGTCATGTGAAGACTCAGAGAACCCTTCTGATGTCGAACAAGGCATTGTTGAGACAATACAATTAAGAAAAATAATAATGCCATCTTGCAATATTATTCTTTTGGTACCTTTTGCAGTTTTTTGGCTTGTTTTGAGAGGAAGGAATAGAAGAGTTTGATGGGGAGGAAAGACATGGAAAGTTGGTACTGTCTTTTGTTTTTGGGTATATAGATAATTGTTTGGGTTTCCTGTGTATTTGTAGAGTTTATGGTCCCGTATTATTCCATCTTGATGTATAAAATGCCCACTGATGCTTTTTAATGGAACGTATTTATCAAAAAGGATTGTCATCTTGCAATGCAAAATGCATGGGAACACTAGAAGGCTACAGGCAGAAACCATGGCAGATATGACAAATGGAACACCTACAAGCGGAAAATATGATGTTCAAGGTGAAAAAAAAAATCATTTGATCATCATCATAAATTTTCTTCACAACTTCCATCATATACACATATAAATACATAAATCTGCATGTATGTGCGGTGCGTGCTTGATCACCATAATTTTTCTTCCCAATGTTCCATCAGGAATAGATGGATGGATGGATAGATAGATCGATGGTAGGGAAATGGTTACATGGACTACCCAAAAGAGACCAACTTATGTGCTAGTATTGAGAGGACGGGCTAGATATAAATGCCCTCAAAACATGTTGAACTGGTCAATTTGCAGAAACTGGTGCTTGGAAAGAAATGTCAGCATGATTATTATGGCATCACCAGAAAGACCTTAAACATAGAAATAAGCACCTATACAGCCAGCAAATTGTATTACACGACAGAAAACATGAAACATAGCCTGAATGAAATGGACTTCACACATGTATACATATTTTCTACATGCTCACTTGACAAGACTCAACCTTTGCAACTGAGAGGCATCCATCTTATGTATTTCTTATATAAGAACAAAACTCACCCATGAAAAAAGGTCACGCAAAAGATGTACATATTTTACCAAACCACTAATTGGCATGGGGATACAATGTCTACAGCTTCCTCAGTAAGTAAACGGAGGATACTCTTGTCCAGATGACTGAATTTCATATTATGTTGTTCCCATTTGTCTATAGCACAGATTATGCTTCTTCAAGTACCTAGCATTTCACATTTTCAGACATTTGCACTTTACCAAGAAGCTGGGCAATTTTTGTAAAGCCAAAAAGACATTTGTTTATTCGGCAAACCAAAACAAAAACTGGATCAACTAGATGGTTCCCCCAACGGTGTTTAACCTAATGAAAGTAGATGTAGATGTAGCTGCTAGACGGACAGTCAGTTTCCACTGCCACAGATGTTACGCTCCCAAGCCTCGAGTTACCATTAAGACAATAATAGATGGTATCTCATTTCAAGCTGGTCTTTGAGTTATGGTCTTCTGAAGCTGCCACGCCTAATATTGTCACATGTTTTGCATCTATAGCATATTCAAGCACTGAAAGGGTCATTAGAATGAGCAGTATCATGAATGACACGGATTTTGAAGTTAAAATTGTTCAGGTCGGAATACAATATTAACAACATACCAGTGGATCCAAAAGTAGCAAATTATTCATACGTGATAATGAACAGTGGAGCCCTAACAAAAACAATGTCTATAGCAACATAGATGATAGAACCCATCATTATTGAATGATAAAGGTCACGAGATTCTGTGTCAACTCAAACCACAGTACAAACCATCCACATTTGGGAGTCACATGAAGCAATCGACACAACAGCCCTCAAATATGTGCTTTCAACCATAAGAACAGAAAGCCAAGCATTTCAATCCAAAAGGACACAGTTAGTAATAAAAACAATAAAATCAATAGAAACTTCAAAAGGGATGCAAACGAACGGTGACAATCAGTCACCTAAATAGAAGGAGATTGAGATATGAGAATTACATTTATATGACCATCAACGTTTATGCAGAACAGAAGAAGCTCCTCCAAGCACTCCAATAATATGCCCAGAAGATTGTCTTTTTCCACAAGGAGTAGGGTCAAGGATGGCACAGTAAAGATCTGCACTGAAAAACTTGATAGCAACTGATGCTTAGAAAAGTCAAGATTATTCCCTTTGTCACTCTCTTTGATAACTTCGTTTACAGTATCTACATAGTTTACTATAAGTGCCTTGGCGAACACATACTTAAATCCTGTTTCTCCCAGCAACTTCAGGATCAGCTCATGGAGCTCATTCGCAGCATCTTTAGGCAAAAGTCTTTCTGCTTTTAAAACTACATCCAATAAAGCAGATACTGAATAGATCCTAATTGCTATGAATCTAAGCAAACTTTCACTGCACCTGCAAAACTTCAGTAGCATGTTGATAACCGTGGAAGAGAACCCTTTTAGCAACTCCAACTCCACATTAGGTTCCTCTTGTCCAGTATTCTCTTGACCGTGTGCTTTCAATTGCAATAGCTTGTCTTTCCACAAGAGTAGCAGTGCATCAAGAACAGGCTCTAGTGACTTAGCAATGCCTTCAGGAAGGGGCTGGACCTGCTCAGGACCACCATGTTTGGAGCAAAATCCTTCCCTTTTCCAAGCAGTCACATCACCACAGTCGCAGCATCCCCCAGACGTTTGTATGACAGAATAATCGTGATCTTTGTGGTTCCCATTCTGGAAACAAGGCACACAGATCACACATGTCGGGTCATGCTCACAAGTTCTACACCGATATGCAATATCTTTACTTCCCCAAACAGTTCCACACACACCGCGACTGTTGTTACTCTTTGCCAGGTCATTTAGTAAATCTTCCGGCTCACTTTCGAACATAAGCCATTGTATCCATAGCATGCTTTCTTGATATTGATCCTTTATGATTTTCTTAATTGTACACCCTGGAGAGCCATGTATCTCATTCCCAACCAGAAAATGAAGCTGCAATATTTCCTCATGAGTGGGCAAGGTAGCGGAGACCAACTCAGACAACTGAAGTTTGTTGCTAATAGTAAAAGCTAAAAGGCCTGGTTGCAATTGTTCCAGTAGCTCCTTAGGAATTCCAAATTGAGCCAATCTCTGTTAAAAACAAACAGAAGATGCTAGGAGAAAAAATCAAGAAACGAAATGATCATGTGTTTGGAGTTGGGTATATCATGATTCTGCAGAGAGCTTGACATAGTGAGGTATGTCAAATAGCAGCAGGCAATTCATCCACGCAATAAGTATGTTAAGGAACTTCTGAAACCAAGGTTGGTCAAGACAAATTCTAAATAACAAGAGAAAAGCAAGGAATAGTTGACTGGAATGGATTCAAGGGAAGTAATCGGCCATGTCAAAACATTCCTTCATTCTATAAAGCAAGAATGCAACGCTACCTGTCAGGAAAATATAGTGTATGTGCCTCTCCATGTGTTGTCATAAGCTTGACAAAACCAAGCAAAACTTTAAAATAAAAAATGACAATTAATTAAGGAATAATATTAAATAAAATCCATCTATTGCAGCAGAATCTTTCTCACTACACCCATTTTAAGCTAATTTGCAAGGATTATGTTGCTGGCTTGGAATACTGAAAATAATAGGATCTAGACAAACTTTTTCTTCTCAATTTTGTTTTCTTCTTACAGCTTTACCTGTGAAGAGGATTTGCTCTATCAGGCCCCCAAGCCAGATAAAGAGGATGGTCAGCTTGTGACCAACAGCCAGCTTTAAAGATAGTCATGTCCTTTTACCATGTGGTGCAATCCTCCCGGTATTAAGGCACTGGATCCAAGAGAATTCTGATGTTAAAACAGCAGTATTGGGATAGGTGGGGTTCGTTGCTGGTTTGTTTGGGTTAAATGAGGCAATGCTAAGCAGATAGCAAGAAGTACTCATCTTTTCATATAATGAGCCTTACTCTAGCTGGTATAGATATGAGATGAATGAGTTTATTCTACTTCTTTAGGTTTAGGTTCTGTGCTTCTCTATGTGAGAATTTTCTTAGTTCTTTTTCATTTGGATAGAAAAGGGACTAGATCCTGAAGCTCTCCAAGTTTACATATTCGATTACATCTCTATATTTCTACAGGTTTCTTCTAACGTAAAAAACTTATTCAAATATCATATATGTATGTATAGGTGACCACTTCAATTTTATTTCAAAAATATAAAGTAAGGAAACCCAGCAGTGAGAAGTAGTAGTAAATATCATCAATACACTGCAGTTCTCAAATGTTATCTTTCTATCAGTAAAAACAACCCATGTAGCTTAAACATGACAGCTGGGAAGATGCTGTCATCAGCCACAATTCAATTTCATTGAGCATCTTTTTTCTCACTCAATCTTCTTCATTCAGGCCGAGAAACGGAGAGCTATGTAAGAAGAAGTAGAGGTGCCTTATTCTCTTTTCTAGTTTAAAGATGATTTAGAACCCTCCTTTTGCTTAAAGGAGAAGGAAACAAGACCGTACAGGATGACATTGAATGGGCATTAAGGAATATCATATGCATCGTACAATATGTGTGATAGCACGATCCACCTCGTATCACCCCATACCCATATCATATGTTATGGATTGTTATAAACTTATATCTAGGGTTCGGGAATGAATGAAGTGCTCGTAGTTCACCTCAGTTCAGCTCGTATAAAGCTTGTAGTGCACAATCTATATGAGCTTGCTCATTAAGTTAAACACGTCAAACACGAGGGGTCTGTTCAGCTTGATTCCGCACATACTTCTTCTTTATTTAATCATATGCATTAAAGTTTATTACTTTTTCAACTCTTGTCCAAGCTCCTTATTATCTAAAGCAGCTCAGGAAAAAAATCCTAGCTACTGGAGTCACACATCGAATGAATTATCGTCTCCCTTATTATGCTTTTTCGCTCTTCACAAACAACATGAACGTTAATCACCTAACCGCTACAAGAGTCAAGACACGTTTGTCTCATCACTCAGATGGTTTCACTCACAGTGGAAGTCCACACCAACGGTTCTTTGGCCCGTCCACTACAAAATTTCTAGATCGCCACTGATCTAACATGAACCAGCAATTCAGCATGCAAGCAAACAAACAATTCCACCAAGCACCCATAGACAAAATCTAAAAACCCCCTACACTTCATCAAATTCCACAAGAAAAAAAATAGGTCATCCTAGGACCATTGAGCCAATAAGCACGAAAAAGATCGCGCCGCCAGAAGAAAGAACACAAAGAACGGTACTGCCGGAGTCGGAGAAAAAGAAACATGAAGCATACGCATGATACAAAATCATCATTCATAAAATTTACCCCAATAATGAGTTCGGTAGGGGAAGGGATAGAACTCTCTGGCGTTGGCAAATCAACGTCCATCCCGTCCATTAAACCAGCCATTAAGAATAACCCTACTGTCCAGACAGCCTTGCCGGAGGGAAACAATTACAAGCGGGAATCGACGGCTCACGTTCTACCTAATTCAACGTCTAGAGCTCTCTCTCACTCTCTCTCACCGTCTTCCCCGCTCCTTTTATCGCAGTCTCTATTTTTTCCTCGGGATCACCTCCTCCTGCCTAGATCATTCGGATCCAATCCGGTTTGTAATGTCCGAACCGTTACCGGATCTATCGGACCAAGTCGGTTCAATGTATAACAACCAACAACGACACGGTCGAACGGGTTGAGTTCGATTCGTGTGCTTGATTTAAATAAACGGGTTGGATTCGGTTCTGATGGATTTGATGTTGGATTCTTACGTCTTACGTACTCAACCTGGGTCTGAAGCTTCGGGGTAAGTCCAAATCCAGTTACTTAGTTTGCTTTGTATTAACCTAATCCGGAAGATGGAATTGCAAGATAATTGTACTACTTTTTATAAAGTGTAAATAAGCATAGCACCGAGAGCATTAGCTCAACGGCACGGTGCATCGTAGCTTTTGGTGGAGAGTTCGACTCCAAGAAGGTGAATATGTGTGGGTCGATTGTTGTTAGGCTTAACCAAAAAAAGAAAACGTGCAAATAAGCATACAACCGACCAACTAAAAGCCAAGCCTTTTTCACACATCGAGTGGGGTCACTGGCATGGATTTACTACGTAGGGCAGTGAATGTAGAAATTTTATTTGGATGGATGAACATACCACAAACTACAAAGGGCAGTCAGCCATATAAGTATACATGCATGCATGCACACATATACACACATATAAAGAGAGAAAGAAGTGGTACTAAATGCATAATGTCTTTGAATAAACGAGATTGAACTCGTGGTTGCTCGTACAAAACTCTGCTTGAGCTTACCTGAACTAGTGTTTGTGTTTGTTTTAGCTCATATTCAAATCAATATACAACTATTGCTTAGAGGAAGAGACCATCCTTACTGTAGCAGCAGCATTATAGGCCTTGCTTTAAGACGGGCCGCTCCGTGGGAGCCTTACAGTAGCACTTAATGCTATAGGCATTCACAACAGTGTACCCCACACCAATAAGTAAGCAGCCCACCGAGCGGTTAGTGTAGGAAAGGAAATCCGAAGAATTGCTTTGTTCACTGCTTTAACTGTAGGTATCCTACCTCGCTCAGAGCAGTTTGGTTAGGTATACTAGCCTGACCAGATCCCAGCTTATTTTGATACTGGATCGAGGATTATGATAACCGATCCATCACGTTATTGTGGTTGTTTGGTTGCAGCGGTTGTCATCATACTGATGTGGATGGCACCCAGAGAACAGAGCAGTTGGGTCGTTAGCTTCAACCACCACTCCATGGAATATCCACCCGGGTCCATTCATGACGTACATGACTGGAACGAACTGGATTTGGATCCAGCTTCAGTATACATGGACATGTTTGGATTCGGATTGGGTTGGGAAGTATGCGTTATGATTGATCGTGGATCTGGGTTTTCTTTCCGAGCGACCACCGTCCATAGCTAGGTGTGTAAATTCTTCAGACACCACGTGAGAAACCCAGCACGAACACAACCCGATAAGTCTGAGCTCTTCAAACTGACACTAAAAATCAGGTCATGCGTCGATTGACCTTTGACATGAGCACGGTTGACACTGAATGATATTGTTGGTCTACTTGCAACATTATATGCATTTCAACTCTAATGGTATCTTCTTATCACCCAAAACACCACTTTATTTTAGCAAACTCGTGTTGATTCTATGTATAATATCTTTAAAAGATTGACATTAAGTACTTAAAATTGTTCTTGTAATCATGTAATGCCCATCGATATTTTACTTGTCTCGTATGTTTTAATGGACCATTGTACTTGCACCGTTCTATTAATCATAAAATCGATTGTTTTTAATGTTTCTATTCACGACTCAAGTGTTTTATTAACTCCTTTTCATTCATCCACGAATATAATAACATAAGTACCTTTATATATATAAAATCGATTGTACTTGCACCATTGTACTTACCTTTATTAACTCAAGTGTTTGACATTAGATTCTATTTTAGTTTTTTAAAGTTAATTTTGCTTTTTTCCAAAGTTGAACCGAAACCAGCGTTCCGAACCGTAAGCATAACTAGGTGAGATCGATTCCATTATAATTCTTGTTCTTTTTTCTTTTAAATGAGAACCGGAACCAACAGTTCTGGCTAGAACTGGGTGGGATCAGTTCGATTATGGATTATGGTGCTAGGCAAACGAAATCGCAAGAACCGGCCATGTCTGGATGTATGGAGATCGTTTGTCTTTGGAGAATGTATGAGATAGTTTAGTTACAAGATTAACAGGTATCAGGAACCTGAGAAAATGGGATGGCTTTCTGAAATTGAGTAAAACTCATGTACTTTTGTGAAAGTTACCTGCCCCCACCCCTCTCTCTCTCTCTCGAAATCTGAGAAAATGGAACGACTTTCAGAAATTGAGTAGAACTCATGTGCTTTTGTGAAAGTTACCTGCACATCTCTCTCTCGATGGAATCAAAACCCTAGATCTAACAAGTCACTTCTCGTAGAATATGTCCGCGACTGATGGAATGCATTCATTCTCATCTAACCTCAAATGTTCTCATCGATCCAATTCCGCTCTCCGTTGTCCGGCGCCGCAACGACGTTGGAACCCTAAACCCGCCGCTTGTAATCAGGGGAGGAGCGGGGGGAGAATCGACCGGCGGGTTCCCTGAACAATCGCCGGTTTTCCTCTCTAGGTCGCTTGATCTGTTCTCTGACCGTAATGCTTCCATCGCTGCCGCTGTCGACGAAGAACCCGCCATTGTCACTCCCGGAAACGTCGGTACGGCCCTTCCGGTTCAGACGGCGCTTCCGGAGACGCCCGGAACTGATGTGGTGTCCCCCAATCGGCCGGATTGGCTTCCGGCCGGCTGGCTGATGGAGATCAAGGTCCGCACAAATGGCGCAACGGCTGGAACCAGGGATAGGGTAAAATCGTCT
The DNA here is from genome assembly GCA_036023115.1 of Brasenia schreberi. NCBI lineage: Eukaryota > Viridiplantae > Streptophyta > Magnoliopsida > Nymphaeales > Cabombaceae > Brasenia > Brasenia schreberi. Next base: position 20,303,429 of record JAYKKT010000073.1, on the reverse strand, counting down.
TATCTTTTTCTTTATCCTTTGTCTTGTTAGAGGTATTAATTGCGTTGATAATGGAACCTATATTGTAGATCGATTATTTAAACCCTAATCGTGAAGCCTAATTGATGCATTGTAATGGATCTTCCGAACTTTTTCTTGAATTATGGTTTCATATGAGAATCAGATTCTGGTGGATAGATCATCGCGATGCATTGAATTTTTTTCCTTTTGCAGTATTTCTTCGATTCAGTATCGAAAAGGCGCTTTCGATCGAGAAAGGAGGTGTTTAGCTTTCTTACAACGGGAACTCTGGGAAGATACAAGCGTAAGAACCGAATAGATGAATCGGATGCTTCCTTGTCGAACAAAAGTCCTTATGTGAGTTCTAGCTTCGTGAGACAATTTCAAAAGTGTATGATAGTCACGTGATCGTGGATGTCTTTTTTTGAATTTTGTTTTCAAAAGGTGTGATTTTTACGGCACGCACCAATACGCATCATAGCATGTTGATCGTTTCCTCTAGGCTGACAAGGGACTACTTGCAACACTTTCAATATGCACACCTTTTTGAAAGGAAGAGGCAGATGGAGTATTATATTGCATTCACATATTAGTTCTGAAAATTTTTATAGGGTGCGTTTGATTCGGAGGGAATTCAAAGAAAAGACAATTCCAGTTTACCCTTTTAACTCAAAAATTCTCATTTTGGAAATCACCTTATACAATGGTTGTTAGATGCCTAATCCATCCAACTCCCATATCCGCTGGTGGGAATTCCGATTCCCTGCAGGTACAAAAGCATAGCTACTTCTGTTTGATGCCATAACTTCAAAGAATCAGAGACAATTAGAATATGCTAGATATCTATACGATGAGAGTGAATTCTTGACAAGTCTTAGCATCACGAATTGCCTTGAGGGTGTGGTCTCTCACCCGTGAGAGTGGATTCAGGCAAGAGAAAGAATTCATTCATTTGCATGGATCTTTTCTACACCCCTTGAGAGGAGAAACCAAATCTACTCCAACTGAGTGAATCCAATTCTCCCAAGGGCTGGGTAATTAAAGCTCATTGAAAGAAGCGCATCTGCTTCTCACTGCTCAATTGCTAGAATTTGATGTGGATTCTCAAAAGTGAACCCAAATTCACATATGAACAGATCGGCTTAAAAGGCTAACTTTTTTCTTTTGTGGGATAAATACACAAGGAGAACCTTTTCTTTGTAAGATGTGTCTTTTTGAGGATTCTAGGCATCAAGAGTTAATTGTCAAGTGAATCCTTCAGAATTTATGCAAAAACAATCTTGGAGCACCTATTTCATATGGAGTAGCACAACTGGACATCATGAAATCAAACAAGAAACCAAGACAGTGGTACTCCTATATGGTCAAAGTATTAAAAAAGCTTTTGCATAAATGGATGAGTTATAGAGAATTTTTCTCACGGTTTGTAGCGGTCTTGAGGAAACCATTGCTTGTTTGAAATCCAACAGATTGCAACCCCACTATCTCATGATTACCAAACAAACAACTAACAAATGTTTTCAGTGGGGCAAGGTTTTCATATCCCATCCCATGTGAAAATTTGCGCACTGTTTGTGGCACAAGACTCAAATTGATGCCCTTCTCCTATGTCATATACTTGGTGTTTGTTTATTCTCTTTCTTTCGTTTGTGTTGCACTTGCTGGTGGTATCTCCATGTGGTAATCTTGTGATTCTTTCCAGTAGAAAGCGGTTTGTGTTTAATAGGAGCTGGTGAAATAACATAATGAATGCATCACAAGTGTGGCCTGATATGATAGGCTGGATTAAGTTCCAAGAGGAAAAAGTTCGATTCTTTCAGCAGACCAGCAAAGGTTAGATGGGTTCTTGATGGAGACGGGTCATGGACGCCATTTATTGGGAATGAAGCACTATCAGAATCAACCAAGAGGGCATGGATGGCTGCACTTGATCTGCATGGGAATGAATCAACAAGCCCTTTTTAAGAGTAATCTCCACTGTACTCGTCCATTCTTAATGATTGGCTCTAAAAGCTGTGGTTTTACTGTTTGTCTTTACATTCTGTGCATGTAGATGGTGTGATCTCGCACAACTTTCCGGTGCTGGAAACCATTCTGCACTATCTGTTTCTTTCAAGCCTTGTTGCAGAAAGCCTCATTGCAACCCCATAGCAAGGAATCTGCGGTTAGACTTCTGAGATCTTCACCATGGTGCTCATGCTGACCTTGGTGGGAGCTCCATGTAAATCGACTTGCTTTGTGATATGGAGGAAACGGCGAATGTCGATCAATGTAACTCATTTCCGACTGGTATGTACACGAACTGGTAGTATCTTTCTCCCCCATGTATCAAAAGAAATAGGAAAAAGGGTGCACTCTGTACCGTTATATAAAAGAGCCTTCTGTTATTGCCCTTCACATAGTATCTTGACCGTTTCATGAACTTCTAGACCGACCAACGTGTCAGTCCGAGTGGAAGGAACTCGGGCATATTAAGCATTAGTCCTGGGATATGTCAATCCCCGGGCTGTGTGTACGGGACAAAGATAGCTGAGGGGGTTGCCCGCCTTTGGTGCTTGATCTTCGAGATGAGTCTCCCACTGTTTAGGTGGGGGATACATTGGAAAACCAAGAAAAGAGTTCTGACCGCCGAATAGTCAACATTCTCAAGAGAGATTTTCAGAAGGTAATTTTCCTCGGTAGAATCACGAGAAGAATTCTTGGTTGCGTATATATATTTATATCTATATTTATAAAAATTAATAGATGCCCATACCTATCTCTGCTCAAATCCACTTAAAAAATTTCCACCGATCAATTTGAATTTAAAAAACAAAAAATATTATTGTATTTAATATTTAATGTATACATACATTAACAGTTTTTTAAATTCAAGTTGTTTTTACCGTTAATCATATCGATCGAATTGTAAAGATCTTTAGATGGATTTAAGGATGTGAGCGAGGACTGTACTCTCTCTTTTCTTATATACAAGTGGTTGGATATGCACGCTTATGATCTTGAGCACCTTTGTCTCTCCACTGCTTTTTCAGGCCAAGATTGAATCTAAACATGTAACAAGCTTTTTATGAAAATGTAAAAGATAACTATATTATATTCTTAATTGAATAGGCAAAGGAAGTGACAAGAGACCATACTCCAAAAAAGTACATCCGGTGGTTCAACTTGATAATCAAATCTACTCAAACGATCTCCATAAATTTGAATTAAAACATCATTACATTTTTATATTTTATATTTAATGCATTAAATGTTTTTTTGCTTTATCATCTTTAATTATTTATTAAAATCAAACAGTTGAAATTATAAAATAGATTTTATAGTTTTGGTTTGAGCATTTATCATTACTCCTCTTGAGAGAGAGAGAGAGAGAGGACATGGTAAATGTGCACACTTTATCTATACTCAAACATATTTAAAGATTTTAAATTAATGTTTGAAATTTAAATTTAAAAAGCAAAAGTACCATGATAGTTTTTGTAGGTGCACCACTTGTACTATTTTATATTTTGCTTTAAAGATTTGATCCATTGAGATCCTTAATAAGATTTTAGCATGAATGAATATGCAATGAACTATGCTCTCTCTATATATCTAACTAACTAACTATATATATATATATAGTGGTGGTGATTTGCTTTAACCGAACTGCCAATTTGAATTAGTTTAATCAATTTCTTTTGGTTACAGTGGCGTTGAATCCAACACACACACAAGCACGACTGGGGAACCGAATCCCGACCACCGACATGTTCAGGTTAGTTGATTTTAATTGGTCCTGGTCACTTGTTGAACACGCCTTATCATCAGGTTAATCTTTGCATCAATTGCCCTTTGTGCCTTGTGATGGGGGTCTGCCCTTGCATGGACTGGTCTAATTCCAGATGTAAAAGAGGGTTGAATCCTAATAGCTAACATACATCTTCAATTGAAGAACACTAGCACTTTATTTGAAGAATTCTAACACCTTTGATGGTCGTGTCCACGAATGTTGCTAGTGATATGCTTTCGCCTCTTCCTCTAGTTATGGTAATATCCTCTAGTTATAAAGTTGTCACCTGAGAGAAAAAATGGCAACTAAGGGCTCAAGTAGCTCATCCCGGCCTTCTTTTTGCGACTTAAGAAGCTGCATTTCAATAGGACAAACCTAATGCAAGAGTTGACAAGTTGAGATCCTCAAGCCCAAAGGTCAGTAGTAAACCACACAGAGGTGGGTATCCATGGGAAATCCACCCCACTGCCATTCAACAGACATGAGTATGCCCACTATGAAACTCCAAGATTATGACCCTCGATCCATAGTTCCGGCCTTGTGCACAAAGTTGAGATATAAAAGGAGTCAAACCGCACCTAAAGTTGAGATATAAAAGGAGCCGAACAACACCAGGACGCTCTAGTGCTATTGCTGCTGGTGGGGAGTTCGACTCCCAGAGGGTGCTTGTGTGGGTTTATGTTGGACTTCTGCCTCCTCTTGTAACCAAAAAAAAGAAAAAGGAAGAGTCAAACCAATGACTGCCCATCTAGCACCTTCCACTGGTTGGCCTCGCTCCTGAGCCAAACCCACCTAATGTGAGAAAATGCTTGGTTTTGGATTTTTTGCATTTCCTTTATGCGCAAGCTCTGTCTCCCAAAAATTCCATGTACCTATATCTTGCCATCAACTCCATTCTTTAACTAATCTCCATCCATTCTAAGAAAATATTTTAATTAAAAAAGAGTACCACTGCTCACTTAACCAGCATTCTCTCTCTCACCGACAGGAACACACACAGACGTCAAGGGTTCACAGACAAAAGCAGGAACCCCCAATTAAAAAGGATTTGTCTCACACCCATGGCCACACACACACACTCAGAAAGAGAGAGGTAACATTATTTGTTCGTCCATAATAACAAAAAAAACCTCGTGGTTTTATTTGATTATTTGACAAAAAAATGCTCACATAACAAGAGACATCCCGCAACTCACAAGAAAAGAATATACCCAACGGCAAAATCGCAAAAAGGAAAAACAGAAAAATTCCCCAGTGAGACATCTCAGGAACAATTGAGACGTGTGAAGAAACAAAAAGGACAACTCCATGAATTTCAAACCTTTTCCTTGGTAAACCCTCAACACCTTCGAATGCCTGGTAGTTGAAATAACAAGTGCCATGACTTAGAGCCCATTTAACAGCTGATCTATCTTTTCTGATACGACCAACCAGAGGCTCAACTTGATCAGAGGCTTATTTGGAGATCAGCAATTCCACCTAGAAAACGTCCACCGATCTCTTACTAACAAATAAACAAACAACTAATTGAGCCTGTGTTTATGCGCGTATTATTAAGAATCTAAGCAATATCTGCACCTTTTCCAGAATCAGGACCCATACACCGGACGCCTTCTGCCATCGATTTTTGCCTTCCAATTGCAGTCATTGATAATAGGCTTGAACAAACGGTCCACTTCAGTCTCGGTCTGCAGGGAAGCCTTGAGCCTTCTTAGATGCTCCATACACTGGCTATGATCAAAGTACAAGTTGCCAACAATTGTTTCATTAGGCTCCATACACTGGCTATGATCAAAGTACAAGTTGCCAACAATTGTTTCATTAGGATGCAGTTTCCTCTCGTATGCAGATTGCCACTTCGACTGAAGATAAGCAAGAGACCGCCAAGGCGGAAAAGGCATTGAATTCTGTTTTAATGACGACTTTGCAGCTTCAACCATTATCTGCAGGAATTGTTTCAATTTTGAGAGGGTACCGACATATACGACAGGGAGAGAATTCAGCATTGCATCATAAGATTCAACAGCTCTTGCTATCTCAAAATGGCTACGAAAATCAATATCTATGATCATCCGCTCGGAGCTCCCAGTGTTGCCACGGGGAAGAACATCAATATATGCATGATCACCTGAAGGGAAAACGAGAAAACTATACTCCAGTCAAAAGCTCATATCGTTGTGGAATGAGCAACGATTATGAGGAGAGATTAGAGATCTTTACCTCCAGGAACTTTTCCAGAGCCCATCCATTTGGAAATACACAGACCCGCATCATAGCCAGAGAGTCTCAAAAGCTTAACAAGCGACCAGCGAATGCAGCTACAATTGCAAGGACTGATTTTGAAATTTTGAAGGTCGATAACATCACCAAGAGAAAGAATGAGAGACCTGGTTGTTGCTAACAAATTGCTCTCAAGCTGATCAGCTGAGTGCCTTAAAAACTGCAATTACATATAACGCCAAGATGATCAGAAACTGATACACTACAAAGTAGAAGATGCTGGTTATGTTCACAGCCATTTTTAGAATGCTCAGATGAATACTCCTGAGCATTGCAGTAAACGATGCTAAACGAAGTGTAGGCTGCACTCTCATGGCTGAAATGGGAATATGTGAATCATTTAAACAACAAAAGGAAAGCCAAGAAATAGTGATTTCCTAGTCATTTCCTTCATTGTATTTTCTTAAAGACGATAATGGAGAACAGATGTTCAGCTAAAGTTGGCATTTCACGAAACGGCCAACAATAAATGCGATTAGGCAGGAAAAAGAAGCAACAGTTAAGACGTATGAGAACAGAACTTTAACAAAAACTACAACTATAAATAACCACGCAGGTGCCTTGCCAAATAAATGCAGAAGAGAAAAAATGCAAACATGCAAGCTTAGGTTTTCATTCGTACAAGTATTGCAGTGTATCCAGTTTCACTTCAAACATAGATAAGGACAGAATCATAGACGTGCCCACCCATCATCCATCCACAACTTCAGCATTTGAGTAAAAATATGTACCACCATCTGGGTCATTACAACAACTAAACCTTTTTCCATACTAGATGGGTCAGCTGCATGGATTCTTTGTTTCCACGGAGCCCTATCATGTGTCGTGCTAGCAGTTAACTCAATATAAATTAGATCATTCTTTATAGTTTCTTTCCAACACTTTTGTGGTCATCCTCTTTCTATTTTAACATTTTCACAATCTAGTTTTTCATATATTCTTACGGGAGCATCTTTTGATCGTCTTTCTATGTATCCAAACTCCAAACCAACTTAAATGATTTTCTCTCATTTTATCCTCTATTGGTGTTACTCCTAATTGGTTTCTAATAACCTCATTCCTTGTGTGACCACTCATCCATCTAAATCTTCATTTCTGCTACAAACATCTTTTGAACATTTTAATTAACCACCCAACACTCAAAACCATAAAACATAGCATGTCTAATTGTTTCTCTATAATAGCCCCTCTCAATTTTAACCGACCAACATTAATTCTATGCGTAACATCTCCATCAATCTTTCCATCACTTTGAAAAAGAGTATTTAAAACTTTCCTTGTGAGGGATGCAACGTGTGTCAATCTTAATTTCTATTTCCTCTAAAGTACCTAAATGATCAAACTTATGTTCCATATATTCTGTCATTGTTATGCTAAGTTGGAAGCCTTTACTTTCTACCGTTTCTCTCCATGGTTCTAATTTCTTATCAACTTTTCCTTAAACTCATCCACTAACACAATGTCATCTGCAAATAACATACACCAAGGTACTTCATCTTGAATATGTCTTAAAGTCCATGTCATTCCTAAAGGACTGATCCTGATGAAATAAAATTTAACGGACAATTTGGACATAACATGGGAGGATAGAAACATGATTCAGAACTAATTACTGCCACACTGAACTCAAATCAGCAATTAGTTGTACAGCAATACCATGGCACAACATATTCATTGAAACTTGTGTTAACGAGGACATCCAAGGGAGATCTAAATCAAACAACCAAAAAGACGCGTATATTCTTACATTCAATCAGCAAAGAATTCAACACTAGGGATTTAGACCAAAACTATATTTCCATCACTGAATGCATGAAAGCAACCTATGATGTCTAGTTGCATTATTGCAAGATATGGATAGTCCAAGTTTGATAGCTAAACCAACCTAAAATCCCTCTTATTTCAATATGCATAGAAACAAAAGCAAGAAAGATACACTCCATGCATATACGTCTGTTTTTCAAATCGAAGCCATTTTGGAACTAACTTGTATAGTGAGATTACCGATTGTTTCAAATTAGTTCACATGACATCAGATAAACCATCATCTCCGACTGAACCCATCTTATAAATAGTTTCCAAATAAATTATCATACATGGGGTCAGAATCAAGATAAATCCATCCCACTGTGCTCCTGAGCTAGCGTTAGCAGCTGCAACCCTGCATACACTCCTTCAGATGAGGATCATTTGATCCATGCGAGTTCCAAGAGTCATATAAAATGGAGAACAGACCCATGTATACAAAATATACCGGACTGAACTATTAAAGGATAACCTTTAAACTTCAAAACCATGCAACAAGAAAGATTACACATCTTTCGCTACTAGGATACTAGGCCCAGGTTCACGCCTAAAATGCCCTGCAGGGTTAGAGAAACTATCAGTCAGTCTAAGAAAACCATACCGGTTTAGGACAATTCAAGCAAGAATGATAACACCAGGTTAGGAAACAAAGAACACCACATGTACTGCAATCAAGATATTATGCTTCTGTGACACGCAGCGGGCTGAGTACATATTCCAACCAAAACAGCCACACTGCTCTTAACTCGGCGAAAATACAGAATAACCAAGTTGAATGAGGGGTTAAAACCTAATACCAGTTCGAACTAATGCCTCCACCACTTAGGACATCACAGAGTCATTCCTTATCACCTCCCATGCAGCAATTAGAAGTGTGTCAGGCGTGCTTCTAGCTCTACCCCTCCCATACCAATGGTACGCAATTGGAATGAAGACGCCCTGGAATCTACAAGTACCCTCCAAGACTCAGGCTTCCTAGAAACGCCATGACATGAATGGCAGGCATCTTGGGGCAGAACACAGATGATGCTATGCCCACTAGTAAACCACGTTGAAGACACATACATGGCTTGAACTTGCTGCTGTCTCAAAATAAGCAAGACAACTTCCAAATCTTGGTATAGTTAGCTAAAGGCCACCTCCGTTCACGCTCTTTGCAAGAAGACGCAGTTCAAACATACGGGTGAAGTTAAAGATACAGAGACGATTCATGAAAAGCTTGGCGACATGCATTAAAATAAAACGTTTTATTAAGACGTTCATTATGACGACATGATTAGCCAATAGCAAGATGCTTAATCACATTATTGATTGCCAATGCATAAGAACAAGTAAACAGCAAAACATCAATAACAAACTATCTACTCAGGTCTCGAAACTTAGGACTCAATCCTCATCACCACGGTTCACCAAAAGGACGCTTATATTGCGAACCAACCAAAATGCAACCGACAAAGATCTGAATAAAATAGCATACCAAGTTGGACCACCGATACAGCTTTGGCAAATTAAATTACATCCAGAGAGATTTCTCTTGGCGAAATATTAAAGAAACTAATCACCAAATTCATTTATATCACCTACAAACATATTAAAAATCAAAACAAAAAAAAACTGCCAAATAAAGCAGACGCTACCCTCAAAATGTGAAAGCAAAGATCATTAGTCATTACAAATGTCATACAAAAGATCACACAAAATTAAATTAAATTTTTTCTCGAAAAATGAAGTTAATTAGGCGGACTCACATTAATTCCCTTTGCGCAGTGCGTGACATCAAGCAATCCGGAGTCGCTGTCGCTGCTGCACCAAGACTCTGCTTCAATGCTCCCGGACTCCAGGAAATCCCTCACCATGATGGCCAAATCATGTTCACTCTCGTAGCTGAACCCGCCCGTCCCGGCCCAGATTTCGCGGACCTCGCCCCAAGAATCCCGGGGCCGTTCCATGGCGTCGTTGCTCTCATTCTTCCGACGCCCGCTGCCACCGGAGGCGGCAAGCCTCCCGTAGTCCCACGTTCCCAGCTTAAACCAAAAGGAAACCCTCCTTCCAAGAATTCCCTCCCGGACCAAAACCTTCGCGATAATCCTGTAATCGTCTTCCACACAAACATGGATGCTCCAAAATCAACCTAGATCGCCTTCCATCCTCCAAAATGATAAAAAAACCTGATTCACCTCCGCAAACTTCAACTGTATAATTCGGAGTAATTAAAAACAAAAGAACAACAACTGAAAGGGTGGAATTGGGAACATGGAAACCCTAAATTGGTGCGGTTGCGCGTCTTTTTGCCTCCGGATCGACCGGGAGACCAGAAACTACTAACCCTAATTCTCGTCGGTAGCCGAATTCGTGAAGCGAGATCAAATTCCTCCTTCGCCTGGTTTCCTTCTACCTGAACTTTCACTAACAAAGATCCCGGGAAGAGAGAAATCGGCGATGGGGGTGATCCAGAGGGTCGTCGTCGGAGACCTACAACCCAACGGATGAGAAAGTAGCACGAAACAGGGCGGGTCCATTATATAAGGATCTATTATTCAATTTTACCCTCAATGGCCAAATAATTAACTTATGTGTGCCTTCACTGTTATTTGTATGCTTTGCCTGAAACGCCCTTGCGTCTCATTCTGTATATATTTTTTAGTTTGTGTCGAGTCGTGTAGACTGTAGAGGTAATATATATATATATATATATATATATATATATATATATAATATGTTGACAATTTGAATTTAAAAAATAAAAAGGTTAACTTTATTGCATATTGTTGGTGAGAAACACCTTGCTTAAGAGAAAAAAGTGTAGAACCACTTGAACTAATGGAAGTTATCTTTTCTTTAATTCTCAAGAAGTTGGGTCGAAATACTTGCAACTTCACATAACTGCAAATACCTCACCAATAAATCACAAGATTTTATAACACATTATTATTTAAAAATCAGTCTAATTATAAGATAGTTTGAGTAGATCCTTGAAATTTAATTTTCAGATTGTTGTAATCTTAGTTGACATAATTTTCAGAAATCTAGTATTAATAAAATTACTGTTGGAATGAGGGCTTCAACTTCTATTAATTTCTTTTTCTTTAAACTAAAGTTTGTCAATTTTTGACTATATATTATATATAGAGAGAGAAATTAGTATATACCTATATTCATTATTCAATCAATTTTATGTACATTAAATATATTTTAAACATGTCAATCAAACGATACAAATCTTAAAATGAATTTAAGTTTGGATGAATATGTGTGCATAGACTATGCTCATTACATACATATAATAGAAAGAAGCGCCTAACTCAAACCGGTAATATATCTTTACATTGAGGATATATGAGGAAACGCACGGCTTTCGTTCCGCTACTCCGACCACCGAAGAAAAAGCAACGTACTCGGAACCGGAACGATAATAAGGGCGTTTCAGTAATATCTTCACTCTATTTTTCTTGGACGACAAGTTTCGGAGGCCCTCTTGAGCGGCGGGGCCGCACACAACGGAGACAGATTCCAGCAATTCCGGTTCCCGTGAGGCGTCCGATCGATGTGGGTCCCAAAAGGAAAGGACGGCTAGATGCCTGTTTGCAAAGCCACACGATTGCCCTAGTGGTTAAACGCAATCACGAAAACACCCTCCGTGGATCAAAACGGATCGGATATATTCAGCTTTTTAACGAATCCAGATTCAAGGAAGAGAAAGTATTCGAATGACTATACATAATAATATTATATATACAAATGATAGAATATTGTTTAAGATGATTTAGGCATATAAAAGAACACTTAAAGAACATTTAAAAAACAAGTGTAAGAAAGTACGAATAACTCGATTGTAAAAGTATTAAAGGAGGTAAAAGCTGATTACAAAAATATTGAAAAGAAACAAAAAAAAATAATCTATTATGTTGAGTTAATTGCTAACATGGTGGCTCGAGGTGGCTCTCTCGAAACAAAGAATCATGTACCTGATTCTTTTTAGTACGAGAAAAGGTTTAGTTGTTATTCTATCCCCTCCCTTTCTCATTGTTCTTGACTCGTGAAAATTCTTAAGTTTTTAAAGTGATCACAAGGTTTTGTCAAAACCCAGCCTTTTTTTGCATTCATTGTTCCCAAATGCTTAATCACGATCATACATTTAGGTTCAAGTTTGTAGGTGCAAAGTAGGGTTCTATCTGCAATTTCGTTATCATGAAATTACTGGAATTTGGAGTGGGAGCGTTAGCTCAACGGCAGGGCGCTCTTGCATAGTTGCTGGTGGTGAGGAGTTCGGCTCCCAGAGGGTGCATGTTGGGTGTGTGTGTTAGGCTTCGAGCCTTCGGCCTCCTCTTGTAACGAAAAAAAATACTGGAGTTCCGTGAGCTGAAAAGGGGCGGTGATTGTGTTTGTTCGTTAACTCAAGTTTTAACCTCAATGCAGGCTCTGTCAATGGCGCGAATTGCAGGGAAGTTGCTGCTAAGCCTGATGTTGATGGATTTCTGGTTGGGGGAGCTTCACTCAAGGTTGCGCGAATTGCAGGGAAGTTGCTGCGAATTGCAGGCATATTTATGTGGTGTATGTTTTGCTTTCTGGTTGGGAGAACTCACTTGTACTTTCTGTTCCAGGTTGATTTTATCGACATCATCAAGGCTGCGGACATCAAGAAGCCATGTTTGTGATCTCTTTTTGTCTTGTCCATTTACCGGAACAAATTGTTGTGAGCGCTCGCGGTATGATATTCTGAATCAGACACTTAGTTTTCTTACTTCGGATTGAACAATCTAAGTTTTGTTTTCGGTTCCTCACAGCGATCGCTATCATCTTCTTTGCATGTTCATCTTTCAATTTGCCATCTTTTCTCCTTTTCTATCGACCAAGGGAGAGCACGTAGAACAGTAAAGATGCCTGAGCTTCAGCTAAAGCATGGCTTGATTCTTGCGAGAATCGAACCTTCGCTGTGTCCCTTCAACAGCTCAATCGCCCTAGAGAAAAACTTGTAGAAGCATTTGATCAGTTTATTGCTTCCATTGTGAACATTCCACCCTAGCGAAGTTACAGGAAGTATGAAGAAACCATTTATGCAGGCAAACATTTCGAATATATGCAGTTAATAAGATGTCATGCAATTACCAAGAACGAACAATACCAAATGTACGGGAGCCTAAATAATCACGTCTCAAATATGATGTAACGGATACCAATAACTCACTTTTATCTTTCTTTTAAGGAGCCTCCATATTTCTTTTGTGATGTGACCACATTGAGCAACCTTCGTGTTTACCACCCACACATTCGGTTCTCGCAAGTCGAGCCTCTCTTTCAACTGCAAAACATGCCTCCACAAGATAAGGGGGTGCGATAATTTGTGGTATGAACAGCTTTAAAGAAGGCAAACACATCATTTTACATCATAGTCAAAAGCCCGAAACCTCTACCTACAGTCATGGTTCATTGTTACATTGCCTGCTCCGAGCCCAAATGAAGGAGGGTTTCGTTAATTGAATATTAGTTAATGTAGAATTCTTATCCTTTCCGAGAGTGATCGATACTGTTGCACCAGATCCCATTAGAACTCCAAAGTTAAAGTGTGCACCAGATCCCATTAGAACTCCAGAGTTAAAGTGTGTAGAAGACAATGCTATTAGGTGGATTGAGTTGAACTAGATGAGTTGCTTGTTAAAGACTAAAAAATACACCTTTTCACTAATGATTTTGAGTAGAAAATTTATTTTTTTCTTTTTGGGTTGCAAGAAGAGGCTGAAGCCTAACACCCACCCACACCCACAGATGTACCTTGTGAGAGTCGAACTCCCCACCGGCACAATGGTGCTACAAAACCCTATCATTGAGCTAACTGTCTCGGTAGAAAATTGATTTTCTTGACTATAAATTAAAACAGATTTCATATGTGCTGATCATTTGATTACATTATATCAACTCAAATTATTCAGTTGACAGGGTTTTCTAGTATTATATCTGTATATAAAATTATATATAAATACGAACAAACAAGAGCCGAATCAAACCCAACTGCATTGTACATGTTCAGCTGGTATGGCTTAACGAGCTAGCCCTTGTTCAATTCATTTACACGAAGGAGAATTGAGAGCCAAACTGAGTCGAACCATGAACCGGTTATTTACTAGCCCTAGACATTTCTGAACACAAATTTTGTATTTGTGTTTCAAATAATCGGAACCACATGGAGAAGTCCTGCAATGGCTAGTGATCAGTGAGATATGATAGTAAACAGAAGACATGATATCACCCTCATGCATATTATTATGTGATACAAGGATTTGTGTGTGTGTGTGTGTTTGAGAGAGAGAGAGAGAGTCCTGACGAAACGAGCGTAGAGTTTGACTTGATTGCTGTTGAGGTGTGAAATCGACGTTGATAAGCGCCGAATTGACTCTCCCATGCAAGATCGCCAGCCTTGCTCTCCATGTACTCCATTGTTTGAGAAACATACGGGTCACCCTCCTGTTTCGGGCTTCGAATTCCTTGTATTGCTTCATCATCATGCATATGATGCAATAGTATGATAAAAGAATACATTTTAATCATCTTTTTTATCTTGACTATGAATCCTCAATCAATAAAAACGGCAATAGAACCACCAAGATCAAGAACAGCAACAGGAAGGCTGTTTGCATCTAACCTGCTCTACTTTTGGATACATGAGGCCTTTCCCAATATTTGTATATATATAGCTTCATTTATGATGGAGAAATTTTCAAGTATAAACCTCCTTTCTTGGTTTCCTTTCCATTGAAATAAAAGTTTTTTTTTTATATTGCTGTGGAACAATATATATGAGCAATATATATCTGAAAAATGGTTGCAAATGAATATAATAGCGAGTAGAAAGAAAAATAAAACCTGCTAGCATGCCTCTCGTCTTGCAAAAAAGCACCAAAAAGAACTGAGATTGTATCGGGCAATTCTCTCCGGCCGATGTCGAGTTTTGGGGATTTTGGTAATCTTCAGACGTCGAAGACGAACCAAAAATCGGGTTCTCCAAATCTTGGCTCTACAAAGGGAAGAAGACAATATTTCTTCATGGTGATCTTTTTTGTGTTGAAATCCAGGTCTGCATCGCTCAACTCCAGTTGTAGATATGATAACATGGAAAGTTTTAATCGTAACAAAACAGAAGGGCCAAAGAAGCTGAGTAATAAAATCAAAATGGTTCCATCTTGCAATTTTTAGTCATAATCTGTAAAAGATTTTCTTGTCACATGGACACGGTTAAGAATGTGGGAATTGATTGATACTCGTGCATTTTTTCTGCTCGGGATGGTGCGGCTAGAAGCACAAGAAGCTGTCTCTCCTGGCTACAGGTTTGACTAAAAAAGAAGCTTCAAGTTGATGGTCATAAGTTTGATACCCGGCGGATATCTATATATATAAAAAAAAAGAAATTTACTAGACAATAATATTTCTCATATCTTAAGAATTCTCAAGAATTCATTAGCACCCAGACATTCTTTTTTTTTTTATGAAAAAGTGGTCTGTAGTTGTAAAACGTTTTTTTTTTTATCGGTAGGAAATGAAAGTAAGGCTGGTAAATTAGCCGAACCAATCGATCTTGGGCTAATTGTGTATTTCCTCGAGGAACATGGATATTCACCTATGAATAATCTATTGTAACCATTAAAGAGCCGATACTCCAAACAAGGTTGATTTGAGTCTGAGCTTAACGACACGAGTTGAGTCGAATAGACACTGTTTACGTTCAGCTTAGTTAAGGTCATGGATCGAACACGAACGAGCCAGAGAACGAAGCCAAACCAAGCTGATCTACGAGCAGCTTGGTTTGTTTACCAGCCCTAATCAAATTTCCTGCTTAAGGGGCTAAGACATTTGAAGAGGGACTGAAAATTCAAACTATTATTGGTAAAGTGAAATCCAAACATGAGCAGTTGACTCCAAAGTTAAATTGGATCATCTTTCCTCAAATACAATGCAATCCAAATTGGTCCTGATTAGAGAAAAGAGTGTCAAGGCCATCTTCTTCACTAAAACTTGTTTGTTTAGGCCCGATCCATTCACATGATAAGTTGGTAGAAGTGGGACCATCTTGCGGGTCAACCAGCTAACCTACTGAATCCAAGTGCAAATATTTCGTGTCCCCTTATTATCTCTGCCTAAAAGTGATTTCAGGGATTTCTCTTGTTCCGCATTTGATGCACAGCAAGGGTTTTAGGTCCGCCACTTATCAGCTTATAGATTTAAACTAATCCCATTTTTGTTCGCTATATTTCAAGGCTTCTTGTCTTTATCCCTTTCTTGAACTTCGTTGATTCGTGGTTTGCAGGATTCATCTTGTGGTTTTAGGTCGCATGAGTGTAATTAAATTTATTATACTCAAGATGCTCATCGAATTCATGGGAGAACTCGGTGTTTTCTAGATTGTCGTCAAGCTAACCGAAATGATGCAGGTACGCTTGAGGGAAGGGACGACGGTACGGTTTTTGCCTTTAGGGAGGCCGGAGAGTTGTCGAAATTCTTCCCCCGCATGGTAGCCCGTGATCCAGTCGGGTGTGTTGAGAAGAAACACCAGCGTTGGCCACTTTAGGCCCTAGCAATCATCAAATGCGACAAGGAAGGCATTCTTCTAGTATTTCAGGGTATCTTTCATAAAATCTTTTGGCTTTAACAAAAAGCCTATAATGGATAACACGGAGGAAAGTATGAACAACAATAGTTTTTACACAATCTCCTTAGTAAAAAACCCTATGTGGGAAACCATTCGCCCTCTTCTTTTTCTTCTTCTTCGTTTTTCCCCTTTTTTTATTCTCGGTTGCTGAGAAGGACTTCTGCTGCAACTACTTTCGGTTCGGCCATGCATCCACGGTCTCGCGTCATCCGCTGTAATTGCCAATTCATAGTGAGTCGTCTCTTTGCTGCGTCTTTTTTTTAAGGATGCAGTTTTCTGTTCAAAACATAAAGGAAATTACGGAGACACAACAAAGAAAAGGGTTAGAACAAACAAAGAGAATAATTTGTGTTTTTGAAGATCCATCGAAAGTCGTCCCCTATGAGGCGGTCAGAGCTACGTTACCGATGAACAACCGAAAGTTGCCTCCTTAGTAGCCTGAGGTTGTCAACCGAGACAAACAGAGGTAGAGAACTCTCTCAGCCTCCCTTGCCCACAACCTTTTGGCTTAGGCAAGAGGCTCTAGCACTGGTTACCAGGGAACATGACTCAGACATGAAGCTTTAGGTCGTGATTAAAAACAGAAAGAGAGCTATAAGCCAAAAAGGAGAGGGACAAAACGAAAGCAAGAGATCAAAAGGAATGAGACGAGACAAGGAACAGAGGGATCACCTCTCTCTCTTTGCATCTACAGAAGTTAAAGGTTGGTCTTGAGGATTGATGAGTATTAATGAATGTTCAATTGGGATTTTTAAAGAAAAACGGGTTGGTCTTGAGGAGGAGAAGGATAGATATGCAAGAGGAGCCGAAGAAGCATACCTAGAGGGGGTCTAAACACATTTAAATTATGTTTTTTAAAAAATACAAATTTTGAAACTTAGTCTATGTCGTATAGTATGGGGTGTATCTTACGGTATGGTGTCCGTATCGTACAATATGCTTTGATATGGTACAATAAATACATTTTGTGATGCAGGTACATGAATCGTATCGGTTCAAGTATCGATACTCCGATATTGCACATTGTACAGGTACAATTTTTATAACATACTGTCCGTAATGTAACTTTGGTTCCCTTCCCAGTGAACTACTCGTAGAAATTTAAAACAGCCCTGTTTTATTTTTATCCGTGAAGAACTATTTTATGCAGTGTTTGCTTGTTTGATCAAAGGATCAGTGTCTTTTACTATGGCGGACAAACTGCTGGTTCAAGCTTGTATCTGTTTTCTCGACGGAATTCGATTTACTGTCGGGTCAGGGGAAGCTTAGTCTGAACTTTTCTTCCCCACCCATCAGATGTACGTCCATTACTGCCGTCAATTTCACTTGTCTAGGACTTGTATTGGAACTTTATAGATCGCAAGTTCGACAAATTCAGCACGTATTGGCCATAACTTTAGCCAAATTCTCTCACTCATTGTTTTATTTTTTTGGCAGCTGGAGTTAATGACAGCGTTGAGCAAGATATAGAGCTTGCGGAATTGCTTCACGGGTGGGGTCGATTTCACCATGTAAACGTCATTCCTTTCAACCCCATTTCAGATTCGGAGTTCAGACGGCCATACAAAAAAGCGGTGATAAGATAATCTTGTTCATTCAGACTTTATGCATTCAACGGCTCCATCATCTCTCAATATCATGTCTCCACTTGTCTCTTTGATCATACAGATTCTAGCCTTCACTGCTGCCTTGGAGTCTCGCCGAATAACTGTAAGCGTTCGCCAAACACGGGGACTAGATGCAAGTGCAGCTTGTGGTCAGCTACGTAATGAGTTTCAGAAAACTCCACTGGCAGTCTGAACATGTGAAGCATCCTGCAGCCTCTAAAAAGAAATATTTTGTTGTTCAACGATTTACCTATGCTGCTATTGCAGGCATACCGCCATCAGCGAAGGATGTGAACGGCATAGGTTGTATTCAAAATTGAGAAGCATGCATCTTGATTTCCTTTCCTTGTATAAGTTGTGGGGTTATACTTCCTAAGTAGAGTCCTATTATGTCACACTATTTTCACCTTTCTGTGCTAAAAGAAAGAGAGATCGGAGGAATGCCTTCAAGAATCAGTTGTGTGTGCGTGAGAGAGAGATTCTACTGGATTTGGTCTTCCTGTTGCCTTGATTGTGAAAGACTGACTTTCGTTCTCGTGATGCAGATCAATGGTTTTACTTGTATTGATGGAAAGCATTTGGTAGATGGAGGTTTGCAGTGTACATTAGCACCAAGGATGCTAAACAGTCTGGGGGTCACGACCAAAAAGATCGTAAAAGTTAAAGCCTGTGCTATGAAATCAATGGCGACTCTGACATACTGATCAGGTAATAGCTACCTCACGAGGTTGGATAAGAATTCTAGCCACAATTATTGTAAAAAACATGATGCACAACATTTTTGGGTGATCACGAGCCAAGCACATTTGTTTGACAAGCATTTCTCTGCCGCTTCAAGCATTATGACTTGCTTGATATTTCCTCTCTATATATACGTGTGACACACAAACACATGTATTCATTCCCGGATTCTTTTGATCCAACGCAAAATCTATATGAAACTTTTTCTCAACGCGACTTTCTTGACGCTCCACCCACTCGTCACCTCTGGCCTTGCATACTTCTCCAAATGCACTTTTTCTCAACGCGACTTTCTTGACGCTCCACCCATGTATTTACACAAGTGTTTTATATCTTTACTATTTTTTTCGTCGACGCAGCCAAAGATGCTACCCTACCGCTGGATATGAGAAAACCGCCGCATGTCCTACAAGGGGCCTGAGTATATAATTAGGTTCCCGGTTAAAGGGAAGATGACAATTTCTGCAAAACTGGCCATCAGTATGTCAAACTATCAACGATTCGTACAAACAACGAACCCTAAGTTCCAGAATTTCGTAATTATTATTCCCGATAAACGGTGAACCAAATTTTCAATCACACGAAGGAACAAGGGAAGAAACGAGCCTATCTGATCAAAACCCGAAGACTTTTCAGAGTGAAGAAATGGATGCTGAGTGCAGTGTTGAGAAGATTGCACTGGATCCAACAAAATTCCACGTTGTGGTATTAACGCAACTCCAACATGCTCAGGCAAGAAAATTGCTGAAGCATCTAGTTATGCCAAATCATTCATGGAGATTACAGGTAAATTCTAAGCCATGGAATTCATTTTTTGATGGAATAGCAGATTGACCTCAGCAACGTAGACAAAGCACAAAATTAAGAGTCACTGGCGACATGACAAATTGATTAAGACGAGCTGAAAAGTCATTTCAGGCATGCGCATGTTTTTTTTTTAATGTTCCGTTGGAGAAAGAAAAAAGGCGTATATTCGGGTGGACCTGCTATGACACGACGCTAACACGATTCAGATCAGTACATTGTAACCACTCAGCGAACTGTATATATGGACAATACAAAATCATTAACGACATAATCCATCAAACTAAAGCTTAATTTACTTCCTCTAGGAAATTTCCAGTATGTGCTGAAAGGAGAAGAAATAAATGTAAAACTCAGTATCTAAAAAGCACACAGCTGAAAGGTTAAAACTCTGAAACTTCCAGTATGTCCTGAGTTAAAATTTTACATTCTCAATAGCCAACTCATCCAATACAACCCTGCAAAATAAGTAAAAGATCCATCATGGGTAGGTCTTCTTCTGCAAAATAAAGTCAGCAGAAACTAACTTCTTCAGCAACGTTTAAAAACTCACCGCACCTGGATCTCATCAGTGTCTGCCAGGCCTTTGAGACAAGTCCGTCGATCTTGAGCGAGAACCTGGCGGCGATCTCGAAATTCGCCTAGATGATTCCCATTCCCGATGAGCCCCATCATGGGTAGGTCTTCTGCATTCCATTGACACAAAGCTGAGATGTTACTGGTGTTTATAGCAACAATCTTAACTGAATTTAAAATACTTGTCACGATTTTTGCGATTTGCAAACTCACTCATCATAACCATTTCCAGCAGCTGGACTAGGAGTTCTTCTTTGGTGGTTTGGTGAGAAGGATCTGCGACCACGGACTAGTTCATGGTCCCGATCAACAGCTGGGGATCGTGATTGCTCCACGTCCCTCTTCCTTGGCGAGGCAGAATAGTCAGACCTCCTCCTTGGTGCAGGGGAGTAAGACCTGAACAAAAAACAGGTTTGTAAATACAAACAGAAGAAAAACAGAAAGACCCATAAGAATGAATCAACATGATGCAGCATTAAGTGTTACCATACCTAGATCTGTGTTGAGCCCTCGACCCCGAATGACCAGGGGATCGGGAACGCGATCTTGACCGTGATCGAGAACGGCCTGCATTATTCATATAGTCAATTCCTAAAACAAAACACATCCAAATAACAAGCTTGTAGTGCAACGTTAATTTTGCCAAGGAATATCATGAATAACATATTTTTCATATTCACATGCTATATGCATGGGAGCTCACAGGTCTTATTGTGTCCATGACAGCCTGTTTGAAAGTGGGGCCAGCACAGGATAGAACCGCAGAAATGAATTGACACTGCTGGCCCACATGCTGCGTGATGCAAACAAGGGCCCATAAAACCACAGGCCTATGTTGCGTGTCTCGAGGGGAACGACACTCGGACAGTTGGCACAAAGATAGCCTGCAAGTTCCTCGCATGTGTTAGGAACTGCAGCAGTCCCTTGATGTGGGGACGTACAAAGTGGTACACCATTTAGAATGATGTTGCTTGACTATATGTCAATATTGACAACAGATCCACACAGAAAAGATACTCTAGCAAGCTGCAGGGAAAGAAGAAGAGATGTAATGGTCACGGTCGTATATTTCAAAGGGTTTGTAATTTGTACAGACAAAATCATGGTCCTGTGCAAAAGGGACTAACTGGTATCTTCTGTTAACAAATTTGACACAGACATAACTTCAATATAAAAGGTGTGGTATCTTCTGTTAACAAATTTGACACAGACATAACTTCAATATAAAAGGTGTGAAACTCAAGGGACTAATTGGTATCTTCTGTTTACAAATTTCAACAAGTACCAAGTGATTGTAGAATGGCAGCTCTGTGATTGACCAATTAACAGCTAATCTTGCAGAACAGAAAACAGTACAAAGAAAACAGTAAGCTATCAAAATTTTATTTCTCCATAAGTAAAAATGGCAATCCATCAAAAATTGAACGAGCATTACCATAATAAGATGACCTCCGTGAGTTATAGCCTGAATTTCCTCTGGAAAACAATCACGGCATGAACTTAGATACTGTAAATGTACAATGCAGTGATCCAAGAAACATAATGAACAAGAGTACTACCTGACTCGTCCTCTTGCTCTCATTTCCTCAGGTCTCTTGCGGGTCTCCACAGCAAGCACAACAGTTAACTCACGCCCACAGAAAATTTGCCCATTCATGTGATATTGCGCTTCTGAGGCATCAAAAGGATCTACAAACTGCACAAAACCAAATCCTCGGGACTCTCTGCATAGAGAAAGCGACAAAGCTTAGCAAGTTCACGAAGGCAACAGAAATCAAAATGTTGAGATATAAGAGAAAAGCATATATGTCATTCAGTGGCCTTTTGGCTCGCAACCTCTCAGGCACTTCCAACCAATAATCTGCACTCAAATCAAAGCAGCTAGCAGTGCAAGCTTAGTGGCTGACCTTTATCTATAGTGACAATTTATTGAACTTCAAAATATGCATGACACTTCAAATTCTCCATATCGCATGACACTTCAAATTCTTCATACTGCATGAAACTTCAAATTCTTCACTTCCTTCCAAATTTACCTTGTGCATTTGACTTCAATTGGCAATCTTATATCTTCTCCTCAAACTTCTGTTCTTGTGAGTTATGTCTATTTCTCTTCATTCTAAGAACCTTTCAACTTGACGGTGTACCCCAAGAGAAACCAACATGCTAATCAATCCAAGATAATGATTCCAATGGGCTCCTTTTCAACTTCAATTGATGATACCCTGAGAACCAGTTGAAAAACAACTCATCGTGAAACATAAACGCATGTGCTTGGTGATGAAATCAAATATCCTTGCTAGCGACAATTCCTCCAAAGGTATGAATAATCCAATCAAACAGAAAAATGGACTTGAAAACTAAGACATCAGGAAGACAAAACAGATCAATGGTGTCAGACTTCTGAGTCCACTTGGTATATTCATCAGTAAACATGGGCAATGTTATCAAATCTGCCAGTCGAACAGACCCACTAGACACACACCAAGAAAAAGGAGAAACGAACTTCCATAATAATTTAGAACAAGCTCCAAAAAAGTTATATCATACCTAGGACAACACAAATATGGCTACAAAATATGACCTAACACTAGATCATCCACAAACTTGGTTCTGGGAAACATTTAAGCAAATATTTAGAAACAATTGAAAGGTGTACCCTGTGTAGTAATCCTTTGGCAGATAAACATCCCTGATAGGCCCATAGCGTTCAAAAGGGGCTCGGAGATCTTCTGGCCTGCAAATGAACCCAAAGGATTAGATTGCATGCTTTCTTGTGCAAGGTCAAATCATAAACTTTTGAAGTCTTCAAGAACATGCCACTTTTACTGACCCATATATTCTTGAAGACAGAAATATATAAGAGATGCTCGTTACCTGCAATCCATGGGAATATTGCGAACCAAAAGGCTTCCATCCTTGCGGCCACCATATCGCCCTCGGGGAGGACTTCTTCCTTTTCCACCATATCCCCTCCTTGGAGGACTACGATAAGGACTATACCTCCTCATAATGGAACTGCAGAAAGGGCATATAGAACATAAATACCTGAAGGCCTAAAAAAATATAGACGCAATCTTATACCATCTATAACAACCTAAAATGCAAAACGTAAACATGAATGAACGTGTTGCAAATATGGCTACCAAAATCAGTATGTCCCCAAGTTCATCAACGCTTCATCCAAGTCTTAATTCTGGCAACACCGCCTCTCAAGAGGAAAGTGTTGAGATCTCGAGTTAGGAGCCTTTATGCCCCCAGTGCACTACCTATGAACCACCGTACTCAAACAACCGAGGCTTCTCCTTAAAACGATAAGGTAGTGTCCAGAACACCGTTTCCGTGTCCCCGAATAGAGCCCAAAAGTATTTATTACATGCCAAGAAATCTAACCACTAACAATCGAAAACCCATTTTATGACCAATGAGATAATCGGCGTAATACGCCTATAAACAACATCAACACAACCAACTATTACATCTACCACAGCCATTAACAGTTAAAACACACCGCAGAAACCGAAAACAAGGAAAAGAGCAGATAAACTTATCACGCACGTGGTGAATAGCAGACAAACAAACAGAAGAAACCGAGGAGCCACAGATCTCCTTAACAATGATGAAGAATCTCGACCTAAAACGCGAGGAATTGAGAAACAGTGTCAACATTAACTAATCTGAAGCTAAGGATCGTAAAAGCAGGTAAGAAATGAAAAAACGCACAAATACACTCATAGGCAAACCAAACTCATAGAGAAGGAAACCCTAAACCGAAGGCAACGAAAGGCGTCACGGAGGAGTAACGAAAAGAGAGTACCTACGATATGAATTCGCACGTAGAAGAGATGAAGAAGAACACCTATCGGATTCCGAGCGACCGATTCCGCTCCTAGGGTTTCAAAGAGGGAGAGGCGGCGAGAAATAACATTCCCATCGAAAGCATGCGATTTATTCTCCCCGTCAAGGGATTTGTTATTATATCCGCCTCCGACTCAATCCGGCACAGTATCGGAAATCATATCCGAGTACTAATAAGAACCGGGATTTTGCTTACACGGATATATTTGAGAGGGAAAATGTTTCATTCAAACATGGTTTGAACTTTAAACGTTAGAAGTAAACATGCAAACTTTGGGGTGCTACTAAAGGCACACCTGGTTAGCAGGGAAGTAGAAGTGACGCTTGATCTGCGGCAGTTCCACATTGTGGCAGGTGGCATGGTTGTTTCATCCGAAATTCTGAAAATTCTCATTTTTATTACAATTTTCAAGAAGTAAAAATTTTGAAGCCTCTTCCACTCGAACCTGAAGTCCGCCACACCCGAAATAAATTTTTTTGGATCCGCCACTGCGCTTGATGTCTTACCAACTTCAACCAGCTTTATAAGTAAATATGATCAGAGCTTGATGATGGCTCAGCGGAAGTCAGTTTGCATCCCTGCTTCAATACTGCTAAATAACAATAAAATTAATTTTCAAAACTCGTTCACATGATATATATAGCTTTATAAATAAATAAATAACAAGTTTGAATAGTACAACAACAACAACTAAGCCTTTTCACATACTAGACGAAGCAGCTATAAACTGCAAGCTCGAGTCCGCGGTATATAGCCACCAGGAATAGGTGGTTCTGCTTCTCGATTATGGTCGTTGGGACCATCAGTTCCAGTTAAAAACCATTTAGAGCTGACAATTTATATGCCCAGTTCTAGTTCTGGTTTGATTTTATGAGGACATATCCGCAACCGAACTATGGACTCGTTGGTTCAGTTTCAGTCTCGGTTCCAGTTGAAGTTATGCGAGTTGGGAACCGGAATAGATTGGAAGATGGAGGCCTGTTGTGGTTTACTTGAGGACAGTTTCTACTGTAAGGCCGACTGTGGTTTAAACTATAAGATCACCAAACATATGAAAAAATATTACAAAATGGAGTAAATTGTGAGTGAATAGTTCCCCTAGATTGTAAAACAATTATCACCGTGTATTGGAATTTTGATAATTAAGATTACTTAGTTGATTGCTAAACATCGAAAAGTTCAGATATCAACCTGTGGACTATAAAAAAATTCGCCACCTTATATCGTAAAACGGGTAGGCAAATTACTTTTTTTGACCACTTAACCTCAAAGAATTAAGATGTCAAACTAATGGTTAGTAAAAAAATACTACAACTTTCTAGAGGGTGTTTTAGTTGCATAATAACGTCTTTTGGTGTGTGATCTTATACAAACTTTTTTATCGTTCGTTCTTTCATATTAAAGGTAGAGATTATAATTATTTTATATTTAATACACACATTATATTAAATATAAATGCAATAATATTTTTAATTTAAATCTTTATTGTTATCTAAAAAATCTAACAATAAAAATGTTTGTGAAATATTATGTACCAAAATACGTAAGACCCTCTCCATCTTTCTATGCTTTGACAATTTTGTTAGTTTCACCTTTCCAATGTGTACCATGTAAAACTTTGCTTTTCGGGTGAAATTAATTCTAAACTTCTAAAATACAAAGGCTTAGATGAGGCTATAATGCGAGGAATAACGCAGCTCGTCTTGGGATCACAAATAAAATACAAACAAGACCAAATGGAGGGTCTCAAGTTCAATACTTGGAGTTTAGGGGTCTCACTAAAGAAATCATTCAACCGGAGAGTTCGGTACCCAGGGTGTGCATATCTGGTATGTCCCTATTAGAGAAAGAGAAGGAAGAGTCGAATGGAGCTTAGAAATAGGATGATGCCTTTTTTCTTTAATAGTGGAGGAAGGTGCACTCATAGCTCATCGGCAGGGTCCTCTAGTGCTGTTGTTGTTGGTAGGGAGCTGGACTCCCACAAAGGGCATGGTGTGAGTATCCATGGTACTATGGCAGGGTCGACCAGACTCACAGACAGGCGTTGACCCAAAACAGGAGGAAGATCCAACTCATTAACAAGCATTTGATTGCAATCGAATGCAGTTTGCCTTCATTTCTTCAGAGAGAGAGAGAGAGAGAAAGAGAATGGTTTGTGGGATGTTGGAGGTGTTCCTGATTGATGCAAAGGGACTCCACAACACAGAATTTCTTGGTGAATCTCTCTCCCTCTCTCTCTCTCTAAGAACGGGACGACCCATTTTGTTTTTTGGGGTTTTATCATTTTGTCTGCACATTTGTTTCCCCGTTCCTCATTGATCAGATGAATTTTGTGTTCTCGCCAAACGGATTTTTCTCTACCCTATTTCAAATCTTTCTTCCTCACAAAATGTGTGATGTGAACTATCAAACAGGAAAGATGGACCCCCACGTTCTGATACAGTGCCGAGACCATGAGCACAAGAGCAGCGTCACCAGAGGTTCTTTCTCTCTCCTCTATATTATGTATGACGAGAAACATTACCTTTAATATTTTTTTGACGACTTGTTCGTTACTTAAACGTTTTTTCATTATACTATCTTCCCACTTCTTCCATACACCCGCGCACAAAAATATCTTCCAAACTTCCTTAATTAGTTTGATGTTAGTAATACTATTGTCTGCAATATGTACTCCTTGGTCAACAACCCAAGTATGATGCTTCAAAATTTATCACTTGTGCTTAGGCATGTTTGGTTCAGCTTTTTGAATTTGTCATGGATTCTCAACTTTTAAAAATCCAAATGGAATCACATGAGAAACCGATTCACCTCCGCCATATCTGCTTCGTTAGTCCAATGGGAGAATGCAACTCATTCCACTTGACAGGATGGAACTCTTCTTGTGTAAACATTCATGCAA
This sequence comes from Brasenia schreberi, assembly GCA_036023115.1. NCBI lineage: Eukaryota > Viridiplantae > Streptophyta > Magnoliopsida > Nymphaeales > Cabombaceae > Brasenia > Brasenia schreberi. The sequence goes on along the minus strand of JAYKKT010000073.1, from coordinate 20,276,444 downwards.
GAAAAGGAACCTTTGACTTGTGTAAGCTCCCATGAATCAGATGCGCCTTGCCTTAACCTTGGCGGAGCTTTTTACTTAGGTGGGTCAGTTAGAGGTGCAACATGAAGACTTCGCACAAGGTTCCCCATTTTACTATCACATTTATCCATTAATGGTTATTGGTTAACTTCGGAGTTCTAATGAGATTGTGCACTTTAACACTATAACTATTGCTATAGTAAAAGATCCAACAAAGTTTTATGCTGTCTGTGAGTTGTCAAATTGCTTTTATAAGCATTTCACTTTTTTAGCGGTTTGGAGCGTTATTGATTGATACCATTTGTTTGTTAATCAATGAAGATCAAGGGAGCAACCCAGTATGGATTGAGAAGTTCATATTTCCAGTACAATTTCCCAGAGTAGATGATCATTGCAAGTTCATGCTGAGGATTTTAGCCAAGGATACATTCTCAAATGATGACTTTGTTGGCAAAACCACATAAACAGCATATGCTTTTCTCGTTTATCAACTTTCTCTCATCAAATTGAAATATGAAACTGTGATATATTTCATAAGAATCTTATAAAGGATATGATGTTATTAATATCCTAGTGCACATAAATACTGTTTCCTGTGAACAATTTGTTTCAAGAAACTCAGAATTTGCAGGATATCTTTGAAAGAGTTAATTGCAGAAGGAGAAGGAAATGGAGTAGCTGAAGTGAAGCCGTGTGCATATGCTATCATTCTAGCTGATCGGACTTACTGTGGTCAGATTCTTGTTGGGCTAACCTTTACATTAACGGTACGATCAATCACGGTTGTCTATTGCTGCTGTTGCTTCCTTCGAAATAACTTCTCAAAGGACTTGGTACATCAAAAGTGAGTCCCATAGTGTGACCAAATTATACTGCATACTTGATTAAATAAAAGAACTCTGTAGATGTAAGGGATCACCCTTGCATTGCCGTAAAGGAGGAGGGTTGTATTAGGCTTTCGACAGCCAGCGTAAAACTTTGTCGAATTTTTATATCATGAATTACACAAATTATAAGCATTGTTTTGGGACGTCCCCGCCTAGTGACGTACTGTAGAGCTGCAGTGATAAGTAAGCAAGGGTCACTACATTTTTGCCTGGATGTAGTGAATCAATTGCAGAGAGAGTTCCCACATGATCAACAGGTGTAGGTAAAGAACTTAGTCCCACTATATTTGTGAATAATTTACAGAGAGGTCTCCGCATTTTCAATATGGATGGATGCGAGGGGTAAGGAAGCTAGTCCTAGATAATAATATTCATATTGATTCTTAGAATATCAAAACATTATCCTGTAAGCTAATGGAGGTGGTAGATACTATGATTCAGAGAAATATTTATATTCTTTGTTTACAAGATACAAAGTGGGTTGGAGAAAAAGCAAAGGAGATAGAGGATACAAGTTTTAAATTATGGTACTCAGGTAAAAAAAAAGGCTCGAAACGGAGTTGGTATTATCATAAATAAAGATTTAAAGGATAATGTAGTATACATACAACGATATGACGACCAAATCATAACGTTGAAATTAGTGTTAGGAGTAAAGGTTTTGAATATAGTTTGTGCTTACGCACCCCAAGTAGGGCTAGAATATAATATAAATACATCTTTTTGGAAAGAGTTGGATAAGATGATTCAAAGGATTCCAAAAAGGGAGATGATTTGTTTAGGAGGAGACTTAAATGGACATGTCGGTAAAGAGGCATTAGGATATCAAGGTATTCATGGAAACTTTGGTTTTGGGGATATAAATGAGGAAGGTAGGGTTTAAATTTTGCTACGGCATTTGATCTTTATAGTCAATACAATCTTCAAAAAATGAGATGAACATTTAATTACTTATAAGAGTGGCTTATCACAAACACAAATTGATTACTTTATTTGTAGAAAAAAAGATAGAGCGTGTTGTAAAGATTGCAAGGTAATTCCAGTAGAAATCTTAACCACCCAACATCGACTTTTACTTATGGATTTATAAATAAAAAAAATGGACAAAGAAGAAAAGAGTGCATCGAGCTACTCAGACTAAATGGTGGAACCTCAAAAGCGTGAAAAAAGATATATTTAAACAGAAAGTCCTTCAAGGAGATGTTTGGAATTATGTTGGTATACTTTGTAATATGTGGAACAATATGGCTACACATATTAGGAAAGTGGCGAAAGATGTGTTAGGTGAATCTAAGGGAGGTGTACCGGTACAAAAAGAAGATTGGTGGTGGAGTGAGGTAGTGCAAAATAAAATCAAGGTGAAGGGGGCATGTTACAAATTACATTATGCTAAAAAAGAACTAGTGAAACTTTAGAGGCTTATAAGAAAGCAAAAAAGGAAGCGAAAAAGGCCGTCAGTGAAGCAAAAGCTAAAATTTTGAAAGATTTATATAAAAAACTCAACTCAAAAGAAGGTGAAAGAGATATTTTTAGGATAGCTAGAGCTAGAGATAAGAAAACTAAAGATCTTAATTCTCTTAGATGCATCAAAGACGAGGATGAGAAAATTTTAGTGGCAAATGATATATAAGAAATATATGGAAAAACTATTTTTATAAGCTTTTTAATGAAAATAAAGATGTTAGTATTAGCTTAGGAGAGTTAGCCAAATCAGAAAAGTATATAAACCACAATTTCTACCGACGTATTCAAAAGAATGAAGTCAAAGAGGCTCTTAAACATATGAATGGTTAAATCGGTAGGACTAGACAATATTTTTATAGAAGTTTGGAAAATACTAGGAGAAACATGAATCACTTGGCTCGCAAGACTATTTAATGAAATATGGAGAAACCAAAAGATGTTAGGATTAGAGAGTGAGTACACTTATACCCATATATAAGAACAAGGAAGACATTCTGAATTGTGTGAATTATGGAGATATCAAGTTAATGAGCCATACTATGAAATTATGGGAAAGAATTATCGAACTTAGGTTAAGACAAGTACAACAAAGAACCAATTTGGATTCATGCTAGGCAGATCTACTATTGAAGCGATTCACCTTTTGAGACGTCTTATGGAACATTTTAGAGCAAAACAAAAGACCTTATGATATTTATTAACATAGAAAAAGCTTACGATAGGGTACCGAGGGAGGTTCTTTGGAGAACTTTGGAAAAAAGAGGTATCCCATTGACATACATTAACCTTATAAGAGACATGTACGATGATGTACAAACATGTATGAGGACTCATGAAGGAATGACAGACTTCTTTGAAGTTAATATTGGGTTACATCAAGGATCAACTTTAAGTTCATACTTATTTATAACGGTGATTGATGAGTTAACAAAACATATTCAAGATGAAGTACCTTGGTGTATGTTATTTACAAATGACATACATTAGAAAGCAAAGGCCTTCGACTTAGTAGAACAAAGACATAATATATGGAATGTAAATTTGATCATTTGGTTACTTCAAGGGACATAGAAATTAAAATTGACACACATTGCATCCCTAAAAAGAAAGTTTCAAATACTTAGGATCAATTTTTCAGAGTGATGGAAGAATTGATGGAGGTGTTACGCATAGAATTAATGCCGGTTGGTTAAAATGGAGAGGAGCATTAGGTATTCTTTGTGATAAGAAGATACCATTAAAATTAAAAGGTAAATATTATAGAGTAGCAATTGGACCTGCTATGTTTTATGGTTCTGAGTGTTGGGCAGTTAATCATCAACATGTACAAAAGATGTCTGGGACGGAAATAAAGATGTTGAGATGGATGAGTGGTTATACAAGAAAAGACCGTATACATAATGAGGTTATTAGAAACAAATTAGGAGTGACACCAATAGAGGATAAAATGAGAGAATATCGTTTAAGATGGTTTGGACATATAGAAAGAAGATCAAAAGAAGAACCTCTAAGAAGGTATGAAAAACTAAATTTGGAAAGTATTAAAAGAGGTAGAGGACGACCACAAATGTGTTATGATCTAGCTTATTGTGAGTTAACTGCTAACATGGGATAGGGCTATGTGGAAACAAAGAATCCATGTAGCTGACCCCGTCTAGTATGACAAAAGGCTTAGTTGTTGTTTGTTGACTTGATTAAATAAAAGAACACACTCCGACACTCCGACACTCCGAGGAAATCCCTCGAGCCAATGTCCAACTAGCAGGCCCTATGACAAAGAAGCAGTCCATGTCATGCTCCGGATAAAGCTGCAAAAACCTTCATAGAAGATTGTCTACAAAGCAAACCAGAACAAGCGGGTAGGTAGAGATTATCTACACACCGAACCAGAACAAGCGGGTAGGTAGAGAACACGTAGGAGTACAAGAGAATCCTCTGTAAGAAACCAAGATAGCCCAGTATCTTCAGGAGAAGGGGTGCCTCATGAAGGGCGTTAAAGTGACGAGGCCCCTGTGATTGTCTCCCCATAACCCTACTTCCTGCGAAGGTGTAAGGCCATGTTTACAAAATCGTAGAAACAAAGTACTCTGAAACATCTTAAGTACTCTGAAGCATCTTTTCAACAACTGCTTTTTCAGTTTCTTTGTATTCCCATTTCGAGCAGTTTATATTTATTGTAAGGAGGGTCATGTTTTGCTTTTTAATTTCAAGAAAACTTTGGAGAACAAACTTGAATTTAACAAAAATCAACACCAAGCATTTTCTCACGTTAAGTGGGGTCAGTTACATTTAATCACCATTGAGCTTGATCTTGTCATATTAACGAAACACTACAAAAGGTTCAGAAGAAAAGGTGCAGTCTTAAGATTTTATAATTTAAAGTTTTATTGGTTTTTTCATGAGAATCTGTAGTTTGCAGCACCCTTGACTAGCAACATTTCTTTCTTTGACGAACGGCTTCTATCTTGAATCAGCAAACTTCACAATGGTTTCTCAGCTTAACTGCAGACAAACCTGAATTAGATTAGGATACTATTAAAGATCTGCTTCATAACGTTGCTGAGAATCACCAAGCAGCTGCTTGTTTCTTATAATCCTACATGCAAAGTGCTGCCTAACATATCACCATTGACCATGTTCAAGGATTTGGACTCGGAAGGATGAGTAAGAATATATGGCCGATGATTTCTGGTTTTCAAGTGTTATCTTTCTCTGCTTAAGATGAGGTTTAGTCTTACAATATGGAATCATAAAGCCAGCCTAAATAAGTCTGCAAGCTATCTACACTGTTGTCTCCGTTCCGACCATAAGGTTAAAACTAAAATCTAACTATATGATTACATTTACACACTTCATCTTCTCCCTGCAATTGATTTCAGCAAGATAACAATCAGAGCTTAGCAACACCTTTCCCCACACTCCATGTGGTCGGTCAGATGGTGCAACAGGCGGCAATAAGATTAGTATTATATTACAAAGAGAGACTGATATGATACATATCGATGCATACAGTACAATATGCATGATAAGATACAAAACTTGGCTTAACTTCAAAATCGTGATGCGTGCTGCTGCATTAGTGTGAGAAATATCACACCCATAAAAGATATGGCCCACCTTTATGCTAGCTGGCGATTATTTAACATAACCCTTCACCTTACATCATGAGACACACTTTCTAAAAGTTGAGTATTAAATCATGAGAAGCTGCAACAATCAGAAATTGTTCTTTGTATTGGCCGAGAGCACAGGGAGTCTTAAAATCTGTCAAACTTGAAGGGAATAGGGTCTTGGTTCCTATACTAGATGGGTGCGGGTGCAGGTGCGGACATGGTTGCCGGACAGTTTCCAGAAATGCATGGATACGGCTATATGTATGTGGGACGGTAGGTGCAACTTGTCGGCTCAATGGCTCGCTGATGTTTGGCCTACAAGGGTGTTTGCGAGTGACCCACACATAACCATAAATTGGACCAGGCCTGGTGGTTCCAACCATTGGTTTCGGTCGTGTTATAATCCTTTTGGATTTCACTTTTACTTTGTTTAGGTCCTTCCCTTAATGATTTTTGGTGGAGTCATAATCAAAACTGAGGGTTATGCTTCATGGTTCAGAGCGAACCTGAACTAGTGATTTGGAACCAAAGGTTTCATTGTCTCTTATTCTTTTCTTACAGTAGGAAGGCCTAGACAAGTATGGGAAAAGGCTTAGTTGCTGTTGTTAGGAAGGCCTAGACATGGCCGGTTTGGATAACTCCTTGAACCTGAAACCGAAACCAGTTCTGGTAAGAAACATTCTAGTATATGCTTGCATCTAAGTGTGTGATACATGCTAGTATATGCTTGCGTCTAAGTGTGTGTGTATATATATATCCTAGAATATACAACATTTCTCTGTCCCAATTTGTATACACACGCTCGTTTCTCTCGTGCATGCATCATACCTGTGCCATGTACGTTTTCTATTCTTTATTCAGTGAAGTTTAAAGATGTATTGCTCACCATTCATTACGAAAACATGCTTACGAAGTATAATAACTTTGGCATGTTGACTAAATCTAATACATGAATGTTCACAAATAAATATTGCTAAAACACCAACAGCTTTCTAGCTTTTGCATTTTGCAATTGGTTGATATACTTTTTGAGTGCCACCCCAGGTAGTACTGCCATAACCAACGCTATACACACACACACACACACACACACACACACACATATATATATATATTTATTTATTTATTTATTTATAATCTTACGAAACTCTGCCCTTCCCTTCATAAATGTAAAACATCAAAATTCAGAAGCAACAATTGTGTTGTGTTTAGGATCTTTTGTTTGTTACAATTGGTCAAAACCTGATACGCACTTTGGCTCATTTCCGTGGTACCTATTTTCTTCATGAATTATTGGTCACTAATTTACTAATAATTTAATACAAATCAAATCGTGTACTTCATTTGGCGCCCGGTTAGATCGTTGACAAGGAATATATATAATATATATATATATATATATATATATATATATATATATATATATATATATATATATATATATATATATATATATATATATGTGGAGAGAGAGACCATGATGTCTGCTGAAGCACGAGCGACCATGAAGGGTTTGAGAAGCAATTGTAGGGTGCGGGTGGCAATGGTGACAAGCAGCATTTGTATGCTCAAGAGAGAGTGCGTTGAATGAAGAGCGCTAAAATCGGCCGACCACAGCCCGCTCGTGATCACTGATACTTTCAGGTGGAACATCCCGTCTGCTGGCGTAGATCCCATCTCTCTTCCTCTCTCTCTCTGAAGAACAAAGCACACTCTTCCAAGAGGAGAAGGACGTATGTTTGAGAAGAGGCAGAGGTCGTAGAGGTTAATCGGTTCACGATTTCAGGTTGCCACCCACCATATTTACCGTCTTGTTCCATACTTTCAGGAGAGATGCTTGGCTATAGGCTCTCCTCTAGATCCTCACCCACTAAGATTAGCTTACTCTCTCTCTCTCTCTCTCTCTCTCTCTCTCTATATATATATATATATATATATATATATATATATATATATATATATATATATATATATATATATATATAGGGGTGGAATCATCTTCCAAAGTTCTCATAATTATATATTACTAATTTTACAGTGATTGTTTGAATTCTCAATCTTTTTTCTAATTGGATCCCCGTCTGGCGGACCAAGTCTCTGGGGTAAGTAGGCAAGCATCACATCCCAGTTCCGGTTATCCTAAAACCTGGAACTGTAACCAAATTAGCCCAGGGCCGCTTCCGGTTACGTTTCCAGGGTAAACTTCAGTTTGAGTCAGAAACTTAAATATTTAAAAAGATACTGGAACCAATGATCTGAATCGCTAGTTCCAGTGAAACTGGACAGCTGGTTCCTGGCCCGGTTCGGTTCTTGTTGGAACCGCTGCTCAGGTTTGGAACCGGTCACTTATATGAGTATGAACCAGCCCTATCCTCTCTTACCCTAGGTACCATGTTGTAGAATTTGATTCATGGCTCAAGTCTCTTGGTATTAAAACTATAGTCTTAAACCTACGTGGGCTTGTAACTATAGTTTAGAAGAATCATGATGTGTTTGATTTGCAAGTGGCACTGATGCTTGTATTTAGTGTGAGGTGGAGTAGCAACAAGAGAGAGAAGATGAAGGTGCTTAGGTTTTCTTAACTGAATTATAAAGGTATCAACAAGTTTACAATAAGATTGATAAAATAATTCGCTTGCTAGACACTTTGAGCTAGACTTATCCGGTTCCTACATGGCCTGGCAGGTTGAACTGATTGAAACCAGAACTGGAACTTGGAACTGCTATGATTTGGTTCTGATTCTACCTATTGAGGAACCAAACTAGAACTCAAACTGGAACCGGATCTTCAAGGTTTTGGTTCTAAAAGTTTGACTTATTTTTCAAAGAAAAGTGGAACAAAATAGAAAAGAGACCTGGCTCGAAATCGAAACTAAAAACACATCGATCCAATGGAAGAGGACTGGTTTCCAGTTCCCAGTTCTGGTGGAAGGGGTTTTAGAATTGGCTGTCCTGATTTACCCACAACCAGACCATTCTACTCTATTTTGGTAACTTTGATCACAAGATCCCAAACAGCGGCTACGACAACTAAGTCTTTTCCCGTACTCGATAGGGTCAACTACATGAATTCTTTGTTTCCATAATGCTCGATCCTGTGCCATATTAACCGTAAAGTCATGATCCCAAACATTAGTGTTAATTAGTGTTTCGTTGTAAAATAAAACACAGGAACTTTTTTAATAAGAAAGGAGTTTCGTGACCAAATGAAAGGCGATGCTGTGCGTCCCGTGATAAACGGGAATGAATCGTCCGAATCGGAGAGCGGGGTACCGGGACAACCACATCTAACTGATACACTTCGGAATTGTTCGATCTGCCCAAGTCGGTTTGCTAGCTGGGTACCATGAAATTGACCGTTATGCGAGCCCTAGCAACCCGGCGGTAAAGAATCCCACCTTTTCTGAATTTAAAAACGAAGTGACGAACCAAAATGAAGGTTCGCGTCTTTCGACCACTCTCTCTGTCTGGGTGAAAGATTTTTTGCTTAGTTTTGTTGATTTTGAAATCATCAGTAACAATCTCTTCTGTTATCCGTTCTCCTCTCCTCTCCTCGAGTTTTCTGTGTTGTTCTTCAAGAAGATACTAAGATGAACGATCTGATGACGAAATCGTTTCTGAATTATGTGGAACTGAAGAAGCAAGCAATGAAAGATTTGGAGGCCGGCCAAGATCCTGAGATAGCCCAACTCAGCCATGCCGAGGAAGATCACCTCGCTCATTTCTTCGAAGAAGTTGGCACCATTAAATTCGAGATGGAGGTCGTCACCCACCTCTTCCAAGTCCTCCAAGAATCCAACGAAGCTGCGAGGTCGGTGCACGATCCGCGAATTCTCAAGCATCTCAGAGAGACCATGGATTCTGATATCCTCACGGTGCTTAAGAAAGCAAGAACCATCAAGGAAAAACTTGAGTCCCTCGACGAGTCGAACGCTGCAAACCGGAAGTTGCAGAGATACAGAGTAGCAGGGCCGGTTGATCGGACCAGGACTTGTGTCACCAGGGGTCTAAGAGTGAAACTTCGCGAGTTGATGATGGATTTTCAATCTCTTCGGGATCGAATTGTTGTGCAAGACAAAGAAGGGATCGTGGGCGTCACAGGAGAACACCTGACCAATGAGATGATCGAGAATTTCGTTCCCACAAGACAACTTGAGTCCCAATTGCACTCTTACCATGAATTGATGGAAAGACATGGTGCAATGAAAGAAATACAGAAGAATCTGACGGAATTGCATCAGATATTCATGGACATGGCTGTTTTAGTGGACATTCAAGGTGAACGGATGGACGATATTGAGGATAACGTGGTCCATGCCCGTTCATATGTCGCAGACGGCGCCAAATTTCTCGCAACGGTGAACAGATTCCGGCAAGATAACAATAGGAAGTGGGAGATTGTTGGTTGTGCCCTGCTGATGGTTCTGATCATATGCCTCGTATCTCAGACCATTGCCAATCTTGTGAAACGATGACATAAAAGGACTGAATTTTGTGCATCGCATTCTCTTGGGTAGATTTGACTGGGAAGTTTAAGTGTCATTGAACGACATTCAGCAATGACTAAAGGTGTAAACACCGAATAACATGCTTGCAGTTTATAATGGAAGATGCATTTGTGCATGAGTTTTCTTCTATTTTTTATTGCTGCACCTCTTTGTCGCACTACTTATTTAGTCATACTGAATAATGGCCATCTTCTTTTCTTGTCTGAAGAAAGGTATGACAGTTGTGAATTTCGAAAAGTAGTAGAGTGGTTACTATTGAGTACTACATCTGAGAGATCTTCTGAAGTGGAACCGAAACTACAATGGAGAAAACCATAACATAGATGTGTAGCTCAAGAGTATGATTATTTTTCTTCTGATGAGGAAGACCACAAAAGTGTTGAAAACAATAAAATAAAGAAGGATGTAGCTTATATTGAGTTAATGCATATGATCGAACTCTATGAAAACAAAGAATCCATGTAGATGACTCGATCTAGTATAGAAAAAGGCTTAGTTGTTGATGTTTTAGATAAGGACTCGTCTTTGTGGTGGTGATCTAAGAACTACCTATGAGCTGTAACATGATGATGAACAGGGGGAGAATGAAATGGGGACTTATCTTGCACAGGAGATTGATGAGAAGTTTGAAGTAGAAAACTATTGAAGATCTGCAAGTGAATAAAGGTAAAAGAAGGTGATGAAGATGCAGAAATAAATCGGAAATTACGATACAAGATTTGAGAGAAACAGAGCTATCTGGAAGGTAATTATCATGCTCTAACAGTCGAACAGCAAGAATCACACCAAGAAGCAGATATGCTAATATCTAATTTCAACACATGGTGATTGTTAGTCGAAAGCAAGCCTGTGGATATGCCCACCTTGACAGATGAACTGAGCATGAGAAGTTCTCTCTATTTCTGGATTGGATCTGCCTATCGTCTGAAACCCTGTGCTATGGATTTTTTTGCAATGGAGAAATGGGTACCGTTGGGTCGTCGTTTTGTGGTCGAACTCATTAACTAATTTGCATCTGCAATTCAGATGCAGATTAGATTTTCTGCTCTACGAAGTAATTGCTTAACTGTGTAAACTGAAGCTAACTTTGTTTCATGTTAAGGGCTTCAAAACTTTGTTTTGTCAAAACATTAGTCTGAAAAGAGTGGGGAAAATTAATCCTAAGCCCATTCAAAAAGGCATGCATGGCTGTATTATTCTCACTCTACCTTAGATATTAATGATAATAAATATATAATACATATATTGTTGTGTTCCTGCATCAATATCTTTTGAAGTTGCCATATTAGGCACTTGCATCTATACCTGTTGTCCTGCTCTCACTAGACATTTAAGGTATGGAGTTGGACTGGCTGTTCGAATCGAAAACGGATCGAGTAGGACATAACTTATTGTTAGAATCTTACATTATAAATCGATGTATCTTTTGAATACACCACTCTTTATACACTTCGTTACAATTGTATAAATAAAATGTTAGGGCTCCAAAATACTTAAGTTCAAAACAATGTGAGTGTTGAGACTCAAGTTGCGTCGTGTGGTTGTTATTGTACCTTATATGCATGGCTTCGTAGGTCTCTTTGTAATGGAGGATCATGTCAGTGCTATTGAAATGCCTTAATGCCGATCAAATTAACGAAACATATGACATGATATATAAGGTTCCACAATATATACACATCTAATGCATCCGTAATATCACAATAACTTATATGCATTACAATCCATGTATTTTGTAAAACTATATGGTTGCTAGTCAATTTGCATTTTATAAAATAGCACGTAAGGATATATAATCTACAAGGTTGTGTTTAATTAAAAGATTAAGAAGTCAGTTAACTCGCTTCAAAATACTTAATTCTCCCATCATCAAATTCAATTGTGTATGATATTGAATTTAAGTTGATCAACATGAGATTGCTTATGACACACTTTTCATCCATCGGCCGACTCGTGGTTCTCACCATGCCATTGTGGTCGTATAGTAACTATGAAAGTTGGAAAGTACTTATAAATCTATGCTTACAATTAAAACATATAGCTTGTTATTTTTTGATTAAAAAAGTTGAATTATAAATATAACAAACAATAATAACACACATTCGTACCTAAACCAAAGAAGTTTATACAATAAGTTGTGCTTCCATATGGGATGCATTCTCTAGATGTATGTACAAATATGCTAATATATTTGTACCCACATGTAACTATCAATCCTTCAAACATCATGTGTCATTAAATTTACAAGCATTATTAACACCAGAATTGATACAACAAATAACATACAATCTTATTTTTATTACTGTGCATCTTTCAAAAATTAGTTTAGAGCATCTCAAACTTAACGATCCCGAACTTAATCTCACATGTGACTTCATCGATATTCATTCTCAGCATATCACTCAAAATATCTTTACTACTTTTAACTATCATCACTTGTGTCAAGGCAATAAGTTGACCCTCCATCAAAAAGACCAATTATCCATCCCCTCAAGGGACGGAATCGTCCCAGTTGAAGTTTGACTCGTCTCGTGAAAGGCTGTACCATCAATTCCACGACTTGACCATGTTGGGGGCGAGACAGTCGGTGGGGTTCTCATGGATTCCAACGTCCGCTCTTGTCCAACCCATTCTGCTCTCTCAATCTCTCTCACAGAGGAGGCAAGTCACAACTCTCTCTTTCTCTGTCTGTCTGTCTGTCTGTGCCTCTCTTTCTCACACACAGAGAGATGTGACTTGCCTTCTAGTGCATTCCAAGCCATATATGCTCTAGCTCAAGGAGAACCCAGTAAAGCTCCAGTGTGATGCAGAATTTGCATTCTTCTTCTTAGTGTCCTTTGTTTGCCTTCTCCACTCCGAAATATAATTGAAGATGTGCACGACCACCTAACAGGTGGAGGGATTTCAACTATGAATTGTTTGTCCACTTAACGTTCATTAATTGATCGAATAAGCAACTAGGGTGGAGTCATGCATCCATCGGCATCAGCTTCTTTGACTAATGAATGATTATTATATCTTTATTCAATTGCATGATAAATTAAACTAAGCCATGCACAATGAGCAGTACTTCACCGGGTTGCAGGTCATGAGTTCAATACTTGGTTCATACATCTCGCTTGTGCCATCGTGAAAGGAACCCAACGTTCAAGTTGATATGGGTACCCATGACTGAAATCCTTAATCCAAGCACAAGGAGATGGTGGTTAAGGGATTGATCCAGAACAACGTTCAAGTTGAAGGTCCCAAGATCGATATGGTGTGAAGCGCATTCCCTTGGGGGTTCACTGCTCGCCTAACACAAGCCTACCTATCAAGAAGGTAAACTTGATCTTTTCCAATCTTCTCCGAGTCAAATGGACTAGTGGAACCATTTACGAAGGCACCTACCTAGGGGAGATCAAAGAACCGATCCAAACCGACAGTTTGGTTCTATTTTTTGGTTTTGTTGTTCGGTTTAGTGCAATTGGAGAATAAAAAAATTGCATGGTTTGATTCTACAGTTCAATGGATCAAACTAGAGCACTATAAACAATATATTTACACACACACACACACACACATATATATATATATATATATATATATATATATATATATATGAAAATTGAATTTTATCCACTTCTGATATGCTCATCTATTGCTTTTTGATAGTATGTGTAAATTTAAAAAACGTAAAAGTTTTCAAAAAAGAATAAAGAACAACAAGAATGATGGCGGAAAAGGGAATCAATGAATTCGTGCATTTTCTTGGTCTAATTCAAGTTAACGAAGTCAAATTTCAATTGTAAACAACAAGGGAATAAAAAAAAAAAAAACCTTGACCCAAACCACAATCCAAGCACAATAACAATTGTTTTGCTGAAAATAGTGGAGAACATAATTAAAAAAAGTTAGAAATGTCTTTGTATCCTCTTTTTGATAAATTAAGAATCGTGCATATCAGAGCTCACATGGGACAGTTATGATTGAAACAAGTAGACATTATCATGAAGCCTAGTAGCATGTTATTAAATAGATTGGAAAATTCACCAAAATCCAATTAAATTGGCTATTTTTTATCGATTGGATAGCTTTGCGTGCTTATTTTCCAATGACCAAGAATACATCAATCATAAGTGTATCAAGAGAGATATAGCTAAAATACCATGACCTTGTCAAATTATTCGAGGCCCAACTTGATTTACGTCCTAAGCTAACTCAAACTTGGGACATTCCTAAGTTTGGAACCCGAAGTTTGGCAAGAGCTAGTGCAAGCTCTAGAAGACCTACAAAAACCTTGGGAGGAACTCTAGAAAGCAACCATAGCCTTGATCGTGACCAATCATCTCGAGGATATATATATATATATATATATATATATATATATATATATATATATATATATATATATATATATATATATATATATATATATATATATATATATAGAGAGAGAGAGAGAGAGAGAGAGAGAGAGATGGGTATTAAGAGACTTGTGATTGCCTAAGTCTTATTTGAACCCCTTTAAGAACAGAGGACAACATTCTCTATCAAGCCTTGCATCTCATTAACCTGACACAATAAGATCACATATACCATTGGAGTTCAGTCGTTCTCGAGAACAACAAATCTTATCTCATCAAGTTAAGATTTAAGTATACTTGTGTCCTAAACTAGATCAAAATCTTGATTATATGTGTATTCATGTAACCCTTCTACCACCACCACCACCCATTATGTTTGTAGCTTACTAGTGTGAAGAAGACTTGACTGTGGTTTTTCATTTTCATCTAGTGTGAAGAACAGTGGCAGATTTACATTGAGTTGAGGCGGGACAACTACCAGACCTAAAACTTGAGAATCAATAAGAAAACTATAGGACATAACTGAATCCATGAACATAATGCATGGTCCACCCCACCTTAAACACTCTTATAGGATATTTGGCCCACTCTACCAGAAATTCTGGATCCACCACTGGTGAAGAAGGCTAGAGATGTCCACTTTGGTGAGAAGGGGTTGTTTACCTTAGAAGTTTCTCTTTTCCAATGTCCCCAGAAACATTTGAGACTTTTACCCAAACAATTTGGGGCCTAAAGAGTTATGCTTGAAGATTATGGGGCTTATAGAATTGATAATATAACCAGTTTAAGGAGCCTAAGATGGTTGCCTTGGTGGCCTTACCTACAAGCCACCCCATATATTGGAGTTTTTTTTTCTGAATATTTAGTCATAAAGTTTCATACCATTACAAGCACATAATTTTCATTTAGATGTCAAGAATGTATAGTAAATGTCTATTGTAGTGGGCTGCGGAATGCCCATCAGCAGTATCATATTATTATAAAATTTTAACTTATTTATCTAGGGGTAATTAAAATGCCCACCTCAGGTGAGAGTAAATCTAGACCGAGGATTTGAAGACGGATTCAAAATCCAATTTGTCATTGTTGAAATGAAACACATACATGAAGATTTGAATCATCACTCACATTCACCACAATCCAAAACCCTATACATAAGTAGGTAATTGTTTCCTTCTAAAGGTTACATTCTCTCTGTGTACATGTGCGCTCGTGCATTGTTGGTGCACACATATGCACAGAAGAATGTGATGAGGACAAATTCAAAGGTCATGAGTTTGATACTTAGAGCATGCATTTGGCCTTCCCATTGTGCCCTAAAGGAAAAAGTTGACACTTGTGGACTCGTGCCCGTATGAATACTTATCATCCATTATCCCACCCATATTCTAATATTGTTAATTAAAGAAAAAGGGTTTAGAATACATATTGATACATTGATTTGTGGTAAAGTTTTGCATTAATGCATCTTTAAGCGTTTTCCAATATTAGATGCCGTCATATAAATAAATCCTTTGTTTTGATAGAGCTTGGTCTTATATGCTAATAGTTCACTCAAAATAAGTTGGATCATTCTTTCTTTTTCCTGACATGACTTGCCACCCCTAATTGACACTTCACTCAATCTCTTTTGCATTTATTGTTATTAAGAGGATACATTAATTGTTTTTATGAGCAAAAACTGAACACAAGCAACAATTAAACACAACATTGATCGGGTTTGAGCTCAGCTTACTATGTTCGAGCTAAGCTTGTCGCAGAATAACAAGCACCTCGCAAACATGTTGGATGCAAACACAAGCTGCTAGCTCTATAGGAAAGAACCCAAGGTTCATGTCTTCAGCATATTTCTTGCATTTTCTTTATTTTTAATTGAAAAATGATTCTTATTAAGGCCAAATTTTTCGTTAAAAACCTTTTTTGTTGCCCAAAAAATATGGGTTTGTTCCCGATGTTCTATTATTTGCTTGACTGGTTTACGTAAAAAACGAGAAAATGAATTATCGGATGTTTTTTACGTTAATTTCAGTTATCTGCCTAATTCACCATCGTCTTTTTTCACAACTTCTGCAATATGAATTCTTTTGCTCATCTGTCATCTTCGCCTCCTATAAATACCCTCAACCCCTTCCGCTCCCGCCGAATTTCGTAGCCGAAGTTCCTTCCTGGCGAGCCTTCTCCATATCTAACTTGGTTTACTTTCGTTTCCTGGTTCCTGGCCTTCTCGTTCTCGGCCGATCGTCGTCGTTGATTGTCAGCTTCTCTCGTCCGTGGTTCTAGATTTATAATCGTTGATCGTTGAGAAGGGGTGGTGGTTTTTTGCGATCGAGATGGCCTCCAAGGAACAAAAGGGTTTCTTTGCGTCAATAGCGTCCGGCATCTCGAATTTCGGCAGCGCGATGCACAAATCCGTCAACGGGTACTTCGACGCTTCTCTCTCTCTCGCTGCTGATCTCTGTGTTGGTTTATGGCTTAATATTTTCCTGCTTTATCGTCCAACGCCGTTTTGATATGAAAGTGTTTGTTCTGGTATGGATGTACTGGAACAAAACGTCTTTTGTAGTTCGGAGAATTCATTTTTGACGGTTCGATCGAATTACGTGAAATTCTTCGCGCTTCTGGACGATCTGTATGCGACAAAAGGATATGAGACATGTTTCTGTTAAGTCAAATACGAAAGAGACAAGAGACGAAGCGCATGTTGAGCTATCCTTACGGCATAGACCCATCCTCATCTTAAGACTCCAAACCCATTGATTAGAAAGAATCGAGTGTGTTTTTTGTTAGTGTGCATACCACCAATTGAGATGGATGAAAGTTCTCTAGCTTGTTTTCATTTGAATTACTATATACTTATACGGTATTCACATTTTCGAAACACAATTTATGTAGGTTAGGCTTAAAATTAACTTATGGGGTTCATTTGATCTCTTGCTTTTTCACAGTTGTGCTGTTCGCCGAATATACCAAACGGGCTATCATTTGGTTGCTATTTGGTGCTGTGAGCAACTTCAGCTCATGCTTTTGCAACTATCTTAACTTTAACCGAGCTTTTTCTCACACTAGGTGGTCTTGGCTAGACTGTGCAACTCAAGGACATCTTAGGAGGTCATTCATCCTCATACTATTTTCACGCTAACACGCTTAACTTTTAGCTCTAATGGGATCTGATGCATTAGCTGAAAAGATTACTCCCCATAGTAAAAGATCGGGAAAGTTTCATGCTGTCCGGTGGCTACCCAAAACAACCCTGCTCTATCGAGGCTTGGGACAGGCTATGCAATAGTAAACCCACTGTATGCAGTGTTAACTGTCCTGTTCAACTATCATGTCACAAAATAATCTTTGATTTTGATCTTTTGTATTTTTTACCATATTCTTGTCTAACTGTACATGGGTTTTCAGTTTTTGGATTCTATTGACACCTTATATAAAATTATATGAATACACGTGTTCTCTTAGGTTGCTTGGTTATGAGGGACTTGAGGTTATAAATCCTGAAGGTGGTAAGGAAGACGCAGAGGATGAAGCCCAGAAAGGAAGATGGAAGCAAGAGGTGCAGAGTTATTGTCCTTGTTGCTTTTTATTTTTCTTTTTGTTTATTGCTTTTATTCAATACCTTTGAATGATGGATCAGTTGTCATTGTGTCTGTCCAAGTTCGGCAAAGTTGTGTCTTCAGCAGGGTGTTATCTAGGAACTAATGCACCCTCGCATTTCCATGTAGCCATAGGTACACGCTAGAGATGGATATACAGACATAAATCATGAAGAATAGATATTAAAATGTTTTTTTTTGTTGGTGTGTGCGTGTACCTCTATCTCCCCATGTATGTGGCTTTCTTTTTTTAGACTCTCAAGTTACACCACGTTCACATCTTGGTCTATATCTCAAGTTATGTCTTGTTTAAACTTTGCTGTTGCTGTAAACCTTAAGTTAACCAGATATACTTCACAGGAGCGTGATGGCTATTGGAAGATGATGCAAAAGTATATTGGTTCAGATGTTACATCGATGGTAACACTTCCCGTCATCATTTTTGAGCCAATGACAATGATTCAGAAAATAGCAGAGGTGATTCTGCTTTGGTTTTGAACTGGATGCGATTTAGCAATGGCTCAGTTCTTGTTTTTGTTGATAAAGTGCATATGCTTATTCCTTTCTGTAATTAACTTGTATGTTACAGTTAATGGAGTACTGCAGCTTACTGGACCAGGCGGATGAATGTGAAGATCCTTACATGCGATTGGTCTATGCTTGTAATTATGAACTCCTGAAGCTTTTCTTGTTTACTTTTCCTTTTCTTCCTTTGACGGATTCTGTTTATTCTGAAATGAACTCATTAATCTGTCAGCATCATGGGCGATTTCTGTTTACTATGCCTATCAAAGAACCTGGAAACCTTTTAATCCCATCCTTGGAGAGACTTATGAACTGGTTAATCATGGAGGAATTACATTCTTGGCAGAGCAGGTTTGTCGTTTCACATCCTTTTCCTTTTCATGCCTTCCTTATTTGTTGCATTGCTTGGATAAGCACAGGTACAGGGTGTGGCAAGTGTATGAAGGGTGCAAAGTTATGATTTTTCACAACTTCAACTTATGTTTTCTAACTTATTTACCACATTCAAATGTGAATCTTCAACCTAAAGTAAAAGTGCATAGTACACATTCTTTGATGTTGAGGAGTCAAAACTGAAAATAGAAAGTAAAGTAAATATGGATATTGGACAGCCATTGACCAACTCTAGAAATTAGGTACCTTTGGTTGTCTTTTTGTTGAACGCACGTGTGTACTTGTTGATGATTCTAAACCCCCCTTCCCATAAAAAAGGAACTTACACAAAACTAGTGATGGTCATTGGTGAGTTAACAAAATATATTCAAGATGAAGCATATTGGTGCATGTTATTTGGAGATGACATTGTTTAGTGGATGAGTCTAAGAAAAAGTTAATAGGAAATTAGAACTATGGAGAGAAATGTTAGAAAGTAAAGGCTTCTGACTTAGTAGAACAAAGAAAAAATATATGGAATGCAAATTTGATCATTTGGGTACTTCGGAGGACATAGAAATTAAGATTGACACACATTGCATCCCTCACAAGGAAAGTTGTAGATACCTAAGGTCAAATTTTCAAAGTGATAGAAAAATTGGTGGAGATGGTATGAATAGAATTAATATCGGTTGGTTAAAATGGAGAGGGGCATCAGGTATTCTATGTTATAAGAATATACAATTAAAGTTAAAAAGTAAATATTATAGAGTGACAATTAGACTTGCTATGTTTTATGGTTCTAAGTATTGGGTAGTTAACCATCAACATGTGCAAATAGGGCGTAGCACCAATAGAGAATAAAATGAGGGAAAATTGTTTAAGATGGTTTGGAAAGGATGTTCCCATAAGAAAATATGAAAACTAGATTGTGAAATTGTTAAAAGAGGAAGAGGCCGACCACAAAAGTGTTGTAAAGAAACTATAAAGAATGATCTAGTTTATATTGAGTTAATTGCTAGCATGACACATAATAAGGCTTTGTGGAAACAAAAAATTCATGTAGCCAACTCCATCTAGTATAGGAAAAGGCTTAGTTGTTGTTGTTGTACACAAAACTAGTGATGTCAGCAGTGAAAAGATGCAACTAGGGGTGTCGCTTGTGCAAATGAGAAAATTAGAAATGGACGATGAGAACACTATGATGCCATCAGGTTTAGATATTTGACAATTATGCTGTTCCTCTTGACTACAGAAACCTTTGAATGTCGCATTCCTGAATGCATTCGTTTGACACAGGTGCTGCCTTTTTGTAATATCTCTGGTTGTATGTGCTTGTTTATGCATGTATGTTGTGTTTTATGAATTAAGAAAACTTCATAGCATTTTCTTTTCTTTCACGTTGGACAACTAGCATTGATCTCAATATCTTAAGATGTTCCCAGAGTAGTGAGAAAATTCCATTAAACAGGTAAGTCATCATCCTCCTATGAGTGCTGCACATGCTGAAAACGAACATTTCACTTATGATGTGACATCCAAGTTAAAGACAAAATTTCTGGGGAACTCAGTGGATGTCTACCCTGTCGGAAGGTAAAATTTATACACTTAGTTCCTCTTCTAAATTATCAATATCCTGCTCGTTGCTGCTATTCTAAACAATCCTAGTCTTTTATTCGTTTGCATTTTTAGCTGTTATCTTTTTCCCTAAAGGAAGCATCTATGGACAATGATCATAGGGCTGGGACCAGGTCTCGGACTCTCAATCCCAATGAATGTAACAAAAATGAACAAACACAAAGAGAGATTAGTGCAAAGTGCCATCCAACAAGGGACTATTATATTAAGTTTAAATCATTTATTGAGGTTGTGCAACATCAGGAATAAGGAACTTCTTGTCTAATTGCCAGTTGTTTCCATTGGTTTTAATTGAAGACTGCCTCTCTTTAGCGCTTTCATATATTGATGTGAGTGACGTTTGGTCTATGAGGTTTCTGGTTCCTCAACATGTAGAAGGAAGGTTGCTGAAAGAATCGGTGAGACATTGAATCATTAGCTCCAACTCGTATGATATATATATCACAAGTATGAGGAAAATAGACATGGTGCATCCTGAATCTTATTTCAAGAACACACTTCTCATATTCAGCTCAGTTAAGGCCACAAACCGAACGTGAACCAAGAACTCTTTTAGTATTTCTGTGAAACACTTCGTTACCTAAAGCAGCTTCTGGTTTGTTTGACAGAAGGAGCATTGATTTCCTTACAACAAATCTGTTAATTTTTAAAACAACGTGCAATAGATAATACTCGTAGTTAAAGTAACATTTAAAAAGTTATAAGTGAAAGAAAAGATGTGCATTGATTTCCTTACAACTAATCTGTTAATTTTTAAAACAATGTGCAATAGATAATACTCATAGTTAAGTAACATTTAAGAAAGTTATAAGTGAAAGAAAAGATGTAAGAACCTTTCTTTTACCACCCTTGGTCATCACTTTTATAGCAAAAGTCAGTTACTCGTGACTATCCAACTTCTGCCTTGCTCTCCTGAACTCATGACTCCAGGGTGCTCACCCCTTAACCAGGAGCTTGGAGTGCTCAGAGGCAGCACATACCATACATTTTGTTACATACATTCCATGATGGAGACCGTCAGTAAATATATGGTGAAAAAAATAGGCTGAGTCCTTAATGTTTTTATACACAATGTCTTTTACATTTTCGCGATGTGCAGGACCCGTGTAACACTGAAGAAAGCTGGTGTAGTTCTGGACCTGGTGCCACCGCCAACCAAAGTTAACAATCTCATATTTGGGCGAACTTGGGTGGATTCACCAGGGGAGATGATCATGACAAATTTAACCACTGGTGACAAAGTTGTCCTTTATTTCCAACCATGTGGATGGTTTGGGTATGTCAAAATTCGTATACTCCTAATGGGCACATATTCTGAATATCAAAGTCAACTTCCAAGAGTTTTTCAGGCAATCCCTTATGTGGCCTGTAGTAGTTTGGATTCCTTAGGTTGCATATATACAACTATTTTCTTTTACATAACCCACTGAGTATAAAAGTGTGTCAAACTTGCATGGTTGTTGCTTGATTGCCACTGTTTTTTCTCATTTTTTAATGAATGTCTTTTATTTGACTGCTCACTAGGATTAATATCTGGTTGCAGTGCTGGTCGTTATGAAGTGGATGGATATGTCTATAATGCTAATGAGGAACCTAAAATTTTGATGACTGGGAAATGGAACGAGTCCATGAGTTATCAGCATTGTGACCTGGAAGGGGAGCCTCTTCCAGGCACAGAACTGAAGGAGGTTTTTTTTTTTGCCTATATGTTCTTTTAATTAACATGATTAGTATTTCACTACTTTCCATGGTAGGCTGTGGCTTGTTTCTCTCCGTTACTGCATTCTGTACACATTATTGTGCATTCAGAGGATATTTTTCTCTAGTTCTGGTGTCTGCTGCAAATTAAAATTATTGAGACTCAGCATAATTGCTTCACGGGTTGAATATCTTGAAGTTTTTCGAGTTTGAGCTTATTACCTTTTTTGAGTTGAGCTTTCATGAGAAAACTTGGGCCTAATTTAGGGGAGTTGCTAAACTTTGTTACAGGTATGGAGAGTTGCTGAAGCTCCCACAAATGATAAATTTCAGTACACATATTTTGCACATAGAATTAACAGTTTTGACACTGCACCAAAGAATCTGCTCGCTTCAGATTCTAGGTTACGTTCTGATCGTTATGCACTTGAAATGGGTGACTTCTCCAAAGCTGGTGCAGGGAAAAGCAGGTGTGCTATATTTCATTTAGTATTAGACTTTTTTTTCAAAGTCTGAAAGGCTACCACTAAGAGATCAGTGGACTCCAGTTTGTACTCGCAATTGGTGATGATGATCGTTGATCCCTTTGTTGCTATTCTCCTCGATGTAGGTTGTCTGTATTCAATAAGTGATGGCTTACATTGTAAGCTTTGGGATACCAATAAAGCATCAGAATCTGCTATTGGTGTTCCCTTGGGACATATTTCTTATTTAGTTTGGTCTTTTCTTTTTTATGCTCTTGTTTTCTACCAAATCCTGTGACTAATTTTTTTGTATTTTTTGAGGACAGTAACCTATTTCTTCTGCTGCCATATAGTCCTTTGCAGAGCGATTTGGTTGATCCTTTTCCTTTTGGGGGAAAAGTTAGTTTTCAAAGTGGCACTCAGTGTTTTAAGTTTTAACATGTCGTATGTGAGACGTACAAATACACTATCTGTGTGAAATTGCGATGTATTGCAAATGGAGTCTATATCATTTTTTTAAATATTTTGGAAAAAACACTGCAGTTTGAGATATTTATAAGTAGGAACATTTCCATAGGGTGCTAGAAAGCCAGTCCTAATGCAACTGATGAACCTTTAAAATGAAAAACTTGCATAGGCAGTATAATTCATACTTCTATTACATTTATAAGAATCTTTCTATCTGCCTTATCATCCTCCTGCATATTCCAACAATGTGCTTAAAATGTTTTGGATCATTTCTCTTCATTTTTGTATTGCTCGGTAAGATCCAAGCATGTCTAATTCTTTGGTAAAGGTCACTATCACAGTTACAATTTGTGTTTTTGTCAATGGATATTTTCTATGATGAGCATGATTTGTAACACTAGCGTATCATTCTTTTTTAGTCTGGAGGAGCGGCAAAGAGCTGAAAAGAAGAACAGAGAGGCTAACAGCGAGAAATTTACACCAAGATGGTTCAGCCTAACAGGAGAGGTTACTCAAACTCCTTGGGGAGAATTAGAAGTTTATGAGTACAACAGGAAATACACAGAACACCGTGCTGCAATTGAGAGCTCACACAGTGGCGTGGAAGTGGATGCAAAGTCAGTTGAGTTCAATCCATGGCAATATGGTAACTTATCTTCCTGATAAATTGATTTCATTTGTGTATTTTCTGTTTCCGCAATTAATCTATCCTTTTCTTTTTCTTCTTTTCCAAATTTCCCTTACCTTCTATGTTGTAGTTGTTTGTCAATGTTATCCTAAGAACTTGTTTTAGAGGAATATGTAGGTGAAATTTGGTTCGCATATTTATATGCATCTCTCTGGAACTAATTCCTTTTGGCGAATGTTTTTGCAACTTTTTACCCGTTCATTCGTTCTTTCTTCCCAGCTGTTGACCCGAAGTTCACTAATTTGTGGCAAATTTAAGTCAAAGAGATTTTGTGATGATTGAAATTAGATGGCAAAACCCTTCAAAAGAGGTAGCAGCAGTCCCGAGAGTGTTGGAAGGAATAATAAAATACTATCTTGCTTGTTTAGCGTTAAATGCTAATTGTAACAAAAGATTGAGCATGAATTGGAAGGTCTATCCTTTTTGACCCACTTGGCAGGCGGGAAGACTTGGTTTTGGTTTGAATGGAACAGGTTTTTCAAAAGGTAGTTATTTCAGTAGAAATCTTCTTGGTAGGATAGACTTAGGCATGATGAACACTCTCATTGGTGTTCAACTTCTTGGTCTCAATCCTCATGGGCTTGTGATGAATATGGTTATGTCTAGAATGTGGTTGTGAGTAGGAGAGCTAGCCGTGTAACTAGGTCCATGGATATGGGTTTGGTTCGTCGTCCACTGTAGGAGGCTAGGAGCCTTCCCTTTGGCCGCCCTTCCACGATCCGGCAATTGCAATACTTAGAAACTTCACATACATTCAACCAATTAGCTATTTTTGTAAAGCTACCTTCAATGGCCGGTCGAGAAAAAATTTCATGTGGTGAATAACCTATGGAAGTTTTTAGGGTGGGTTGCACCATGTATCGCTGTGGATTCAACCGTTGTCATTCCGTACACCTCGGCTCAATCCAAGTCCACCATTGTTTCACTCATAAAGTTTTGAATGTTAAGTCCTCGGCTAAAATGAATAATTGATGTTAAACCAGTTATAAATGACTTTTTAAATTAAAAGAAAAGGGAGTCGCTGATGGTACCATATACATTTTTGTGTCGAAAGCAAGGTTTGGTAGATCCCTACCAGTTACTAAGACAACTGAGTGTCCCCTTGCATTCATCTACTGATACTACCACTTTTAATTTCATGCTAGCAAAGACAACAATATTGATTTGATTGGTAAGGACAAGCTCATTATATGTACAACAACTTAACATGAAAGTATTTCTTGGGAATGTGGTGTAGAAAGAGGTCATCTTCATTGACACCATAGTTTCGTTCTTCCTGGTAAATGTCTCTTGATTGCCTTTTGATGGCTCAGAGTCTCTACCGGTTGTTGAATTACGTCTCTGTATTGTTTTACCAAGCAAAGCAACTTGATAACCCATGACTTAAAAACTTTGGTTTCTCTCTCACACCCCCTACATGGCAGCAATGCACAAATGCTTTGAACTCTAGGAGAGTGTTTGATTACGATGCCTTATGAAATTGTAACTGTTGGTCCAATTCACATGGTAATCAATCGAGTGCTTTGATGCACGGTAAGAAGCAGCGTATGATCTTTGTGGCCCATCATTGGCTCATCTCTGAATTACCAACTTGGTTTGGTTTGGATTACCAAGAAGGTTTGGTTAATGGGTACTTGATTTGATTGTCATGATCCAAAACCATAATCCAAACCAAACCAAGTTGTAGAATATGTGGTAAAAAAGTTGGACACTACCAATGATCCATGAAAACCACCTTGCAACTTCCAAATTAGTGTCAGCTTTTCTTTCAGAAAAGAAATGTATCATGCCATCATTATGGAACATCTTCAATGTTTCCTTATTGATAGTGATAAGACATGTTTGGCCCATTAACTTCAATAAGTGAGCTGATCGACTTTTGGAATCTATGAACCGTAGTCGAACTGCGAAGTACTCGGTTCTGATTATGGTTCCGGAACCGAAACCGGTATCTGCCCATTTTGGGGACCGGTTCCGTTTAGGTTAGAACCGCTGGACCGTAGTGATACTATTTCTTTTAATTATATCTTATTGAGGGCTATAATGTCCTTTTCTGGGGCTGTGCAAGTTTTTGGCCTTTTCTTTTCGTTAAGAGAAGTGACAATGAGATTCTGAAGTGCTATTTTAAGAACACTTAGCTGTTCCAAAAGGTGACTGTTTTTTTCAGGGAATACGAAACAAGTTTTATTATTATGGAAGTGGGTCACATCTTTATGTATTACAGATATATATTTTAAATATTCGGAATATTTAATTCATTGTCTAACATTTCGTGTCCCGGACGTGCATAAGAGAAAGCACGAATACGCCAAACAATCGGTAGCAAGAGATTACATTATTAAAATATTAATATTAAAAGTATTGGATGAAAAGACTGACGTAAAATTGAGACAACAGGAACAACAAATATGGGCACGTTCAATGTGATCGGATGTGGCTGACTTCAGGTTCAAAGTGAGGTGGGCTTTAAAAACTTTAAATTTTTTAAAAGAAAAAATAATATAAAATTAAAATTTCAAGTGAGACAGACAGTCGCCCCACCCTGTCACAATGTGGATCCGCCGCGACGTATTTTGGTTACTGCCAGTTTGCAACAATTTCGGATCTTGTTACTGCTCCTTTGATGAAGGATGGATTCATTTCTTTCTCTAGTTGTTGTGGTTAAGGTAGGCATGTTAGACATGGCCGATTTAGAACGGGTATGAAGATTCTAACGAGAACCAAATGGGGCCAGGAATCAGCTGGAACCAGAATCGATCAAATCTGACTCAGAGCCAAAGACTATCATGTTCAGTTTGGGTTTTATCTTTCATGAAATCAGAACCACCAGCACCAACCAACTAGTTTCAAATTCTATCGATTTTTTTTTAGGTTCCAAGTGGTTTAGGACTCAAACCAAAATAAGAACTCAGTGGTTTCGAACCAAAACCAGCTCATTCCCAGTTTGGTTCTGGGTCTTGGTTCCATAAAAACCAGAACTACAGGTTTCGGTTTACCTGGAACAAGCCATGTTACACAAAGTTTCCCTGAATGTGTGTCAACAATATAAGCTTGATTAGCTGCAAGAGTGGTTAGAGACAAGAACATGTCTTTTGTTGCTAGATGGTCCGGCGGAAGTTCGACTCTTGTTGGGCAGCATAGGCCCTAGGCCAAGGAGATTAATGAATTGATGAGTTCAAAGCTAGGGTTAGGGGTGTTCACAGTTTGATTTGGTTCGGATTCTAGCTTCAACCTCAAACCGGTATTTTGAGAACCGAACCAAACTGTGGCATGATCAGAACCACATCAAACCAAACCAAACCAAACCGAATCGAAACTTATTGTAGTGCAAATGGTGAAGGTTGAGGGGTCAGGTAGCGAGCCTCTCCCCTAAAAAAAGTAATTTAATATAATATGGTCAATGAAAAATTAATTTTGGGGTCTGGTTGCACCAATGGCCCATAAACATGGGCATTTATCAGAACTAATAGATCGCATAGAGGCTCAGTTACCCGACAAAACACAGGCCTCATCTCAGGTCCATGGTTCGTGATGGGCTTGTGATTAGAGGCAGAAATTTTGTGTTTTCGGTCTTGCTCATGTCATGTTATATTATCTTCGTGTCAAAAACAGGTCACCCGAGTATTTGTGTCATTTTGGATAGACCCAAATTTGAACTGTTTTGGTTGTCTACATATGTTCACTTTCATGTGATAAATAACCAAATTAAATCAACATTTATTATTGAGATGCCACTAGGTACATTTGAAAATAATGGGTTTGAAGCAGTTTAGTTATATTAATAAAACCAGGTAGCGACATCTCGCTGTCATTTTCACTTGTTCTGTCGGTGCATAACTTGTATTATACAGTTTGCTTTGTTCCTTTACTCGTTTTGCTCCTCTGGAAAGAGATGTATTTTTGGCCTTTCCCCAAAAAAAAAAGCTGAAACGAGCTCGAACACTGGAAGCTCGACTGAGCTCGTCCAATAAATGCTCAGCTGGAGCTTGAGCTCAGTCCTCGAGTCGTTAGGCTCATTTTATTTTCAAGCTTGTGCAAGCTCATGAACAAGCTAGATTAAGTCGTGTTCAATTGAGCTCGTTGAACAAGCTTGAACTTGAGGTCAAATTTGAGTCCAATCAATTAAAAACTCCATCAATTTTGCAGGAAAAACAACAGTAAGATTAAAAAGAAGCCTTTAACTGAGGTTCGGCTCACTTGCAAGTCAAGCTCGGTCCGAGTTCAAAGACCAACTGGTTCGAGTAATTGTCGAGCTAATCTCGGGTAGCTTGCGAAAGGCTGGGTTTAACAACCCATATCACTTAATTTATATAATTTTTGGTTCTTTGATTTTCAAATTTTCTCCACTAAATAGCAATAAAGTATTGTATCATATAATACGGCCTGGGTCTAATAAGGTATTCATAACATTGCTTCCAAGAGTATCGTTCCAAGGGAAAACAGGAAAAGAGGTTCGGTTAGCCTTCGAGGCCTGCATCTGGACATGTTTGGTTCCAACTGTTCCAATCGAAAGCGAACCGGGCTATAAACCAACCAGAACTGAAACAGGTTGAACTAGAACCAGCAGTTCAGAACTCTGCTTAGGCCTTCTTTTATTATTATTTTTCAAACATTTATAGTTTTTACGTTTATATACTTTTGGACTCAAACAGGGATCAGTGGTTCTGGACCAGGACCAAAACCGGTCTGGTTCCAATTCGATTTTGATTCCAACTTCTAAGAGACCGGAACTGTACAGTCCAGGGATGTGGGCCCACTTAATATTGCTAGTAATAACATGACATGGTAAGTGGGTCCCACATTAAATGGACTATCAGCGTAGGGTGAACAAAATGAAATTACATTATTATTAGAGATTAAAAAAATTCGAAAC
Source organism: Brasenia schreberi (assembly GCA_036023115.1). Taxonomy (NCBI): domain Eukaryota; kingdom Viridiplantae; phylum Streptophyta; class Magnoliopsida; order Nymphaeales; family Cabombaceae; genus Brasenia; species Brasenia schreberi. Next base: position 20,247,786 of record JAYKKT010000073.1, on the reverse strand, counting down.
TTTTACTTAACTACAAAGAAAAAAAACATATTGAGGCATCAGCAGGTCTTCATAGCTGCATCAAGATGAGCTAGTTTTGATCTGAGGCAGCTCATTGAAGACTTGTTTCGGTTCCGGTTGCGTAGTTAAGTATATTTAGTTTATTTATAACCTATAAAGAATGTGCCGTCACAGTGGCGGACCTAAAAACTTTTCCGGGTGAGGCGAGGTCAGGCAATCCATTGGTTGGTCAAGTGGTTCAAAACCTGTTCCTCTTGAGCAAGGTCTCCAATTCGAGTCATGTGAACGGATTAAGCCAGTGCTGGGTGAGCTTTACCCCAATAATGGGCTTGCTTGGCTCAAACTCAATTCGCTGGCTCTAGACACCGGTGGTATACTTCCGGAGCGGAGGAGCGGAGTGGAGCGGCTCCGGGCTCTTCCAGTTAATTTATCAGCATCATTCAAATGCTTATACCATTATAAAGAATCCTCCTCCAACAAAGGAGTCCAATTAAGATAACCAAAACCAAACCTTATCCCACACTAAATATGTTTGAACTAACATATTGTACGAAACCATCAGTACAATTATTACCGTTTTTGATGGTTTCGGTTACATGGATTCCCTTGTTTCCTTAAAGCTCGATCTTATGCCATATTAATAGACATGTGACCCTTAGTATGTACATCGTAATTTTTCTGAAGACGGCAACGTGTGACCTGTTAGGGATAAAGCAGGTCATATTTAGGTAGATGCAAGTAATACCAGGTCCTAATGAATCTGGCCTAAATTAGGACCCGAAACCAAATGAGGAAAAAGTATTACTGTTGACCAACTATTTTTCATGTGTACCTGGATAAGATTTGCTCGTCAAATTTAGAAAGGTATAAATATGAACCTAAAAGCTAACTAACAAAGCCACATATGTGACGATATCCTGATAAGTGGTGATCTTGTAGTAACGACAAGCATGGTGTGGATTTCTTCAAGTATGTGGGTCGCACTTTCTGCCACCACTCGAAGTGACTGGATAATTGATCGAGACCGACTGACTCGAAGTTCAGATGGTCCACACAATCAGAGCTCAATTTCAAATTGTGATGTATAAGATCTGTGGCAGATCTACAAACAAATTCGAAAAAAACAAAGAAAAAGTTACTGGAGACGTTTGAATCACTATACATAGTTTGCCCCACCTCGAATGGTTGAATAAGTTGTTTGTCCCACACGACGAAATTCTAGATCCGCCACTGTATGAGATCCTCACCATTTTAAATACTCTATTTCTAGATATGACGGGTTCTTTTGTTGGCTAAGAAAACCGGGTTCTGGTTGTTCATGATTCGCGGGTCTTGAGCAAACCAAAACTAGCAGGATCACCTGGTTCCGCTTCCACAGGAGGAGGAACTGAAGCTGAACCAGGGAGTCCTAGGCTCATTTACAATTCAGGGTCCCGTTGGCCAGTTTCTGTTTCTGTGGTTCGGTTTTGGATCAAACAGTTGAGTGGGCTCCTGGTTCAAAGGTGCCATATAACTATATATCAATTTTTACTTTGATGAACTAGAACTTTCTATCTGAAATATTCCAGATGAGGTAAGAATTATCAACTTTAACTGTCATTTTCACCCCCTTATATTGTCAAGAGCGTTGTGACGTTTCTCTCCAATGTGATGTGATTACACACACACACACACAAGCAACAACATGGCCTCACATGATGCAAAGAAATTTTTTCTCTTTCCTATTTCATAGGAATCTCTTTCTTTCTCTCTCACACACACACTTGTGGAATAGAAGTGCGATGGGGCTGGTAAACAAGCTAGCTTACGATTTACAATACGGGCTAGCTTTTGTATGCTTGTTCACGTCAAGATGAGGAGGTCGTCAAGCTTGTCTCTCTGAGTGGACTTCACGAGCCAAGCTGCGCGGAGACCACTTTGTTCTTGTTCAGATCGTTTAGGTCATGAGCCAATCCAGCTGAACCTAGCCGATCAATGACCACCTCAATTTGTTTACCGTCCCTATATACATAATTTAGAGGCAAAATGTTTAACCATTTAGTTACTATTACAATTAGATTATTTCTAAAGCATCATTTCTAAATAAATTGTGAACCATCTGATTTAAGTTCTCTCTCTCTCTCTCTCTTATATATATAAATTAATTCCTACACAGTCTAGTATATGCATATTCATGCGCTCTTTACTTTTATGAGGCATGTGCATCATTTAAAAAATTGTAAAGATGTTCAATAAAATATAAATAGCATATTTATTACACTGATGTTCACAAAAGTTAAGGTTGAGAATGAGTAATTATATGTTAGAGAATGCAGGATCTATTCAAAACTCTCTTTATCACACACACTTATGTGTGTGTGTGTGTGTATATATATATATATATGTGTGTGTATGTGTGAAAAACATTGATGCTACTCACTTATATTCAATAATTATTTTTTAAGAGCATGAGTATATTTTTTGAAGGTTGTAAGAATATTTGAAAAATTATGAATAATTAATGTCACCAAAAAATAATGATCGTCCATGAATGAATAATGTCAGTGGTTGGCAGGCGTCACTCTTTATCTCTCTCTCACATATATATAGGCAATTTGAGATGTGCTGGTCTTGGTTTGCTGCTTTCCACAGTTTAATCAAAAGAGAAGCTTGAAACAAAACCTTGCTGATTTTTTGTCTCGATTGATATTTTTCTTCTTTAATTGTTGGCTTTGGTGAAAAAATCATCACCCTGTGGTCACACGTAGATCTGAGCTAGCTAGCTAATACAAACGATATTATGAGGAAGTCAAATTTGATACAAATAAAAAGTGAGCTAGCTCGGTTGAATCTAAGGGCTTGGAAGCAGCTAGCTCGGGCTAGCTCATGTGTATATGTGTGTGTATATATATATATATATATATATATATATAATTCCTTTTAAAATTTACTTATTTATAAAGATACCAGATCACCGTCAGTTTGACCGGCTGCGAAAGCTTGGCCTCCACGTATCCGACCGAAGAAAATCCGATTAAGTTACTTGTCACCACGATGTCTGTGAGCCGTCCATCTTCCCATGGGCAGTACAGGTCTACGATTGGGAAACATAACTCCATTTATTCCCCCGGCGTCGTTCCGTTTTTCGTTGTATTATTAAAGAGATTGATGAAATTAACTAGGGCGCTTCGCTCATTTGGCAACGAGCGTTAAGGACAAGCAATTGACGAATAAGTTCGAAGAGGGAGGATGCGAGCTCACGTGGTGGGGACGAGCATGAGACGAGGAAATGGGAAGAAATCGGCGATCCGTAAACCGTCAGCGGCAGCCGGTGCGCGAGGGGAGATCCAACGGCTGACAGGCCATGCGTTACTGATCCCTTCTTCGCTTTTATTTTCGCTTTTTTAAACGTCGATACCCCACAGTCAGCCTATTTACTCCTTACGTAGCGTCGCTCTCTCTCTCTCTCTCTCTCTCTCTCCCTCTCCGTGGCGCTCTCGTGCTCTCTCTCTCTATACATTTACATATATATATATATATATGTATATGATCGTCTTAGAGAGAGATCAGACCATCTTTTGTCTTTCCCATTTCTCATGTCGACAAGGATTTATTCCATCAATTATTGTCACAAGTTTTTCTCTTGGGGAGTAGGGATATTTATATGTTTGGTTATTTGTATATAGAGAAATATCTTATCGGGTTTGATGAAAATACTGACGTTCTTTATTCAAGAATGAAAATACTGACGTCCTTTATTCAAGAGCTAACAAGGTATCTAATCTTTGGTTCTCAACATTATCTTGGAATTTTGGGAGGAAACACTGTTCCTGTGCCGAGGGAATTTGTGTATGTGTCTGGGAGTATCTGACTCTGTTGAGAGAGAGAGTTGTCTCTTCTTGTGGTGGAAGGCAATCTAGTGAGCTGCGTTTTATGCATGTTTTCATGGATATCATCTGATTCTGCAGGGTTTCGTATTGTTCTTAAGATTGAGCTCAGAAAATTGGTAATCTGGTGCAGAAATTAGCGTCCGCGATGCTGAGGTGGATAGTAAATGACATTAGTGACATTTTGCTTACTTGAAGTTTGTGGGATTCCGTGGTTTCTAGGTATGGGATGCAAGAATTTCTAAGATTTTATCCGCCCATTTTTCAGCTTTTTTTTCCAGTTGCTGTGCATGGGTTCAGTTTTAGTGATTTGTGTTACAGGCATTAAAACTCATTTATCTCAGATTTCAATATCTTGAAATTTTCTCTTGAAGGTTGAGCCTAATAAATCTCAAAACACATGAGGGATGGGGAATTCCATGGATTTCGGTCCTGTGTGTCAAAGGCATCTGTATGATCTGCTAATGTTTTCTTTCTGATTCCATGCTAAGCTGCAGGAAAGCCTGAAAATTCATGAACTTATGAAGTACCTTGCATGGAGTTTAGAATCTAGATCATTGTAGAACACATCCACTGTTTGTCTCCTTTGACTTGTGAAGGGTTTCGATGATTATGGATCCGACGATGGAAGACTTGTTGGCGTTCCTTAATGGGTTTAAAGTAGAGGATCCTTTCCAAGATATTCCTTTGATTCTGCCTGATCCACCTCCATTTGTTCTTCATGCTGCTCCTTGCTCTGATGTGGGTTCAGTTCCAACTCCTTGCGAGCGGCCAGAGGACTGTGAAATACAATCTGATATACTTCTGAACTACATAAGTCAGATGTTAATGGATGAGGATATGGCAGCAAGAACTTGTATGTATCAAGAATGTTCAGCTCTTCAAGCTACCGAGAAACCCTTCTATGATATACTTGGTGAGAAGTATCCTCTTTTACCAGATAGTCGCCTTGGTGATGGTCCTGAGAACCCGGAAGATGGTAGTGATTACACAGGAGATAGCAGCCATAGCCAGGATTGTGGTAGCCATATTAGTCACAGCAGAAAGAATGGCAGTGACTCTAATTGGATTTCTGATCATGTTGACTGCATTCACCAAAACGAGTTAGTTTCCCCTGTTTCAACTTTATCTATTAGCTACTCAAATCAATCGTCCTTCAACTCCCCTATGAGTGGCCAAACTAATGTTGTAGAAGATTACAGAGAGGTGTCAGTCGAAAGTATCACACTTCCTGAAATCTTTGACACACAACATGTCTTGCAGATCCAGAGAGGGAGGGAAGAAGCAATGAAGTTCCTCCCAGGAGGTATTTTACCATATAACCTGCCAGTGAATGGATTACCTGGAGGCTTAGAGCCGGAAGCTAAAGAGTTCTTTCCAAATAACAGTGTGGTAATTGACTTAGAAAGCAATGGGTTACCTCTGGTCTCAAAACCAGAAGTCAAGGAGTTTCTTCCTATTGACAACTTTGTAATAAACTTAGAACCCAACGGATTACCTGATGTATCAGATGCCGCAGCAGGTTGTATTCCCAACAGTGGCGTGGTTGTCAATCTGACCAGCGATAATTCACCTCAAGAATTAACGAAGGAAGCTGCAAAGTTTGTTCCAAAAGATAATTTGGTCTACAATTCATTGCTGAGGGACTTAAAACAGGAACCCACGAAGTTTCTGCCAAATGGTAACTTGGTAATTGACCTAGAAAGAGCAGGGCCGCTGCAAGATGTCAAGCTGGCTGTTAACAATGGCTTCAAAGTGGGAAAAAAGGATGAAAGAGAATCCTCATATGTGGAACCATCTGAAGCTGATGATCAGAATAAGTCAAGGAGACATAAGAACCCTCACTGGGAATACAAAAAGTTAGAAACGGGTAGGAGGTGTAAGCACTCAGCAATAAGCTCTTCATCAGAAACCATACGATCCGAGATGTTTGATCATGTTTTGCTATGTAGAGAAGGTAAGTGTTACGAGTCAGCAACTAATCTCCGAGAAACGATGGAGCATGTCAATGGAAAAAATGTGCGTAATGGGCACTCGAAAGGATCTAATGGCACAAAGTCTCGTGGTAAGAAGCAGGGTAAGAGTGAAGTGGTGGATCTGAGAGCTATACTTATTCACTGTGCTCAAGTTGTAGCTGCAGATGACTTTCACAGTGCAAACGAACTCCTAAAGCAAATCCAGCAGCACTCTTCAGCCTATGGTGATGGTACTCAGCGGTTGGCACATTGGTTTGCAGAGGGTTTACAGGCACGATTATTCGGTACTGGGAGCCAGATCTATACTGCACTTTCAGCTAAAAGATCTTCAGCTGCAAGCATCTTAAAAGCATATCAATTATATTTAGCTGCTTGTCCTTTCAAGAAGCTTTCTCATTACTTTTCAAACCAAACAATCTTTAATGTAGCTGAGAATGCAACCAGACTGCATATCATTGATTTTGGTATCCTTTATGGGTTTCAGTGGCCAAGTTTCATTCAGCGTCTTTCAGGAAGACCAGGTGGTCCTCCGGAACTCCGGATAACAGGAATTGATTTCCCCCAACCAGGTTTCAAACCTGCTGAAAGGATTGAGGAGACCGGGCAACGGTTGTCAGAATATGCTCACATGTTTAATGTCCCATTCAAGTACAAAGCAATAGCATCAAAGTGGGAAAATATTAAGATTGAGGATCTTGACTTGGACGATGATGAAGTGCTGGTTGTAAATTGTTTGTACAGAATGAGGAACCTGCTTGATGAGACAGTAGTTGTGGATTGTCCGAGGAACATTGTGCTAAACAAGATTAGAAAGATGAACCCGAAGATTTTTATTCTTGGAATAGTGAATGGAGCATACAGTGCTCCTTTCTTTCTAACAAGATTTCGGGAGGCACTGTTCCATTTTACAGCACAATTTGACATGCTCGAGACAAATACTCCTCATGATCATCCGGAAAGGATACTTATAGAGGGGGAAATATTTGGTCGTGAAATCCTGAATGTTGTTGCTTGTGAGGGTTCCGAGCGGGTTGAGAGGCCAGAGACTTACAAGCAATGGCAGGTTCGGAATCAGCGTTCTGGATTCAAGAAACTTCCTTTGAAAAAAGAAATTATTAACAAAATAAGAGATAAAGTGACGGAGATATACCATAAGGATTTTGTGGTTGATGAAGACTCTAGGTGGTTGCTGCAAGGATGGAAAGGAAGGATACTCCAATGTCTTTCAACATGGGTTCCTGCAAACCGTCACTGAGCCTTTTTACACCATTTATCTCTTTATGGGTGATGCATTTACCCGCTGTTGCTTGCAGTATTTCCTGGTTTTATCTATGAAATTCTTGTCTAAATGAATCCAAATATGAGGTAGCTGAAATAGAGGCATGCCAATGCAAATGAGTCAGATGCTAACCCGTCGAACTTTCCAGCTATCAGCAGGATGTTAACATGGCCACCAATATCACAAATTTGCCTGTCCGGGACCAGAGCACACTAATGGAACTGCCAGTTTTGCAGAAGCAAGGTTCACAACGAAGATACTCAAGTGATCTTTTCAATCATTTATGTATCTGAACAAGTCACCTTAGCATCAGTTTCATCATTGTACCTGCATCTCTCCTTGCATAATGACCAATATAATTACAGTGGTGCACTGAAAAGGTGATATTTGCATACAAGAAGAGACCTAAGAGTTCCATGGGGGCCCATGAGTGTCACTGATCTATATGTGCCCACACACACATATATATAGAGAGAGAGGTATGGGAAAAGGCTTAGTTGTTCCTTTTGTATATATATATATAGAGAGAGAGAGAGAGAGAGATTCTCTATGAACTTTTCGTTCCATGAGGAACATAGTCATTTGGTACAGTGATAGGCAAAGAGGAAAACTGAAGCCCTACCGGAATAAAAAGCCTTCAAGGTTTGGATCACAATTTGTGCCATTAAACAAATAGTTGGAATACCCAATCTCGAAGGGCCATATATTCTTCTTGCTGATCAATGATGATTACAATATCGGGTAACCCTTTTGCATATATTTATACCACCCAGATAGAATATGTGTCCTATCATGTCAAATGCCTTATGATCAATAATACTACGAAAGGTGTTTTTCTTTCTTCTGATTGATAATCTGGAGAAGCTACTTCTTGAGGGTCGTTCAACCCAGTGCAAAGTCCCAGGCCTGGACCCTTATGTACCGGTACCATACCCACCACTAGGCCCACCAATGATATCGGATGTATTGGTCTATCAGGTCCACAATATCAATTGCTGCTGGAAGTGGTTGTTGCAATAGGAGCACTCTGTAAGGTAACCGGAAGCATCTGCACCGGTCAGCTGCATGGTGAAGTCAATAGTCAGTGGGGCTTAGCATACTGAAAAGTCTGTATGAATACAAAAGCAATGACCTTGCAGAAGTTGTCCGTGGATGCCTGCCTGCACAGTGTCTCATTGATAGCAAGAGATCATGAATATGTTATTGATGCTTTCTCCATATATTCAGGGTTTCCATATGGACTTTCTTAGTGAGTGAACTTGCTTTTGTACAGTGGTATGGCTAGACAAAGGGGAGATCTGAAAACCAAAAGCAAGAACCTGAAAGACCCACATTCTTAGACTGTTATTGCCCTTTCTTACAGGCTGCATTGTTGTAAACAAGGTGTGAAATGAGCCTAACTAGCGAACCTAAGCGAGTCTTTGGCTTCGTCAGATACATGTTTGTCTTTCTCATCAAAGATAGGAGCTGCAAGCTAGATGATTTCTATGCATTCTGTAATGTAAAAATAAAGCACTTGTCCAATAGTCGAGCCTACACCCATCTGAATGATTAAGATGAAAATAAAAAATTTGTCAACGCAAATGCATAAATACATTTAAGAAAAACTTCTTGACTACAAAAAAGTTTTTCTTTTGATATATGTGAATCAAATTTGTCATATATATATATATATATATATATATATATATATATATATATATATATATATATATATATATATATATATATATATAGAGAGAGAGAGAGAGAGAGAGAGAGATTGGATATTGGCCACCACCGCCGGAGTAGGCATGTCAGAACAGAACACCACCTCCACTATATAACAAGAACCCAATCTAGGCAAGATTAATCTCCGGGAAAAGATGTGGCTCAACCATCTCTTAGCCCTCAGTCGTAGCCATTCAGCATCATTCGTCTAGTGCAGCAGTGCCTTCTTATCCAGAGGTTACCGAAGGACTCCACTTTAAGGCTAACTTATCCAATTATACAAGCCAGATTCATACCAAGCAGCTTGCCCAGGAGAGAGAGAGACAGTTCAACTTTTGTAATCAATTGCCGTGACTGTTCTGAAATGATGGTAGTTGTTGACGTGGCAGTCCCTTGTTACTATGAACTTAATTAGGCTTAATAATGATCATTTCTTCTGTTGAGAGAGATAATCAATCCAGAATAGTCAAGTCCATCAATCTAGATTGGGACTGAATATCCAAAGGTTTGGGGATCATATATCAGCTCTTCATTTGAACCCAGCACGATAAGTCTTAGATCATATAATCTCACGGGTTACATTCAGGGGATGCAGCCAAACCGTTTCATCTAAGCTAAGAATTTGTAGTAAGCCAAATGTCCTGGGCAAAAAAGGTAGGATTAGAACAACTGAATCCGGAAATCAGACTAATATAAACATAACTCCAATTAGTCATGTTTTTCCTAACATAGGTGTCGTGATTAGAGATAGTAACTTGTCCTAGGCACTAACATGAAATATACTGTTGCATTAATCATCATAGGCACTAAGGCGAAGCATACTTTCAGGTTAATCATGCTTCACATCTTGAAAATGAGTTCATTGAAGACACTAAAGCTTCAAAACCTCTGAGCGATCGCCTCTGAACGAAGAAATCCCCATTCAAGTAGTGAGGAGAACGACCGCACCAGAGTCTTCTCATCCTTCCTCTATGACTTGCAAAGCTTACGCTTTCCTTTTTTCCTAATCATCTTCCGCCAGATGGGATGATCCGAGGATAGCCCAACCGAGGATAGAAAGATTGAACTATTTCATTCTTTCCATCAAGGAAATGAATGATTTGCTGCATAGTGAGGAGATTTGATGGTTCCAAAGGTCGCGGGTCAAATGGCTTAGGTGGTCTGGGGTTGCTTGAAGTCGGATGCTTTGAGCTTGTCTTGTGGCTGGCTGAAAGCCTCGTCCTCATTGGCTCAAGGTCGAAAATATTAAATTAAATAATGAATATTGAGCAACTAAAAAGCAGTTGGTTTGGGGGTTCAGCTCATGAATGCCTAGCATTTTCTCACAACTACGTGGGGTTGACTAAGTGAATACAACATGAGGATGTTACTCGTTGTACTAGTACTCTTGCCTGAGAATGCTTAATTTGGAAGTTTAGATGGGATATGACGCATTGATGCTGAAAATATTGCACTCCCATTAAAACATCAGACAAAGTTTTAAGCTGGTTGTTACCTAACAAACTCTTCTCCTTTATTTAGGCTTGGGAGTGGCTGTATAAGGGTGAAATCTTACCATAGACCGAGTTGGAAAAAGAATACTATAAGCAAAAAGCAATTCAGGGAAGTAAAAGGACTTGTATAGTTAAAAGCAGCAAGAGAATTGAAGTTCAGGTGTGTTTGGATAAAAGGGCACAGGGACGGTTCCCTGAAGTTGAGAAAGATTTGGCAGATCACCTTGAACATGGCCCCAAGAAATTTCGCCATAGTGTGCACAGCCTGGTAGAAACCCTCCTTTTCTAATGCCCAAATTGTGATGGTAGTTGTGTTATTGTCTATGGAAAAGGCTTTGCCTAATCCAAGATACACACAGAGCTATATAAGAAAGGAAATGCAATGTCCCATGCACACAAAGCTATTTGTATTAAAAATCAAGAAAGACATACCTTGGGATTTTAATGTTATTCGAGTGGCGAGCTGTTCTCACCAAACCATCTTGGAGGATCAAACCCCGAACCACCTACAAAAGTAAATAAACAGATGGTGTTAAAATTGCAAAGGTCGGCATTTTCATCATTTACGTATGTTATGAAGCCAACCATACTTCTATGCGCACATGACCATGAGATGATGAAGGAGAGGAGTTTGTGGGCATGGCTCTACATAGATACATTTGTAATAAGTGTAATAGACTTGGGATTTTAATGTTAATTCGAGTGGCGAGCTGTTCTCACCAAACCATCTTGTTGGATCAAACCCCGAACCACCAACAAAAGTAAATAAACAGATGGAGTTAAAATTGCAAAGGTTGGCATTTTCATCATTTACCTATGTTATGAAGCCAACCATACTTCTATGTGCACATGACCATGAGATGATGGAGAGGAGTTTGTGGGCATGGCTCTACGTAGATACATTTGTAGTAAGTGTAATAGAAAAATTGGGAACTTTTACGTAAACAGCCCTACCATCATTGCAATGGTTCCATCCTTGATGAAAGTCTTATATGTTACCCGTGTATACCTCTTCAAGTGGAGATTGTAAGTTTTCTGAATTCCTTTTATTGAATGAGATAATCTATATTCAATCAGAGCTGCTGGTTGCTGAAGATAGCCCAACGGCTAGTAAAGTAGCCGTTGGGAAACTCTCATGGTGGCTCTAGTGGCCCTGGTACTGATGGTCTGTCTTTGGTGACCTATAGATTCGCTGGGATCTGATTACACACAAACTTATGGGCCCTATTGGTCCAACCCTACTATATTTTAACACCCCTCCTCAAACTTACATTGTGTATACCAAAAATTTGTTTTAATCCTTCATGTGTGAACACACGCTCATTGTTTCAAAAGAAAAATGTTCAACTGCAGAAATCTTGTCTTGTGATCTACCTTAAGACATACTTACAACAAAACTTATACAATTAATCCCCAATGAAAATATTAAGAGCCCATAACTACAAGCTTGAAAACCTATGTTTTCAAAGAAGTTCTTTAATGAAAAACATTTATCATCTATGTATGATCGTCAAATATAACAAATAATTTCATGAATCAACACAAACTCGTGATATTACAAAAAGGCCTTGTATATCAAATGAGCTTTAAGACTAAGCTCAAACCCTATTTTGAAGGACAAACTTGAACCCAAACAAGCTTTAAGGTTAAGTTAAAACCATACAAATCAAACAAGTTTTAAGGCTAAGCTCAAACCATCAAAATCAATCAAATGTCACGACCCTTAAATAAATCACAATCTCAAAAGTAATTTTATGATTCCAAGAATAAGATAATCCACCAAGATAGAACAAAAGAGGTTTTAAATATATATGAAAAGATTTATAATCAACTTAATATTTTTTAAGAATCTTTTCAATATAAATTGTGCCTAAAAAACAAGAATTATTTTAATGTAATTTTTATCATTCGCACAAAATGCTTAAAATATAGCAAATGAATAATCAATATTCAAGGTAAAACTTTGTATCAAATACAAACTCTTCCCATGTAAGGAATCACCCTTGCATGGCCGCTCAAGCCCGAATAAAGGAGGAGGGTTACGTTAGGCTTCCGACAACTAGCGTAAAACTTTGTCAGACTTATCTATCATAGATTCTATAAATTATAAGCATTGTGTTGGGGCGTTCCCTCTTAGTGACGCACTACATAGCCCGAGTACAGAAAAAAGTAAGCAAGGGTCTCTACATATTCGTCCGGATGTAGTGAATCAATTGCGAAGAGGGTTCCCACATCATGGACAGGTGTAGGTAAAGAAATTAGTCCCGTTACATTTTCGCCCTAATATAGTGAACAAGTTACAACGAGGGTCTCCGCATTTTCATAATAGACGGCTGCGGGAGTAAGGAAGCTAGTCCTAGATAATAAGATTTGTATTGGTACTTTGAATATTGGAACATTTACCGGCAAGTTAACGGAGGTGGTAGATACTATGATTTAGAGAAAGATTCACATTTTCGTTTAAAGAGACAAAGTGGGTTAGAGAAAAAGAAAAGGAGATTGAGAATACATGTTTTAAAAAAGGAAAAGGCTCGAAATGGAGTTGGTATTATTATAAAGATTTAAAGGATAATATAGTAGACATACAACAATATGGTGACTGAATTATGATAGTTAAATTAGTGTTAGGAGTAGAGGTTTTGAATATAGTTTGTGCTTATGCAAGTAGGATTAGAAGATAGTATAAAGAAGGCTTTTGGGGAGGAGTTAGATAAGGTAATTAAAGAATTCCACAAAGGGAGATGATTTGTTTGGGAGGAGACTTAAAATAGACATGACGATAAAGATGCATTAGGATATCAAGGTATTCATGAAAACTATAATTTTGGGGATATAAATGAGGAGGGTAGGGAGATTTTAAATTTTGCTATAACTTTTGATCTCTTTATAGCAAATACAATTTTAAAAAATGAGATGAACATTTAATTACTTATAAGAGTGGCTTGTCACAAACACAAATTGATTATTTTTTTTTAGGAAAAAAGATAGATCATGTTGTAAAGATTGTAAAGTAATTCCAAGAGAAAGCTTAACTATTCAACGTAGACTTTTAGTAATAGATTTGTAGGTAAAAAAGTGGACAAAGAAGAATAGAGTTGATGGTGGAACCTCAAATGTGAGAAAGCAAATATATTTAAACATAAAGTTCTTCAAAGAGATGCTTGAAATTATATAGGTACACCTTATGATATATGGAACAACATAACTATACATATTAGGAAAGTGTCAAAAGATGTGTTATGCGTATCTAAAGGAGGTGTACCAGCACAAAAAGAAGCTTAGTGGTAGAATGAAGTGGTGCAAGATAAAATCAAGGCAAAGAAGGCATGTTACAAATTGCATTATGCTAAGAAGACTAGTTAAACTTTAAAGGCTTATACAATCAATCACACAAGGCTTAACATTTATTAAATACAAGATAAGTATTTATAGAGAGAAAGAGAGAGGAGTGAAAGCCATGTTGAAGATAGCCCAATGGCTACTCGCTAGTAAAGTAGTCGTTGGGGGGCCGCTGATGGCCTGACCCTAGTGGCCAAGGTCCGCTGGAACCTGATTACAAACAAAAACTTATGGGCCCTATTGACCCAACCCTATTACATCTTAAGAGAGATATTGACGTGCATAACATCATCAATGCCACACACCACAAAATTGAACATGTTTTGTTGATTCAAACCAATTTCGGCATCCATACCAGGTCCTGCAAGTCTGAACCATTCTATGCAAGAAAGATCAAGACTTCAAAATCCGTCTAGGTATACCCAATCAGTGTTGTCTGACGCGTATCGTATCGTGTATCGCTGGGCTCCACGATACGGGCGTATCGTATCGTATCGTATCGTATCGTACTTTAATATTAAAATAATGTAAAAATAATTAAAAATTAATAAAAAATCGAAAAAAATCAAGAAAAAATCAGGAAAAATCTGATAATTGCTTTAAATTCATATAATGTAAGTTTAGTACAGATTGAGCATTCAACATTGAACAATTGCATCCAAATTTATATATTTTGAATCCAAAAAATAAAATACAGACATAGTTTACACTTTACAGTACACTACAGTCTACAGTTACATATAATGTTACATTTTACAAATTGTAATCAGGATCATCAACTAAATAATCTTCATCTTCTCCTTGTTGCAGATCCTCATCATCATCAGCCACGCCCACACCTTCTTCTTCAAAATCAAATTCTTCATCTCCATAATGTTGTTGCGCTCCTTCCAAATTAATCCAGGCAACGTCTTCTTCTGTTAGGAGGGCATTTTCTTCAGTGTCTTCCATAACCCAATCTTCTAATATATCAAAATTATCCAAACTTATTGGATCGAACTGACTTTCTTCTCTATTTACTTTTTTTAATTGCCTACGACACAAACAAAGATAAACAATTAGTAAGTAATATTAACAATTCAAAACTGAAGTTAAATAATATCGAATTGAAAATTTGAAAGTAATACAACATTACCTTTCACGAAGGCGCATGTTACAACGAATATAAACCAAATCATTAAGCCTTTTGTGTTCCAACCTGTTGCGCTTTTTTGTATGGATGTGTTCAAAAACACTCCAATTTCTTTCACAACCTGTTGCACTACAGGTTTGGCTTAAGACTCTAACTGCAAAATCTCTAAGGTTTGGACAATCACTTCCAAACCTGTTCCACCAAACATCTGTAAAGAAAATATAAACATTAGAGACATAATAATCCACAGTAATGTAAGATGGAACTTAAATATCAAAATAAACAATGTACTTGGACGCATCGTAGAGCGGTTGCGAATTGCAACAGGCAAACCCATCAAGTGAAGAGCATTATCATATATCTCCATCTCTCGATGTATCGCATCTACTATGCTCTCATCAGGGACTAATCTGTCGATGCATTCAATGATTCCTCGATTAACCTCACCGTCCCTTTTGAAGGTTGCTGAGTACCTCAATGATGGGTTTAGATAGTAGGCTGCTGCATGAATAGGCTGATGCAATTGTTTATTCCATCTACTATCAATTATTTTCCACACGGGCACATAATCTCTTTTTTTTCCATTAAAGTTATTTCTGATTGCTTCTTTTGCCCTGTCCATGGATTCATAAAGGTAGCCCATAGATGGTTTCTCCTCGCTGTCAGCCAATCTCAAAACTTTCACTAAAGGACAAGTAATTTTCAATAATCTGATACATGCATTCCAAAATGAACTTCTAAAAACCGTTTCTGCAATCTCATTTAACTTTCTGTTCCTTCTGTTTTGTGGCAACTCTGCAAATTGTTGCCACTCATCTGAGGAGAACATTCTCTTTAAAGCTTGCTTCTGTCTCACAATACTCTGTACAGATAAGAAGTTTGTTGCGAACCGAGTTGCAGCTGTGCGAAGAAGCTCTGCACCTTCTGTGTATCTCCTCATCATACATAAAATAAATGCATGGTTGTAAATAAATTTTGTAATATCTTGGCAACACTCAGTTGCTGCCTTTATTTCATCCATCTCACCGATGTCCTCGAGGATGAGATCTAAACAATGGGTGCACATGGTGTCCAGTAGAAAGTCCCATAAATATCAGCTAACTCCTTTCCGGCTGCTTTGTAGTTAGCTGCATTATCTGTAATCAATTGGACTACATTTTCTAGCCCAACCTCTTGTATAACCTTATCAAATTCCTCTCGTAGGATCTCTGCAGTGTGCCTCTCCTCTGACATATCTAGAGATCTCAAAAACATGAGTCCTTTAGGACAATATACAAGAAAGTTTAGCAATGTCCTTCCTCGCCTATCGGTCCATCCATCTGCCATGATAGTGCATCCTGTTTCCTTCCACGATTGTCTCAAAGTCGAACAGTATTGCTGCACTTCAATCACGGTCTGATCTAATATCTTCCCTCTCAACTTCTGATAAGAGGGCATCCTGTATCCTGGACCAATGTTAGCAATTGCATCTGCCATTGCTTGAAAATGAAAACTGTTTGCTGCATTAAATGGAATGCATGTATCATAAAACCATCTGCCCACTGCAAGGTCTGCTTGATCGTGCAGTTGTTCTGAAGCCATAGCAGCACGAATTCCTGGCTGAGCACCAGGTGTAGTGGAAGGAGGAAAGAACGAATGTATGCTAGAAGAAGAAGCTCTTCCTCTACTCCTTCCTGAACTTCCTCTTCTGCCACCTCCAAAGTCTTCAGATGCAACCCTCTTTCCTCTGCTAGGTGCTCGCGAACTGCTACTACCAATATCTGTTCTAGCATCTGAAGGCAAACTATCAGTGAATCCAACTCCAGTGGCAGTAGCATCATCAGCTTCTTCACACATCTGGAAATCATCCTTTTGTTGTCTCCTTTCCTGTATGCTCTCAATCATCTGCAAGCATTGCCATTTAATACCTTCTGGCACACTTCTAACTCTGCCTGTGCATGGAGCAACTTCTTTCCTGGTTCCTGCTAGGTGGTGTTTCAACCTTGAAATTCCACCACTAACCACCTTTTCACAAAATAAACATCTGATTTTTAACCTTGAACCCTCAACTGGTATACCCCACTGCCATGCCGGATCATCAGACTTTGAATGAGAGTCTCTACCACCCCTTCCTGCCATCTCAATGGAGTACTTTAATTCAAACAAAAACCTGAAAATAAAAGCACTTCGTAAATCCCCCAATCTTCAAATAACACTCAAATCGAGTGTCTCCCACTTCATGAATGCAATAAAAATCGTATACACACACTTAATAACTTCATATTTTGTCATTCAAAAAAAAAAACCCGAAATAACACAAAAAACAATAAATATAAAGGAAAAAAAGGAAAAAACATTAAAAATATACCTAAATCCGAGTTTGGAGGCTTGGACGGACACCGTAGGGCACGATTTTAGAGCTTTGAACACCAAGGAGGCGAAAACCGACTCTTAGGGAGCTTGAAGAACCCAAAAGGAGAGAGGAAACCCGCGAAAAATCGCGGGTTTCCCTCGGCCCGGGACCCTTTATAAGGGTCCCAGGGCGTATCGCCCGTATCGTACGATACGGGCGATACGCACCGTATCGTGCGATACGGGCCGTATCGCACGATACGGGCCGTATCGCACGATACGGTGCGATACGCCCGCACCTGCGATACGGGGGCCCGTATCGTATCGTGGTGGCCCACGATACGATACGTATCGCACCGTATCGTACATACGGTGCGATACGGACAACACTGTACCCAATTTCTAGCAAGCTCATTTAGCAATTGTCTCATACCTCAGTTAGAACATTTGTGTGCCAAGAGAGGTCTTGGCAAAACCCCTGGCTTCCGAGATTCAGTCAGCCTCCTGATACAAGCATTTTAAACTGCCCCACTGATGCAGGTTTCAAGTAAAATCACTGCATCAATGAGGTATTCTTTTGCCAAATCGTGTAATACAACAACAATAACTAAGCCTTTTCCATAGGACTCAATCACGTGACATTTTAACATTTAACTTAACATAAGCTAGATCATTCTTTATTGTTTTCTTGCTACACTTTTGTGGTCTTCTTTTTTCTCTTTTAACATTTTTACAATCTAGAGCTTCCTTTGATCGTCTTTCTACGTGTCCAAACTATGTTAAATGATTTTTCCTCATTTTGTCATCTATAGGTGTCACTCTCAATTTGTTTCTAATAACTTCATTATGTATACAGTCTTTCCTTATTCGACCACTCATCCATCTCAAGATCTTCATTTCTGTCTTGTACATCTTTTATACATGTTGATAATAAAGCATACCGGATCGAATTGTTGCTCTATAATATTTACCTAACATCTCCATCAATCTCAAGAATTGACCCTAAG
Organism: Brasenia schreberi; assembly: GCA_036023115.1. Taxonomy (NCBI): domain Eukaryota; kingdom Viridiplantae; phylum Streptophyta; class Magnoliopsida; order Nymphaeales; family Cabombaceae; genus Brasenia; species Brasenia schreberi. Next base: position 20,229,653 of record JAYKKT010000073.1, on the reverse strand, counting down.
TATTCAAAACTTTCCTTGCAAGTGATATTATGTGTGTCAATCTTAATTTCTACGTTATTTGAAGTAATTGAATGATCAAACTTACATTTCATATATTTTATTTTTGTTCTACTAAGTCAAAACCTTTTACTTTCTAATGTTTCTCTCCATAGTTCTAATTTCCTATTAATTTTTTCCTTAGACTCGTTCACTAATACAATGTCATCCACGAATTACACCAAGAACTTCATCTTAAATATATTTTATTAACTCGTCAATAACCAACACAAATAAATATAGACTTAAAGTTGATCCTTGATGTAATCCAATACTAACCTTAAAGAAATTTGTCATTCCTTTACAAGTCTTAATAAAATGGTGTAATGCGCAGGTAAATTCATCTCTTGACACCTCTGCTATTCCAAACTGACATCTTCATAGCATTAATATATCTTTAAGGGGCAGTCACACGCCACACCTGCTTAGTTCAACGGCATATCTATACATTCCTTTTCTTCCTCTGCCCCCTGGTGAGCCATGGTTGCCTGGCTACAGGAGACTAGCATAGGTGTGGATGTTGGTCCTTCACCTTTTCCTTGAAGATCTAAGTCTGGCAGGGCAGGGTACGAGAGTATTGAACCTTTTTCATCTACCTTTGTATGCAGAGGACTAACCTCCAAAGACTCTTTGCAGTTGGCCCCGGATTGGGGACATGTGTTTCATCATCGTGGCTTGAAGCTGCATCAATCACTTGTTTGTATGTTGAACTGCGTCTGTTGGGAGTATTTGCTTTGAAGGTTTTCCCACCATGTCCAGATTGATTCTGTTGTCTTTAGCTTCTCTCTTCTTTATCTCCCCAACCTTGTGGCCTTTCACTTGTATAGCCGTTCCTGAAGCTCTTTTGAAGGGTTGGGTTGTGCTTATGGTATTAGTGAGATCGTCTAAGGGGGCTCTTGTTTTTCTTTTTGGTCATCGTCTTCTTCCCTCAATACTGCAACTAAAGACAAATGGAATGTCGACTTGTGTATCAATCTTTGGTTATTCCCTGGTCTCATTGTTCTGCTTGATTTCAGCTTGCCCTCTTGTATCTCTATGTTGACGTCCCCTTCTTTGTTTCTGGGCTAGCATCCAGGGTCCATACTGGACGTTGCTGGTCTAGTTAGTGTTATCTCAGGATTGTTCCCTTCCCCTTCTTTCATAGATGGCACTACCTTTGCTGTTGTTGGGCAGACCTCCCTGTTATGGTCATATTTGCCTCATCCAAAACAAATGATACCCATTCCCTCATATTCAATCCTTTTCTCAACTCCTCCTAGATATTGTTGTTGTGCTTACCAAGGTCTAGTTCTATGCATAAACGTGCAAACCTTCCATGGGCATGTTTTTCTGTAGTGAAGTCTGCCTTTAGGACCTTCCCGACCAAGGCACCAATGATTTTCAGCGACTTTTTTGTCAAAGTATTCAATCGATAAGTCCGGTAGCCAGATCCACACGGCAATTTTGCTGATTGTGGCAGTTTGCGGTTGAAAGTCTGCTTCCCTCTCTTGTATTGCCAGATAGTGATCCATTAGAATCCATGGGCCTCCTGTTAGAGCATGGTGATAGTCTTGCAATGATTGAAAACGAACAATGTAATAGTCTTTGCATATATCAATGATCCCAATTCGTCCTGAAATAGCCCACAGCTGCTCCAGACATCATGCTAGGGCCATGTATCCAATTTTTGGCTCAATAAGCTTGACCATCAATGATTGCCTCCGGGAAGCTTCCAGTCTTCTATTTTCTTCTGTAGATATGCAAATAGTTGGTGGGTGAGTTCTGTCATTAATAACTGTCTATCCCTCAAGGTCAAGGGGATCAGCATCTAGGTTAACATCGACGTTCTCCTCCCACCAAACTGTATCATCGTCCCTCTTTTTCATTCCCATTAACGAGTCCTTATATGAGATCTTGGTACCTTTGCCACCATTGTTATTTTGGGCCATTCCTGTGTCCTCTATCTGCTCTTCTATTCCCACTTCCTTAGCATCATTCCTGAATAGGTTTGGTCTTCCTTCCCCTTTGGCCTTTTTAGCGTTTCTCTTGAGTAGTGTGGCCTCTTCTAGTGCTGGGAAATCACTATTCTCCTCATTAGCAACTGCAACGCCTTTAGGTTTTGAATCCATCATTTCTTCCGTTCAGCGGTGGAAAGAGTCCCACATTACGAATTCCGGCTAGGAAAAACGACGAACAGCTCACCCACCTAACCCATATCGCATTTAATCTCTAGAATTCTGTATTTGGTTCTAATTTAGTTATGCCTGATTTTTTTATGTGGAATTTAATCTCTAGAATTCTCTATTTGGTTCTAATTGACGGGACAATCTAGTAATACACACGCTTCTGTGTAGCTCTTCAATTTGAACTGAGCTCTAGTAATTCTGATTGCGCTTTCAATTTATTTTTTTGGTGCTAACATGCTGCTATAAAACACGACCATCAGAAACAACTTAGGAAAAGTCCCCCTACACCATTTTGTCAAGACTTGAAAAGCTAGTGCTGTAACGATGACAAACAAACAGCAAGGGTAGGGACAACTTCAACGACAAATCCATACATTGAAGAACAAGGAGCAAAAATATTTGAGGCAAACATAATAAGATCAACACCCAAACCATGCAACAAAGGAAACAGCATCCCACAAGAACAAATTCCACAGAAAGAAAAATCAGGCATACCGAGAGGATTACAACGGCAAAGGCGCCAAGCAGTCAATATCGTTCCCTTAACAACACCATATTTCTTGTAAGCTTCCATCGAATACTCACTGCATGTAGGCACATATCTGCAACTAGGAGGCAACAGGGGTGAAATTTCCCCTGGTAATATAAAGGAGTAAGAAAATCCCCAATTTAAGGAATACCGCTTAGATCAGAAGTTTAAAACAATAACAATTTAAAACATCAAAATACTCACTCTTATAGAAGTTCAGAAGAGACAAAGCAACTTTCACCCCCGGATCTTCTTCTTGCTCATCTGAACACCAACAAAATTCATCCATAAGAGATATTTCGAATGTAGTGATGTCAATAGCAACAATTCTATCACAATTTACGTAGTTATCCTCGCCTAGAACAATTTTCATTTACGTTTTCACACACATTCGATGGGATTGAATTGCTTACCTGGTGTCGAATTCCGGCTTGAATCCTCAACGCCCGAGCATCGCTTTCTTTGTCGCTGCCATCGTAAGAAAGAAAGAAATCAGAAATCAATTAAACAAAATTTTTAGTTCAACATTAGAGCGAGGTTTGATGATGGCAACCGATAAGACGAAATCATTACGCCATTTTTAGGGTTTGCTCGTGAAGGGACACCGAACATTTAAAAGTTCAAATTTCTTCCAGAATTCTATCGGAGAAAAGGAAATGGATTCGAGGAATTTCGAACCCAGACGTTGCAATTACCCGATGAACTCCAGAAAGAGTGAGAAAAGGAACTTTCGCGCTTCGAAATCCACGGAAAGTATGATCGAAACGGAATACGGGATCTGAAAATTCCGCCACCGACGATCCTTTCCAAGGAAAAACGCAAGCGGAAGCCGTGACGGCCATCGGAAAAACACGAACCATGGCCACAACTTGTGCCCGAGAGGACTGGCGCGAAGAAATATCCGGCACCCGCGGATATCTCAAAGACACGAGACTGGGAAACTCCACCGATGAGTTATCTACTTTTCCTAAACTTTCTTAGACATCCCAAGTGCGCATCGCAGTGTCTCTGTGACCTCCATGTCCACTGACTGGATCTCGATCTATATACGCTCCATATACCGATCCATTAAGCAAGCTTCAACCTATACCATCCACGCCGGTGAGAGTGGTAAAATGGTGGTCAGTGCATCTACATTGAAGCGAAGAGAGGCCGTCTCATCCTACTACTACAACTAAGCCTTTTCCCTACTAGACAAAGTTTTATGCTCGCTGTCGAAAGCCTAACACAATCCTCCTCCTTTTCGTGGGCTTAGGACCGATGATGCAAGGATGATTCTTTACATAGGCAGCATCTCATCCTAATTTCACAAAAAGGTAAGGTATTGAATTCATGACTACTATATATATAATTATCCCACCTTAAATGATTATGTGAAATTAGGTAAGCAAATCATTTGGATAGGGTGATCGACCCCACTCCCCAAAAAAAAAATCTAGATCCACCACCGATGGTGGGCATGAAGAATAAAAGAAATATCAATCTCCTCATCGGTTTCATATCTTTTATGATTTGTACATCATTTTTCGAAAATAAAAATGCTCGAAAAAGAGGTACAATCAAGAACCCTGGCGAAGGCCGTGTCAGTTTTGCGATGGTGGGAAAGGGTGGAATGAAGCTAGCAGATGCAAGACCCGGGTCTAAACTAATCGGGAGAAAGCCGAGTCCTTGCTCAGGGTGCTGTAGGAGGCTCATGCAGCTGGCCTCGACGGGTTAGTGTTGGTGGTGATGGTGATGGTCCGAGCCCACTTTCTTCAAGACTTGCGTTATCTGGGTATTTGGGGAACCCAACTGGCCGGACTACAATCCGTAGGTCAAATCTAACACCTCGTTTTGACTTGGAGGCGTGGCCTACATAAACTATCTAAAGCTTAACACAAGGCCTTGATCATTTGGATATTTTCGGTTTTCGATTTGATTAGTTTTGTGTTGATCATTGGGAATTTCGTTAATATAGTAACTGTGGATTTCATTCCACTCGTTTGACATGAACCTACAAGATGCACACTTGGGTATTGAACTCGTCACCTTTTGTCAAAGAGTGCAGCCCCTGTCCAGTGAGACATGCCCTTTTCGGATAGGTTCATGTCAAACGAGTGGAATGAAATCCACAGTTACTATATTAACGAAATTCCCAATGATCAACACGTCTACACCTGTTATAGCAAAACCTTTATCGCGTGCATTGTGTATCATTTTTCAAAACACAAACCAGACCTGTGTGTGTGAGGCTTTTTTTCATTAATTTCCCTAATGAAAGCCAAATTATAGAGATCTAAAAGCTTGTTTAACACGTCCAGCCCTGTAATAACAAATCTTATATATACATACATATATATATATGTGTGTGTGTGTGTGTGTGTGTGGGTGTTGGGGGGGGGGGTCATTTTTCAAAACCCAAAACAGACCTGTTTAGTTTAGGCTGGGTAGGGTCGACCCGACTATGAGCCCAAAACAGGGTAATACTAGATGATGACTTTTCATTGCGTGGATTGACCATATGGTTGAGATGACACGTCAAAAGACAATTGAGAATGTTTTTTTGTGTTTTTTCTAAATTACAACCAGCATATTGGGCTCACCTGACTGGAAACACCAACCATTCGATAACGAAGCTGGACGGCTGAGATGTCAAAAAGCTGTCTGTAATGCGTGATGCCGCGTTTGGTCTTACCCTTTGCGTGAGGAAAGAAGGTCAACGACCACCCTCAAGGAGAGTCTCCACCATGACCGGCGTCATAGCTTGGCCGAGGAGCGCCTCCTCTACCCTCTATCTTCCTCTTGGTACCCTCTGAATCTCATTAACGGTGGCGATCATGTCACGGAGACCAGTCAGAAGGTAGCGCATTTTCTCCATAAATCTCTCTCTCTCTCTCTTCTTTGCCCAACTTCACGATGTGGGAGGCTTACCACCGTCCGTCGCCGGAATCCGGTCCGTCATGACAACAAGAGCTCCTCTGTCAGTAAAGGGTAGAGTGAGGATAGCAGATGCAGTGCAGGGATCTAAACTGATTCGGACAGTTCAAAATCTAGCTAAAATCGGCACAGGGTAAACCAAGGAGAAAGCCGAGTCCTTGCTCAAGGAGGCTCAGCTGAGCTCGATGATTTTGTTGATGGGGATGGTTCGAGCCCGCTATCCGGGCAGTTGGGGAACCCAATAGTCGGGCTACGCTCTCTAGATCCAATCTAGTATCTCCTTTTGACTTGGAGGCTTGGCCCATGTAAACTATCGAAAGCTTAACAAAAGGCCTTCTGATAGTTTGCAGATATTCGGTTTCTTATTCTTCTGGTTTCCTATTCTTTTGACTTTTCTCTCTCATGGATTTGATTTTGTTTCCTGTTGAGAAATTTGTGGATTTTTTTCCAATATGATAACTGTGTCATCTGGCATATGATGATATGGTGATTTTGTTTCCTGTTGCTTTTCAATCGTCTCACAAGAGATCGTGTCATCTAGCATATGATGATAATGATATGCCTCCTACATCATATGTTAGTCGTTGAGATGTTTCAAATAATCTCAGCAGCTAGGGTTAGCCAAAATGCGAAGGCAACAGAAGTTAGCCGTTGAGCAAGATCAATTGTTCATCAAACAAAAACAAGGGAAAGAGATTCTTGTCGTCTCCATCCTATTTTGAAAAAAAAAACGAATGATAATGACTTCAAAAATAACAGGCAATAGTGGGCACCAACAAAATGAAGAGAGCCTTTACAAAGAATGCCTTGAGCCATGGTAAGAAAAACCAATGCAGGTAAGGGTTTCGTTCTAAACATCATAATTGAGATGTACAAAGAAAAACTTGCCATTCACTTTGATGCCTCGGACGCATACCACAATTCGAGAACCTGAAGAGTTAAAAATCGATAGGTTTAATGTCAGAAAACATGTGAATATGGCCATGAATAGCCCACGACAAGATCATTAAGTCGATAAAGGTATCAATGAAGCCATTACAACTGCAAAATGCTTCTCAATTGAAAATGGCTAAAAGATGAAGGGGTTCCTATAGAATCATCCTTGTTACTCTACAAATAGAGTCGTCAAAAGAGCAATGGAAAAACAAACACATATCAGATCTTCAAAAGTCTGTTCTCTAGCACATCCCTGCACTTCATCCACCGAAGTTTCCAACGGATCTATATGTGTCATCTTTCCCAACGACAACATATAGTGTCGTCACTCACATAGTATGTTAAATGTTTGCAAATCGGACTAGGCATTACCCGATAAATTGCCACATTGAATGGTAAAAGATCAGCTATAGTGTCGTCGCTCACATAGCATGTTAAATATTATGATGCTTCGCAATTGATGGGAATTTGTGAGACATATATATATATATATATATATATATATATATATATATATATATATATATATATATATATATATATATATATACATATTATATATTAGGAGTGGCAAATCAGAACGACAGGACGAGTAGGACTAGGTAGGGCGGTTTGGGTTTTTGGGTGAAAAGTAGGTCGATCCTGACTGAACCTGTTCTTTTTCTTGGGTCATTTTTCAAAACCCAAACCAGACCTGTTTGGTTTGGTTTGGGTTGGGTCGAGTTGAGTCGACTATGAGCCCATATCTGTATAATGCTAGATCCTGACTTTTCATTGCGTGGATTGACCCGACGGTTGAGAAGTAACGTCAAAACACAATTAAGAGTGGTTTTTCCAAATCACGGACACCAGATTGGGCCCACTTGACTCGAAACATCAACCATCGATCATCAATTAGACGGCTGAGATTCTAGAAAGATTTCTGTAATATGTGATGCAGCGATTATTCTTATTCATTGCGTCGGGAGAGAAGGTCAACTCACCACCCTGCCCATGAAGCCATAGCTTGGCCGAGGGGCGCCTCCATCTTCGTCGTGGCACCACTGAATCTCAATAATCGGTGGCGAGCACGCTACGGAGCCCAGCCGGAAGGTAGCGCACTTTCTCCATAATCTCTCTCTCTCTTGTGACCAACTTCACGACGTGGGAGGCTTACCACCGTCCGTCGCCCGAATCCGGACAGTTATGACCACAAGAGTTCCTGTGTCCGATCTCTAAGAAGCCGATCTCGGACCCTGTCATCATCTCGACAGGCAGCGCAACTACACTGCCGCACAGCTGGAGTCCGGTCAGTCCCACTGTTTCCTCATCGACGACCACCCTTCCTCTTTCATTCCTAATTTATGTGTTCGGTCTGCATACAACGTTTCTGTGAATCCTTCGCCATGCCCGTCCCTGCCCAAACGTCCATCTTCGAAGCCCGACGTTTCGTAAAAGGAGTCATCAACCCTCCCCCTCCACAAACGACCCCCTCTGCACCACCCATCGAACTCCGCCTCTTCCATAGCATCACCATCGGCAACCCTATCTTTCCCTTCTCCTTCACGCGACCTGCTCAGCGGCCCCCCCATTTCCATGAAGATCAGGTCGCCTGTGGTAGCCTGTCGTCTTCCTTCACGCATAGGCTTCGGAGCTCCGTCGAGGACGAACAAGAGGAAGCAGCCCACGAGCTTAGGGCCCTCTCGCGCGACAATGCGTCGTGTCGGAGGGTTCTTGCGTTGGACGAATCGTCGCTCAAAACACTCCTACGCGCCATCGAGCCGTCGAGTGGGCAGCTACAGATCGATTGCCTCGTGTCCATCTTGAATTTATCGCTTGAGAAGGAAAGTAAGGCGCGGTTGGTGCGAGCCGGCGTGATCGAGTCACTCGTGGATGTGCTTCATGACAGGTGCCCGGAGGCTAAGGGCCAAGCGGCCGGTGTGCTATCTAGCCTTGCGTTCGAGGAGGAGCACCGAATGGTCATTGCGGTTATGGGCGATCCCGCCTTTGCTGCGGCTTCTTGATTCCGGCGGCAATGGGTACAGAGCGGCTGCCACGGCGTTGTATTACCTCTCACTCCAGCCGACTAACAAGAGGAAGATGGTCCGAGCAGGGGCCGCGCCCATCCTGACTCAGTGCGCTCGCATCTAGAGCAATGATGCTGAATTGGAGATCAAAGTAGCTGCTCCGTGCTTTATGAACATGAGCCGTGGAAGAAGGGAGAAAGGCTTTGATCGAATCGGATGCACTCAGTTGAACCCGCCACGTTATCGAGTTGGGTTTCAACTCGAGTTTGGGTCCGGGTTATATCGAGCAGCATGCACTTACATTCATGTTGGTGATGGTGGGAAGGGTGGAGTGAAGCTAGCAGATGCAAGACCCGGGTCTGAACTGATTCGGACAGTTCAGAAACTAGCTGCACCCGGCATGGGGAGGATTAAGAAGAAAATCGAGTCCTTGCTCAAGGTGCTCAAGGAGGCTAACGCAGCTGGGTTCGCTCATAGTGTTCATGGTGACGGTGTAAACCTGCCGTCTTGGCAATTGGGAGGCCTTTGGTACTGAAACTACAGTTTTAAGTGGAGCCAACTACGCTTCCTAAATCCAATCTAAGATCTCATTTTGACTTACTTAAATTATTTAAATCTTAATAAAGGGCTTTGATAATTGATTTTTCTCCCTCATGGATTTGATTTGTTTCATGTTGAGCAATTTGTGGATTTTTTTCAATATAATAACTGCGGATTATATTGTACAAAAGAGATTATAGTGATTGAGAGAGTTGCTTCCCCTTTTGTTTGACTATTGAATTCTCCTTTCTTCTGTTTGTTGTTTTTCTCACTCGTGGCATCTGGCATATGATGATATGCCTCCTATATCAGGAATCAGCCGTTGGGATGATTCAATTAATCCGAGCACCAAAGGTAAGCCAAAATGTGATGACATCCGAAACCCATATGCAGTTTATAGAAAAATGAGGATTTGTATAAGCTGTTTCTTCTTCTTTTCCTGAACCAACAGTCTAACACACACACACACCATCGTGAATCGAACTCGTCGCCTACAAGTAGAACTAGTGTAGAAAAAAATGTATCTTATTAAAGAACATAAGATACTACAAGGAGCCACAAGCTAACAAAAAAAGAACCCTAGAGGCTACAACTAGAACGAAAAGTGAAGTGGAAAAACTAGTTCTAATGAATGATTGTTCAGTCCTCCTTGATGTTCATTTAGCATACGATTGATCTAAGTGCACTTTCAAAACTTGTAAGTTGGCCTATTGATTATATTTTTCTATTCGAATTTAAAGTATTTCAGCTTTAGTACTTTTCTTGTTTTATTCTCTTATCTTATCATGCATTCTTTCCTTTTACTTTTCCATATTTTGAACGTTCATAAACACCTCTTTCTTTTTTTATACATATTTTTATAATGTATATTCCTGTTTAGTATGTTAATATATCATATTAATTGTTTGGAAAACAGTGTTCGTGTTTTCAGTGCAAGTATTTTTCGTGTTATAATGATTTTTTTCCTTTTGACATTTGGTGTATTAATTTTTGAGTAATTTTCACTCCACCTGTCACAAGGGTTCTTTCTTTCGTGGTCGGTCCCAAGCCCAGGAAAGGCGGTTGCATCAACTTGATAGTTTAGCTTCTGTTATTTCCTCTTGGTTTATGCATCACTTTGTTTAATTTAATTTCTGGTTCTTTGTTTCTCAACACGGATAATTTAGTTCTAGAAAGCCTCAAGAAGGACTTTTGTGAGGCTTGAAAAAGAAAAGTAGGGTTTTGAAATCTGAACAAAAAAAATACTAAGAATTGCTGATTCCAATCCTGGTTTGGTTCTTTTGAAACAGTGATGAAATCATGGTCCCTGGTTCTGGTTCTAAAAGTTGCAAGGGCAGTTTGGGTCCAGTTCAACCTACCAGTTAGATGGATGTACTCCCCAATTAGTTCTAATTTTGAATATAGCATGTGCTAAATGCTATCATAACAAGAAATCCATTTTACAGATCTACAGTTGTTTAAGTTTAAAAGGAAGCTCATGTTCAGTCTTGACATCATATATGAGTTCGGCTCATCGTAAATGAGCAAGCAAGACAAGCCACAACCAAACTCAACTCCGCTCATGCAGGTTGTTTTACAGTCTTAATTAAAGGCAAATGTTCGAATGGTAAATATTACAGATGCATCCTTATATTGAGCACTTAAAAAGGCCGATCCGGTTGAAGAAATCGGTTATAGAGAATACAGAAGGCGGTCTTCTCATTATGCAGAAGAAACGGTACCAACACCAAGTACTCAATGAGGCCTTGCAGAGGGACTCTTGCATCAAATTATAAGCAAAAGATTGATACTAATCGCAGTACAAAGAAACTGTCATAATTTAGCTTTTATAAACATGTAGGCAAGGCCTAAGCTCACTTATTTCACATTCATAAGGCAACGAAAGGACTTGAACCCTTTGATACAAGAAATTTTACCAGCCTGAGAAAAATAGAAAGAAATTTCACAATAGAAACGTGACTCAGGTTGCTACTAATTGGAATTTTCTGAAGAGTTGTTGCCTGTATCTGCAAAGGAGAATCCGAATAAGCAACAGTGAAAAAGAATTTGTTACATATAAGAGTTTACCATCCACCAGAGGCCCTTGGGTGAGACCCACCAACCTCAGAGTCTATGGTTCGAACCTCTTTAGAGTCGATGTCTCAAAATATTGAACTAAGGAAAAAAAACACGTGCCGGCACACACACACACAGAGGCACAGAAGTTACCTTCTCCATCAGCAGGAGTTAAGCCGGATCGCCTTGATCGTGTTTCCTGGGGTGTAGGCTGCAAAAATACAGATTAAAAAGGGCATTTCAATAAGATTGTCACAAGAAAATACATGCTTAAATAACATACATATAATAAGGGTCTATAGGCCTCCCATGTAAGATGCTGCTACGTATTAGCAACAGAGCAGGCACTACTTGTAGCCTTACAAGTTGATGAGCAGTAGTCACCATGAACAACCGTATGGAACTAAGAAACCTTCAGGAGTGTGAATCATTAACCATATCACTGAACCCTGACTTCACGAATGAATTTAAACAATTGAAGCGTAAACCCCTTTGCAATGGTTTCAACTTTTACTTAGCATCTTACACACACGTGCACATACATGCACAAGTTTCTGTTGATTACTCTCAGTCTCTACAAAATTTTGACCTGTTTGTTACGCTTCCACATGTACGTTTAACTTATTAACGAAGAATTTTTTGAAGTCTCTACCTATTTTTCTAATTAACAGATTCGGCAGGAAATGACAATCTCCACCAACCTACACAACTTTCAAAGTTAGTACTACATCTACAGGCCCAAGACCAGAGACACTATTCCAGGACTTGTGCTATTAATCCAGCTACCATTTACAGAAAGAGTCAAAATGAATGACCAGAATCAGCAACTTTGATTTGAAAATGAAAACAAAAACCTACAGGAAAGAGGATCTACATCATACCTGCAACTTTGGCCGAAGAGCCTCAGCTGATTCCTTAGCCTTTTGATCACCAGATGCTCCTTGCTGTCAATGTCAAAAGTTTGAGACTCATGATAAGATTAAGGCATGTCATTGGAGTGAATCGCCCAATGAGACGGGAATTACCTTTCCCAAGGCCCAATCAGCAGAATCAAAGAAGGCACGTTCATGGTCCTAGTTCATAGGGAACAAAATAAAAGTTTGACAGGGTACAAGTGGAACCAAAAGGCACCGAAACAAAAACACTAATAATAAGGGGGTGGGCAAAGAATTCTTTAAGGAACAATTCTGCATGCAAACGATACCTTGGAAATCAGAGGAGGTTTCTTGGGTAAGATTCCTCCATATTTATTCTTGATCATTTCCTCCTACAAAAGAAACTCTTAGTCCAACCTACTTATTCTCATCAAGTTGAAAAGAAAAATATTTAGTGAATTATATGAATGACATTCCACAGAAGCACTTCAATACCATCATACCTCATCCACATTGATGGTCCAAGACTCTTCCACATGTTCTTTGTCATCCGCATCAATACTCTTCACGTTGGACATTCTGATTCAATCTAAGTACAACTTTAATATGAGAAAAGAATATGTATACAAATTGAATGTCAGGAACAAAGAAACGTGCTTCAAGGAAAATATTTAGCACAATTTGATGCTCGTGTTCCAGGATCATGACAATGATCCATTATATTACTGTGTAAATGTTTTAAAAAAATGGTGCCAGGAAAGAAAGAAAATGCATGACTAATAGTAAATAACACTAAGAGGGCATGCTCCTGCAGAAGGGAAGAACTTTTTAATGGGGTCTCATTGGCACCATCTGACATTCTCCACAAGTTTCTCGGACAAATGAATCAAATGCCAGGTCAGGGGTGAAAAGGAGCAGAAACAGTGACCAACAACAGGGATATGAATGGGTGCATTACATTCAGAAAAGGTAAGAAACATTTTCATTGCTGTTAGATGCCTCAGCACATGATGCAACCTCAATGATATCTTTCAAGCTTAGCAAATAAGCAAACAATGTTCCATTGTTCAAACACCTGAATTCAGTATAAAGAAAAAAAAAAGAATCTAAAGAACAGGGAACAAATATTAGTCCACTTGAGGGGTTTCAACATCAGTGAATAATCTGGCAACACTATAGAAAGTGATTGTCCATCATTGCAGAAGGAACCACAGTTTTCCTGGCTAGAGGATCAGGTCAAAAGAAACTTCAGATTGAGAGTTTCAAGTTCCTTACCTAATGTATATGAGTATCTAGCAGGGGTCTCCATCATTCACCTAACCACAGATTACTAATTAAAGGAAGAAAAAACATTGCCCATCTATAAAAGCTAGCTGAGGGCAGAGTAGGATCAGACAGTAAGAGATGCATAATTCACCCAGCTGAAGAAATTCATTGAATAAATTATGGTACTCTAAATAGAAAACATCATTAATTTACCACTCAAACCATCAAAAGCAACTAATTTTCAACAGGACTTTATACCTCTACTACTACGTAAGATTGTGACTGAAAACAAAAATCTGGAAAATTAATTTAATTCTGAAAACGATAAAATTCACCCCAACAAGACAATGAAGAAAATACTCTGCATTTTATGCAAGTAACATTAGATCAAAACCAGGCAGAGTACTTAAAGTGGGACTAGCGACTGCAAAGCGAGAAGCTGGAAGAACAAGATAAAGGAAAGAAATGAAAACCTGGAGAACAATAATAAAAGAAGAAAAGGCTACATTTGTATCAAAGTCACTGAAACACTGATATTCGGTATCAACATAAATACATCACAAAAATAAGCCGCCTCAGAGTCAAATGGTTTATTATAACACACCCCGCCTCAGAGTCAAATGGTTTATTATAACACAACAGAAGGAGTTCAGAAGCAACTGATTCAAGAATTCTAGAAGCTAATAGGAGACTCAGAGATTTGATGGCAAGGCTTTTGAATACTACTTCATAATTTCAAACAACAAATGGTCTTCTACCACGTTTTGCATCTAAGTCCCAAGGAGTGAATAATTCCACAGATACATGTAATATCTGTGAAACTTCCTGGGGGACAGTATCTTATTCTTTCACCGTTCTTACAAATTTAAGCAAGGAATCAGACCTACTTTCTAAGTTCTAAAGATGAGGGCCTATATGCACCATGAAATAAGAAAATTCCTGAAACATTCCTGGAATTGCAAGTGATTCTTTCAGTACCAAAAGATATTATACACAGAATTACATGTAAAAAATATGTTAATGTAACATCAATGCACGTATACACACAAAGTATCTTTGATGTGCACTCCACCTCAGTGAATACCAACAAAGTTATGAAGTTAAGGATGACTTCTAAAAGTGATTGCATGGAAGGTTAAAGGTTAACCTGAATTATAAATACAACAAAATTTGCAAAAAATACAAAATTACATCAATAAGCTAAAAAAGCATCTAAAAGTTCAGATATGGCATCAATAAATGAAATTATGTTTAAGGATCACAAACATCCCATTTCAAAACAAGCTTCAGTGGGCAAAAAAAGCTCACTGTGAATATAATATACACTGTATGTATCTACGTATGTATGTTTGTATGTATGTACGTGCATATATACATGTATATACACAAATGTACATGTACAGCCGCACACATATGAACAACAGAAAAGGAAACATCACCCCTTGTGAGGAGGAAAATGATCTGAGAGAACCTTCTTCTAATTATTGACAAGCTTCTCCCATCATTTAAGTTCTTGAGGACAAAATAATGGGAAATTCTAACTGACTAGGTGTGAAGGAGATACATACGAACATTTTAAGCATTAAATCTAAACGCTAATATAGCAGGATGGAATACAAATAGGAGCATCTTGCACTGAAATGAAATAAAATATGGCAGGAACTCCAAATTCACACCGGCGGTGGATTTACAAGTTTATAGGATTTCATGCACAAAACTTTGACTACACTCAACTGTAACAGATTTAAGACAAGAAGCCACGGAAATTAGGATTCTAGAGTGTAGAAGCAAGCACTCATGGAATATCAGGAACTATTCCTGTTACAGCATGCACTAACTAAAGATCAGGAAACGAGAAAGAGAAAAGGATCACAGGAGGTAAAAAAGCAATTCCCCGAATCATCCGAAACAAATCACGAATCTGAAACTTAGAATTGAAAAGCAAAACGTATATTGAGATCAACATCAACACATATTAAAATCTTCGCGGCGTAATCATACTGCACTGCGTCCGAGAATCATGACTATACGTTTGACAAAACATATCAACTCGCCGTTTCGGATATATTAAACGTGTCAAAGCTCGAGAAAGCCATCTGCTTCCGAGCAACAATGCCGATCGCGAAGAAGGTTCATAAAACAGGATTTAAGCTAGAAAACTTAGAAGAGACAGAGTAATGGCTCAAAACATGACCTACCTCTATCAGATGGTTTCAAGGATCAAAGAAGAAACCACGTTAATGCCGACCTTCAGAGAAATAAGCGCCCTGCGGTAGGAAGATGAACAGATCGAGAGAGAGAAAGGAGAGCGGAGGAATCGGCCTTTATAGCAGATGTCGTTGAGGGACTCCTCTCTCTCATGTATCCGTCAAAACTGAAAAAATTAGAGGATGCGGAGACAAAGAGAGGAGCCGGTGACGCATGTCACCATGCTGCAAAAAGCACCCAGTATGGGTCCCTGGACTCCCAGACGCGGTACGTGGGTCCCACCTTGTTCTCCTCGAAGCCGTCGGATACGGGATCGACGGGACGCTAGCCTATGGCGTTTTCTGTGTTGGGATTTTCAAACATGTTCTCCAACTACTTTTTGTTTAAATATATATTTTTTCTAACTTTTGAAGTTTAGTTTGAACTCCTCAAGTTTTTATTTGTAAATCCATAACTAAAAGTCGATGTTGAGTGGTTAAGCTTTCTCATGAAATTACCTTGTAATCTTTACAAGACCCTCTATCTTTTTTTATACAAATAAATTAATTAATTTGTGTTTATGATAAGCCACTCTTATAAGTAATTAAATGTTCATATGGTTTTTTGAAGATTGTATTGACTATAAAGAGATCAAATGCCATAGCAAAATTTAAAATCTTCCTACCTTCCTCATTTATATCCCTAAAACCAAAGTTTTCATGAATCCCTTAATATCGTAATACCTCTTTACCGACATGTCCATTTAAGTCTCCTCCTAAACAAACCATCTCCCTTTGTGGAATCTTTTGAATCACCTTATCTAACTCTTCCCAAAAAGTTGTCTGTATACTATCTTCTAGTCCTATTTCGGGTGCATAAGCACAAACTATATTCAAAACCTTTACTCCTAACACTAATTTCAATGTCATGATTCGGTCACCGTATCATTATATGTCTACTACACTATCCTTTAAATCTTTATTTATGATAATAACTCTATTTCAAGCATTTTCTTTACCTGAGTACTATCACTTAAAACCTATATCCACTATCTCCTTTGTTTTTTCTCCAACCCATTTTGTCTCTTGTAAACATATAATATGAATCTATCTCCGAATCATAGTATCTACCACCTCCATTAGCTTATCGGATAATGTTTCGATATTTCAATAACCAATACGAATCTTATATTTATCTTTTAACTTTAATGATATCTTCTTATCGCACAAATTACACTATGTCCCTATCCATTTTAACCAACCACCATTACTTTTATGCGTAACATCTTTATCAAAAAAATTATTATTTAAAAAATTTGACCCTAGGTATTTAAAACTTTCCTTATGAGAGATGCAATGTGTGTCAATCTTAATTTCTATGTCCCCTGAAATACCCAAATGATCAAACTGACATTTCAAATATTTTGTCTTTTTTCTCCTAAGTCATAAGCATTTACTTTCTAATATTTTTCTTCATAGTTACAATTTACTATTAACTTTTTTTTAGACTCATCAACTAACACAATATCATCCGCAAATAATATACACCAAGGTACTTCATCTTGAATATGTTTTGTTAACTAATCAATGACCAATATAAATAAATATAGACTTAAAGTTGACCTCTGATGTAACCCAATGTTTTCAAAGGAGTCTTTCAATCATTGATGAGTCCTTACGATTTTTTCGAGTATCATACATGTCTCTTATAAGATTTATATATGTCAATGGAATACCTATCTTTTCTAAGGTTTTTCAATGAACTTCTCTTGACACTCTATCATAAGCTTTTTTTAGATTAATAAATATCATACGAAGGTTTTTCTTTTTTGCTCTAAAATGTTTTATAAGATGTCTTAATATGTAAATCGCTTCAATAGTATATTTGTCGGGCATAAATCTGAATTGATTCTCTATTGTACTTGGTACATGTCTTAACTTACATTAGATAATTCTTTCTCATAATTTTATAGTGTGACTCATTAACTTGATACCTCGATAGTTCGAACAATTATGACTTATATATGGGTATAAGTTTATTCACTCTATATTTCTCCGGTATCTTTTGTGTTCTTCATATTTCATTAAATAGTCTTATGAGACCCATCTGTTTAAGATTTTCCATCCTTGTGTAGGAATATTGTCCGCTCATACACATTTACCAACCTTCATATATTTAAGAGTCTCTTTTAATTGGTTCTTTGAATACACCGATATAAATTATGGTTTATACACTTTAATGATTTGGCTACCTCTCCTAAGCTACTACTAATTTTTATTAAAAAACTTATACAACTAATTTTTCATCTATTTTTTATATCATCATTCGCTAGTAAAATCTTCTCATCCTCATCTTTGATGCATCTAACAAAACAGTTATTATCACAAGAAAAAATGAGATGCTTACCTTCCTCTTAGTGTGACGAAGTTTTTTACTCAGACAACAATCCCACGACAATGTTTGTTTCATGAGAAGCTCTTTGGTTCAACTTACCTTTGTCTTAGTGCCAACGTTTTTTACTCAAATTAAACTCATAGAACATATTACACGTTAAGTTTCCTATTCGGATATCTAATAGACATAATTATAACAATCTTTTAACGGGGTGTTTGATTATGAGACTAAGATTATGAAACTAAAACTAGGCCTGCTGGTCAGCCTCGTAATGAGGCTGTACAAACATTTGAACCGGTTCACGTCTTGTTGGGGATCCGTATTATTTTCCTTGAGCAGGTAAACCACATCGTTATGGCTAATATTTTCTTGGTCGAAGACGGCGTCAAGGTCGTAGAGAATATACAAAGTTATATTTTTTAAAATTATTTTATGATTTTTTATTAGAGATGCTTTGTTGTTTTCCTATAATTGAGCTTTTAATAAAGGGAAGATGATGGCATTGTCAAAACGATCTTTTTTGAAAAAATAAAACATGCTTATTGTGCATGCGGTGGTTTACTCTCTGCAACAGTTGGCGCAGCCCCACCTACTGGGTTTGCTTATTAGTCTTACTTTTAGACCAAGTGGAGATCCAGTGGTGCTAAAGATACGAACCGGTCCGGCTTCAGCTCAGTTTAGTTGGGGAGTGGTGCTGCAGCCACCACTTGGTGGTCATACTTATGATGATCCTTAGGAGTGTTCATGAAACTGTTAGAACTGAACCAAACCGCTAAGCTGGTTTAGCAGTTTGGTTCGGTTATAGTAATAAAAGAATCTGACCGTTTGATTTATGGTTCCAAGGTTGAAACTGAACCAAACTTAATCAATATATATATAGGTTCATGTATATGAGTTTATAACATGTAGTATCTTTATAAATTTATAGGTTCATGTATATGAGTTTTATAACTTTATATGCATATAAATATGAATATATATATATATATTTATATTTATATACTTATATGAATTTATCTTGACAAGTTTACAAGTTTATATATATACGAGTTTTATATTGTATTTAGCAAAATCTTTAGTAGAATCATGATTCAGAACTGAACAAAAATAGAACCGACGGTTCGGTTTAGTTCCGTTCTGGTCATAATATGGTTTGGTTTGGTTCTGTAAAAATTGAGAACTGAAACTAGCTGTCTGGTTCAAGGTTAATGCTAGAACTGAATCAAACCGAACCATGAACACCCCTAGTGATCCTACTGGCCATGCGGCGCTAAGGGTGAAAGTATCATGTTGTGTCGTGTTATTTTGTGTCATGTCCCAAAACGGCCAATTTGAATATGATGCGACTCTTTTTGGCCTTATTTCGAGTGGACACAAATAAAAAAAATCCGGTTAACGTGTTTGACGATAGACTTCCAGCAATCGTCTTTCTGGTTTGGCATTTGTATTTGTCACAAAATTAGGTCAACCTGAACAAATCCTTTTATCTGTCACGTTGTGTGGACAAATGGTTCGGGTTGTGTTTGTCTCAAATCTTTGCGTGGTATCTTATTTGTACGCCCTACATGGTTTGGATATTTGCTTTGACAGGTTGCGCTTCCCCGGTTCTCAAATATAAGTATCACTAGTTAGTCGTCTTTGCAGCAATATCTTAATTCACTTTGGCTTGGGTTTGCTAAATCACCTCACGTTTAAGAAGACATGAAACACTATATATATATATATATATATATATATATATATATATATATATATATATATATATATATATATATATAGAGAGAGAGAGAGAGAGAGAGAGAGAGAGAGAGAGAGAGAGAGAGAGAGAGAGAGAGAGGCATATATGTTCAATCTCATTCATGCTCAAATATAATGAAACATTTTTATTGTCTAATCAACATGATCAATATCAGAGAATTGAATTTAAAAGGTGAATTGTATCATTATATTTTTCATACTTGAATTGAGTGCACAATAGTATAATTCACTTTTTTAATTCAAATCTTCGCCATTGATCATATTGATTAAAGAATATAAATGTTTGAATGCATTTTAGCAAGAATAAGATTGAATATTTATATATAACGTATTCTCATGTCCTAATTATTAGATCAAGCCCAATCAACAGTCGAGATACATGTAGAAAAGAACAAAAATGCAAGACTCTAACAAAGCAACAAATCATCCTTTAGTACCCAAATTACCAAAATCAAAGTCTAATATCAAGAGATTCACACACACACATATAATATATATATATATATATATATAAAGAGAGAGGTAGAGGAAGTCTTAATTGCATAATATCTTTTGGTGCATAATCTTGTATAAACATCTTCGTTATTCAATTCTTGAGATCAACTATAGAGATTTAAATTATAAAGTTATAATGTATTTTTTTGCATTACAAAAATGATTCAAAACTCCGTCATTAATCTCAGAGATTGGTTGATGAGAATGTTTATATAAGATTATGCACCAAAAAACATTATGCCCCTTGAAAATCAAAACTCAACGAAGAACAATAAAAATTAGCTCGCAGAACATTGGTGGTTGGAACACTGGGGTATTCGCTCTATCCTAGAAGCCTTTCTAGTCTTTTAGATACAATCACGAAATAAGGAGGTGCTAGTTGCAAGTTCTTATGCAATTTTTGCTTGACCTAAGTCCTCTCTCACCCACAAGTCAGCTTGTCATGAGCTTGTTCCAATTTAATTCGTTCAACTAGATTAGCATGAACAACTTGTTTGCTTAGTTCGGTTTCGGTACACATGTAGCCAAATGGTAAATAATTTCAGTACGCCGACAAAATTAAATTAAGTTTTGACTTGAACAAGCATGAAAATGTCATTTTACAACCAAAATTATATACTCAGCCTAAGCTTAATTTGGACTTTGAGATTGAGGCATTGCTACCATGAACACTGCTAATCATTTTCGTTCCTTTACCTGACATAGAGGGAAATCACTCATGCAAAGGAATGGATCAACGAGCCTCTTGACTACCTCTTCATAGGGATCGATGTAGCAGGTTTGGGTCCATAGAAACTGATACTTGAAACTATAGTTTCTCGTTTCACGTGCTCTTAAAGTTGATACTCGAGTTCAAACTTTTTATAATTAGTTTCATGTATGATAAATATAATTTACATATATATCAACCGATCCAAAGTTCTTAAGGATCGATAGGCCACGCTTTCATGGTTGTACTGAAAATCATAATCAAACGAGCTTTTACCCTTTTGTTCCACACGAGATTTATGTTCTCGTTGAGCTCATCTTAGGACAAAAGTGTTGGAAAGAAACAATAAAGAATGATCTAGCTTATTGTGAGTTAACTGCTAACATGACACATGATAGGGATATGTGGAAACAAAGAATCCATGTAGCCGACCCCGTCTAGTATGGGAAAATGCTTAGTTGTTGTATATATCAACCGATCAACTTTTTCAATTAGAATTACAAAGAATAATCATAATTATAAAAATCATGTTGGTGTTCAATTAGTCAACGAATTGTACTTTGCATTCATTTGAAAATTTGACAAAGTTTTTTCTTGCTCGAAAACAATTCTAGGTATTAGACATTTATAACAACAACTATAACTTTTATTCATCGTTCCAAGTGTTAGCATTTATTTTGTCTCTCGTTTACTTTGGGTTATGGTTGGTTTCATGAGTGGGTCGGGTCCAGTTCAACCCGCTGGACCTATTCGGAACTGCACATATCTAACTTGTTCTAGTAATAATGGAAGTTTTTTTTCCTTACAAAATGCATACGAAAAAGATTTTTTTTGTAAGTTTATGAATGGAATAACGAAAACATCACGCTCCCGTGTCTTATACTCCATGTCCTTAATCTGTTATCTCGCAGTACTGTCTCACTGTGAACACGTGTTCGTATCACACGACCTTCGTATCTCCGCTGCATATAGCCGAAAAGAGAGGGAGGGAAGCGAGGGAGCGCGCAGGCGACGAGTATCTGAGAGAGAGAGAGAGAGAGAGAGAGAGAGAGAGAGAGAGATGCCTTCAATAGCAAGGCCTCCCAAGCAGAAGGATTACAGAGCGTTCCCTTCCAATCGACCCATCGTCATCGACAATGGAGGCTTCAACTGTCGCATTGGGTACTCTCTTTCTCTCTCTTTCTCTCTCTGTTGCGTTTCTGTCTTATCCCCTATGTCACAGATGGGCGGGAGAGTCCGATCCACGAATCGTCTTCCGAAACGTACTTCAAAGACCTCGCCACAAGGCCACAGGTTAGTCTGGCAGCCCTAATCTTCCTCATCGGTATGGAATTAGGGTTTGCAAATCCTCGACACCTGAATTTGATTTACATTCGTTCGTTTTATGGTTATTTTGTTGAGTGTGTGGGTACAAAGTGATCCATGGAAATTCGATTTTTATTTCCTGGTGTTTTGTTTGTTTTTGTTGATTCCGTTGAGCTATAGGGGAGACTGTGAGTATCGTCGGTGACCACGATCCCGCACTCATGAAGTACTTCGACTTCACGCGATCCACCCTTCGCTCCGCCTTCGACTCGAACGTCGTTTACCAGTTTGAGACAATGGAATACGTAAGATGGACTTCAACCATTCATTCCGTTTGCGTTTTGATATCTTGAGATGATTCTTGTGAGCTTCTACCTATTTTCTTCGTCCATTTTCTACATTGTTAAAACCGCTTTAATGGATATGATTGGCAGGGGTGTCTTTTTATATAGTACATGTCATCGTCATCATTTGGCATTGTTACAAAAACTTGAGAATCTGGTTTCAAACATTGGCACGGATATGTGTTAAGAAAGTGTAGCAAATGTGCAGCATTATTTGATGTTATCGATGGATGAAAGTGGAACTGCTGAGCAGCATACTCTTGGATTTCTAGTTGTTGCTGCTGGCTTTTGACGGAGTTCATGCTCGGCAAGAAAGAAAGACAAATACAAACAAATTGGTTGGCAATATGTGTGCTACGTCAGCGTTTGCCTAATTGTCATTAGGTCTAGTCAGCAAACTGGAACGTAGAAAAGGCCACTTCGTGTAGGTTGCAAGACAGAAAGGTGATACTTCTGTTTGCATCTCCTACTCACTTCAATAGCAAGAGTCCTTGAGATGTAAAACCGTAAAAGGATCAGAATATGGTTGAATCCAAGGGTTACAACTTAAGTCCTTCTTAATTGTCTTTCAGTGGATTGGATTGAGAAACATAAATGTAAAGTGCTCGACTTGTATACAAATTATGAACTTTGATGTGAAACGTGGAGTAGAAATCTGGATCAGAATAACGGAACATATTTTGCTTTATGTTTTGGACTAATTATGTCTGGCTAAATCTGATCTATTGACATTACTAATAATGCTAACCTTCTTGTTAATTCTCAATGAGTTCATAGTGAAAACTGCATCTGGCTTGTCTCTTCTTAGCATTTTCATGCTTGCTTGCTGTGCTTGATGAACCCTCTTTGCATGAGTTCTAAACTTGACTCCTTATCTATTGGAGAAGTCAGTTTTTAGTTTTATTTTTCAGTTTTACTTCCTGTCTCATGAGCAAGGGCATGTATTTGATGATAACACCTTAACTTAACTTAGCTGGCTTAAGGGGTATAAAAGAAGCTGTTGATTTTTTGTTGCATGTCACATAGGTTTTGGTTGTTGAACAAAGAATGTGTAGCTTTCTCATTTTGTCTAGCTATCTTAGATTCTTAAATGCTTGTGCGTATTTGTGCATGCTTGTTCAGGGCTGAGTGAGATCATTACTTATTTTCCTCAAATTTGTTTTTATTTTCAATTTAGATTCTTGACTATGGTTTTGAAAGAATGGGTGCTGATGGGCCACGGGTAAGCTTTTAGTTCTCTACTAATTTCTACTCGTTCCTATTGTTCAAAGCTAATAATATTTTTCTCTTTAGAGGCTGATAGCTCAAAATTAGATGGCCTTAGCTGCAATTTTCTTTTCTTGCTGCATTCTTGTTTTACGTACTATAGCAACCCCAAGTAATTAGTCTCTACCTATGTTTCATGGATACGGGTACGGTACCCGGTATGGGTATGAGGTACGTAATTTTATAAAAAACTAAGGTAGGGGTACACCACTATTAAAAAATATAACAAAATATATATATACACACACAATTATATAGAGCATTCTATATTTTAAAGAGCATTCTGGTGTTTGAGAATAATTTTATTCTAACCATGAGAATATCATTTATATTCTTCTTCAAAGTAAGAACAATTAAACAACAAACACATACCAGAAGTCGTCGATTTTCTACATTTTGTTCTCTTTGCAGTGCAGTCTTCGTGCATCCCATACCCCTTTGAAAGGATCTTTGATTCTTTATGCTGAGGCATTCAATGTTCACCACAACATGGTTGATGGCAAACACCGATTTATATTCTTCAATGCTGAATACTGACAAGGTTCATGGCAGCACAACATGCTTGTCTATCAGCTGCAACCAAATTAACATTTATGCTCAGGCATTGAATGTTCAAATACGTTTAAACAATCAAAATGAAAAAGGAAGAAACACCAAGCATTTTCTTTTAGCACATTGGTGCCTGTTACAACAAAATACCTCAGACATTGATATTTTCAGCAACTACAGAAGTGAAATAAACTCCAACAATTTCATAACATGCACTAAGAGGGGTCCAAAATTGTTAAGAAATGAGTGTGCTATGAGGACAACTGAAAGGCCATATTTGCAACTGTCATCTTTTGTTCCTCTGATTCTTACCAGGAGTAGCTTTTGGCGCTCACCATTGAATTCATGTTCACCCCAAGTAGCTGACGCAAAAGCCACCCAGCATGCCACAATGTCTCAGCTGAAATATTCGTCCTATTGAAAAGCAAAACTAATGCATCGAGCACCTAACCATGAAGAGAAATTGTAACATACTGCCTGAAGTCTTGTAATATGTAGTTAATAATAGACTTCATTCCAACATCATCATGTTAATTTTACGCCACCCTTTTTTTAGCAAAATACTTACAGCCAATAACCAAGAAAAGCACAAACATAAGCTGAGAATTAAAGGAACCAAACTGCCAATGATGAGTAAAAGAGGGACCAAGAGCACACACCATCAAAAGAGAAAGAGGGTGTATCAAACGAGAAAGATGATCATCTATCAGGTGGCACCATCAATTAAATTTGCAAGAAAAGATCTCAAACCAGCATAAAAGGCGATCCCCATCATTGCAGTGCTTACCATAAGAAAATCAAGAGTCCCTGAAGAAGCATCGTTTCAAGAATATCATAAATCAGAATAATGAAGTCACAACAACATATAAGCAAGACCAACATATGCAAAAAGAAGTAATCAAGAGATAGAGACCTTTGTCAATCACAACATCAAATGAACCAGATTCAAAGCTATACATGTCTCGCACATCCATCTTAATATATGAACAATTTTCATGAAGTTAGCTCAAAATCAATGAAAAAGGTGTAATCAAATGAAGGTGATTATGATATGCACCTGTTTTAAACTCATATTACATAGTTGACCAATACATACTTCGCAGTGCAATCTTCCTACGTATTACATAAACTCACACTTCAGGGCCTTTGTTAGCAATTTAGCACGCATGAATCGCTCACTAAATGGCTTCCTTCATAATACCGATCATACTATAACGAAATAAAATTAAAGATTACAATTTTACAATTGGATGGTAACAATAGAAACAAGAAAACAAAGATTACAATTTTACAAACATTAGCTAAGAAGGCCCAATTGGATGGTAACAACAAAAACAAGAAAAGAAAATTAAAGAGAAAGCAACCAGTCTCAACGCAACCTCTATTGATGATTTTGTTGTAGCCTGTAATTGATGGTCTTATATATGCAAACTCTATGTAAGCCAATAACAATCACATTAAGGAGCATTGATGCTTAAAATTAAAAACAAATGGCCTTCATGAAGACTGTAATCAAACAAGTAATCAAATGGCCTTACACGCCAGACAATTCGTTTAAATGCAATACATGCTTAATTGGATGAAGACGATGAAACAATAGAACTTCAAGTGGATTCATGACAGTCTTCCTCAAGTTCTCAATTAGAAAACACTTTTGGTATTCCACATGAATATTGTTGCTAATCAAGAGCTACAAATAACTGAAGTAAGTCACATATACATAACTTATAGTACTGGTACTCAGCATGCAACTCTTCTATGGCAAAGATCTTGGTTCTGAGGACACATTGGGTCGGCAATTAGATTTTTGGACAGGCATTCGGTAGCTTTTCTTACTACAATAAATCATTTTACCACAGAGCATCAAAATGAACTAAGAGAGTAAATGTAGTAAAACTAAGTGGCCACCCTTAAAAGCCAATCAGGCAAGACAATAGGATTTTGCAAAACATTATCTGTTTGCAAACCCCATGACAATTAAATAAATTTTTTCGATTTCAATCACCTACGTCTCCGGTGTGCGTTAGTATTCAGTTCAATCACATTAAGAACATGTAGTGGCACTGCCAACACAACCTCCATTGAACAATGAACCCGATACAGTTTGACGAGTGTACCTCACCAAAAATCCAAGAAGGCCGCCAATCGTGAAGAGGCTACCGAGTGTACCTCATTGGAATCCGATCCTCACCGAAAATCCAAGAGGTTGCTGAGAACAAGAGAGACGCACGCAGGACCGAGAGAGATGCACGCAGGATCGATTTGGGTACGCATACCGGTATACACATACACGTATCGGTACATCATTTGGTGTATGGGTACGTACAAGCCGTACCCATACGCGTACCCATACCCGGTACATACCGGATACGGGTACGGATCCCAAAAGGGTGTACTCGTGCAACATAGGTCTCTACTATAAAGGCCTCTTGAAACTGTATGTGTTCTCTTTTGTTGGTCATCGGTGCATGGGATCAAGGTTTTAAAAGACACAAGGCCTAAAAAGGCATTTCAAGGAAGAATGTAGTGAGGCATAAGCCTCAATGCCTTTTGTAAATATTTGTTTACCACATTCATTACGACTACTGTTGGAACCAGAAGCATGTGGAGTTTATACTCTTTGGGGTTCTACATTACCAAGATAAACCACGGTGTGAACAAAATGGCTCATGTGAGTTTCTTGGTCTAGGTCCCCATTTTTGTAGGAGTACCATGTAAGGTGGTATATCATCATGATGGTGAAGCATTTGGCCTCAAACTCAAAGCCCAAGAGTTCATTCTTATGAATCATGTTCATATTTATTTATAGAGATGGTGTTGATAGGGACTGACAAACTCACTCACACATGCTGAATATTATGTATTCCCGTGTGACACGCTATATCTTAAACATGGAGGCACAAAAAACTGAGCCCACATGCAATCTCTATTCCCAAAACCTTAAAATCAACTATTTGCATGTGCTTTTTCATAAGTAGATGGGATTTTATGATGGTTAAAAACATGGTGATCTTAGTTTTCTCAGCTTGTAAAATCTGATTGATCTGTACATAGAAAGTGTAATATGCCAATTCTATGGGTTTTCTGCAGTCTGCACACTTTTGTATGGTTAGTTTCCTAAAAACGGTACAACAACAAAGCCTTTTCCCATACAAGATGGGGTCAACTACATGGTTTTTTTGTTTCCATAGAGCTCGATCATGTGGCATGCTAACATTTAACTCAACATAAGCTACATCATAGAGCTCGATCATGTGGCATGCTAACATTTAACTCAACATAAGCTACATCATTCTTTATTGTTTCCTTTCAACACTTTTGTGGTCTTACTCTTCCTCTTTTAACATACAACCTAGTTTCTCGTACCTTCTTACTAGAACTTCTCTTGGTCGTATTTCTATGTGTCTAAACCATCTTAAACAAATTTTCCTCATTTTATCATCTATTGGTGCCACTCCCAATTTGTTTATAATAACCTCATTACATATATGATATTTTCTCGTGTGACCATTCATCCATCTCAACATCTTTATTTATGCCATAGACATCTTTTGTACATGTTGATAATTAACTCCCCAACACTCATAACCATAAAGAATAGCGGGTTGAATTGTTGCTCTATAATATTTACCTTTCAACTTTAATGGTATCTTCTTGTCACATAAAATACCTATGAACTTATCCATTTTAACTAACCTATATTAATTATATGTGTAACATCTTTATCAATTTTTTATCTTTGTGAAAGAATCATTCTCAAGACCTGACCTTATGTACTTAAAACTTTCCTTATAAGTGATACCATGTGTGTCAATCTTAATTTCTATGTCATTTGAAGTAACTAATGCCAAACTTGCATTCCATATATCATGTCTTTGTTCTACTAAGTTGAAGGCCTTTACTTTCTAATATTTCTCTCTATAATTCTAATTTCCTATCAATTTTTTCTTAGACTCATCCACTAATACAATGTCATCCGCGAATAATATACACCAAGGAACTTAATCTTGAATATGTTTTGTTAGCTCGTCAATGACCAATACAAATAAATATAGACTTAAAATTAAAATTGATTCTTGATGTAATCCAATATTAACCTCAATGAAATCCACCATTCCTTCATAGGTCCTAACTATTGTTTTTGCACCATCATACACGTCTCTTATAAGGTTGATGTATATCAATGATATACCTCTCTTTTTCAAAGTTTTACAGAGAATATCTCTTGAGACCCTATTTTCTAGATCAATAAATACCATGTGAAGGTTCTTTTCTTGCTCTAAAAATTGTAGAAAACTAAATATATACAACTCAAATTCACCTAAAGGAGGGAGGGAGACTTTCTCCACCATAATGTGGCACTACTTTTAAGATAAATTTGTCATTTAAGGTAATTATTGGATAAGCAATGCATTTTAGATAATGTTATCTATTTTTAAACAACGATGAAACCAGACATGTAAGCTTTCTTTTGGTAAAAGCACATGCTTGTTACGTGCGCTGTTTCATGAGATATAGAGGCACACCTCTCTTGGGGAGGACCATCATAGGAAAGGCTTAAGCCTCTGAGGCAGGTTTTGATCGAAGGCATTAAAGGCACACACTCTTAATGCTTCTAAGTTGACTCTTAAAAACCAGGTCCAGAATAATCACTGTCAGTATGAGCTTTTTTATTGCATACAATAATTTCTCTTGTTTTCTTTGTTAATTTGAGGACAGAACAGGTGGATCATCCTATCCTAATTACTGAATCTCCATGCAATCCGATCCATTCTCGCAGTAAAATGGCTGAGCTTTTGTTTGAGACTTATGACGTACCATCCATAGGTATGACATTTGGATAGTTTTTCTTTGTGATCTTGAATTCTATGCTACTAGACATCACATTTTTTAGCATCTTTTTTGCATAGTTTCTGCTTCTTTAGCTTTGATGTGCATGCCACTTTTTTTTTTCCTGCTGAAATATGCAACTGCTGGTCTAAACTCATTGGGTTCTTATTATTTGTTTGAATTCTTTTATTTTTGAAAATGACATGCACTTACGTTCTGTCATTGACTGCAGCTTTTGGGGTTGATGCATCATTCAGTTACAAGCATAACCAACAATTAGGAGCGTGTAAGAATGATGGAATTGTTATATGCACAGGATTCCAATCAAGTCATGTCATTCCAGTAAGCTAATTAGCCTCTCATGGTTAGATTAGTTGTATGTAGTTTTCAATTCTAATATAGTACACATTGCAACAACAACAACAAGCTTTTCCCATACTGGATGGAGTCGGCTACATGGATTCTTTGTTTCTATAGAGATTGATCATGTGTCATGCTTACAATTAACTTAATATAAGCTAAATCAAGCTAAATCATTCTTTATTATTCCCTTTCAATGCTTTTGTGATTTTCTTCTTTTAACAACAACAACAACAACTAAGCCTTTTCCCATACTAGACGGGGTCGGCTACATGGATTCTTTGTTTCCACAGATCCCTATCGTGTGCCATGTTAGCAGTTAACTCCCAATAAGCTAGATCATTCTTTATTGTTTCTTTCCAACACTTTTGTGGTCGTCCTCTTCCTCTTTTAATACTTTCCAAATTTAGTTTTTCTAACCTTCTTACAGGTTCTCTTTTAACATTTTCATAATTTAATTTCTCGTACATTCTTATCTGAGCTTTTTTTGGTTGTCTTTTCACGTGTCCAAACCATCTCAAATAATTTCTCTCATTTTACCATATATTGGTTCCACTCTCAATTTATTTTTAAAAATGTGATTAGTATACGATCTTTCCTCATGTGACCGCACATCCATCTTAGCATCTTCATTTCCGTCACGGACATCTTTTGCTCATGTTGATAATTAACTGCTCAATATCAAGGACTATATAACATAACATGTCTAATTAGTGTGCTCTATAATATTTACCTTTTGACTTTAATAATATCTTCTTGTCGCATAGAACACTTGATGTATCTCTTGATTTTAACTAACATGTGTAACATCTCCATCAATTTTTTTTGGAAAAAATGACGCGAGGTATTTAAAACTTTCCTTAGGAGGGATGCAGTATGTATTAATCTTGATTTCTATGCCATTATAATGAAACCTACATTCCATATATTCTGTTTTAGTTCTAACTTCTATTAAGTTAGAAGCCTTTACTTTCAAATGTTTCTCTCCTTGATTCCAATTTCTTGTTAACTTTTTCATGAGATTCATCTACTAACACAATATCATCTGCAAATAACATGCACCAAGGTACTTCATCTTTAATATGTTTTATTTGTTGAGAAGAAGCTATGGATCAGATTTTGGATCGGTTCTTGCATCTCTAATCCTATTATCTGCGTTTTTGTGTTGCTTGATAATTATGTTTTATTGTAAGGGTAGTTTAGTCTTTAAAGTTAAAAACTCCTTTATAATATGTGATTAGGAAACCCTAATAATATTTTTAAGGATAGTGAATAAGAAAACCTCATAGTGTGTGCCCCAGGTTGTTTTCACATTGTGAAGACAACCAGAAAATCACTGTGCCTGAAATTTTCTCTTGTGTTATCAATAAAGATCGGAGTTTAACATGGTAGTAGAGCCTCTTTTGTGGCCTTGTTGTGGGAAATCAATCTGCAAAGCATTGAAGTTAGTTGCAGCGAATCGGCATGTTGTTGTGAGGGACATATGCTGTTACAATCACAAGTTTGCCTGTTGCAATAGTCAAGAAACAATCTTTTGATTGGTCCTCTTATAGTCAAACATATTTGATAAAACACTAGTAAACATGTGGAAACTATACATTCAATTTTCGAAGGTGATAAATTGGAACCATTTCAAGTTACAAATGTTAAACTTAATAGAAAAAATTATTTATAATGGGTTAGATCTTTAGAACTAGCTGTTCTAGCATGAGGTCGATGTGAATACCTTATAGGAACTCAGTCAAAACCTGATGACAACAGTCCAACCTATTTAAGATGGAGAAAGAATGATGCATTGGTGTCCTCTTGGCTTTTGCAGTCTATGATCCCATCATTAAGCATAACTTTTACGTGTCTAGGTTCAACAATAGATATCTGAAGGGCAGTATGTGAGGCTTACTCTAGAAGGAAAAATATTGTCAAAGAATATGAAGTCTTAGAAAAAATTAGAAAATACTGGCAAATCACTCGGATTATTAGTTAATATTATGTTGATTTATGCGGTTTGTGAGATGAATTGCAATTTTATACTAATATCAAGTATCCTACGTGTTCTGAAGAAAGAATGAGGAAGCTAAAAACTGCAAGGTATTTGATTTATTATGGGGAGTCAACACTTAATACAAAATTGTTAAAGTCAATATTATGGGAAGAAAAGAATTATCCCTCACTAGTTATAGTTTATTCCTTGTATCTTAGAGAGAAAGATAGGAGGAGACTTGAAAAAGATGTCACAAATGTTGATAAAACTTCTTATCTTGGTAAAAATGCATACCAACCTAATCGTCGAAGAGGAGGAAACCTTCCGCATGGTAGAGGTCGTGGGCCCTTCTTTTCAAAAGAAGGGGAAAAGCTGAAATACTCTCATTGTGGTAAGAGCCGCCACACAAATGATCAATACAGGAATTTGATTGGTAAGCTCGAGTTTGTTAAGAAACACTATGCCAATATGTCAGAAACCTCATCAATTGATGCAAATATTGTGACCATTATCTGATTGCTGAAACGTATAGAGGGTTTAGAGTCATGACTAGGTAATCAATCCTCTAGCTAAAATTCTCAAGCTACAATGACTCAGACCTCATACATGTCAAAGGGTGATTTTCTTTCTTCTATGTCTCGAATATGGGTTGTAGATTCTGGAACTGATCATATGATTAGAAATAATGCTTGTCTATCCAATTATAAACTTCTTCATAACAAGGAGCCCATTAGATTGGCAGATGGCTCCTATGCATTCATGATGGAAAAAGGAAGTACACAAACCTCTCTTTCATTTATACGCTCAGTTATATTTTCTCCTTCTGGTTGTGTCTTTAAGGATATGAAGACGGGGAGAATTTTGTCATAATAGCTTAACAAGAGGCTATATATCATTGAAGAATTAGTGACTAAACCTTCTACTTGTACTATTTCTGGTTGTCTTCTAGGATATGAAGATAAGGATATTTTTTTGTCATAATAGATTAAATAAGAGAACTCCGCCCATGTAAGGGATCACCCTTGCATTGCCGGTCCCAAGCCCGGATAAAGGAGGAGGGTTGTGTTAGGCTTCCGACAGCCGGCGTAAAACTTCGTCGGATTTCTACAACATGGATTATAAAAATTATGAGCATTGCTTTGGGGTGTCCTCGCCTAGCGACGTGCTGCAGAGCCTGAATGCAGTAAGAAGTAAGCAAGGGCCACTACATTTTCGCCCGAATGTAGTGAATCAATTGTAGAGGGGGTTCCCACATCATGGACGGGTGTGGGTAAAGAAGTTAGTCCCGCTACATTGCCGCCCGAATGTAGTGAAAAATTTTCAGAGAGGGTCTCCGCATTTTGATTATGGACGGATGCGGGGGGTAAGGAAGCTAGTCCTAGATAATAAGATTCGTATTGGTTCTTGGAATATCGGAACATTATCGGGTAAGCTAATGGAGGTGGTAGATACTATGATTCGGAGAAAGATTCATATTCTATGTTTACAAGAGACAAAATGGGTTGGAGAAAAAGCAAAGGAGATAGAGAATACAGGTTTTAAATTATGGTACTCAGGTAAAGAAAAGGCACGAAACGGAGTTGGTATTATCATAAATAAAGATTTAAAGGAGAGTGTAGTAGACATACAACGATATGGTGACCGAATAATGACATTGAAATTAGTGTTAGGAGCAGAGGTTTTGAATATAGTTTGTGCTTACACACCCCAAGTAGGACTAGAAGATAGTATAAAGACATTTTTTTGGGAAGAGTTAGATAAGGTGTTTCAAAAGATTCCACAAAGGGAGATGATTTGTTTAGGAGGAGATTTAAATGGACATGTCGGTAAAGAGGCATTAGGATATCAAGGGATTCATGGAAACATTGGTTATGGGGATATAAACGAGGAAGGTAGGGAGATTTTAAATTTTGCTATGTCATTTGATCTCTTTATAGTCAATACAATCTTCAAAAAACGAGATGAACATTTAATTACTTATAAGAGTGGCTTATCACAAACACAAATTGATTACTTTATTTGTAGAAAAAAAAATAGAGCGTATTGTAAAGATTGTAAGGTAATTCCAGGAGAAAGCTTAACCACCCAATATCGACTTTTAGTTATGGATTTACAAATAAAAAAATGGACAAAGAAGAAAAGAGTGCATCAAGCTATTCGGACTAAATGGTGGAACCTCAAAAGCGAGAAAGAAGATATATTTAAATAGAAAGTCCTTCAAGGAGATGTTTGAAATTATGTTGGCACACCCTCTGATATGTGGAACAATATGGCTATACATATTAGGAAAGTGGTGAAAGATGTGTTAGGGGTATCTAAGGGAGGTGTACCAGCACAAAAAGAAGCTTGGTGGTGGAGTGAAGTAGTACAAAATAAAATAAAGGCAAAGAGGGCATGTTACAAATTACATTATGCTAAGAAAACTAGTGAAACTTTAGAAGCTTATAAGAAAGCAAAGAAGGAAGCAAAAAAGGCCGTTAGTGAAGCAAAAGCTAAGATTTGGGAGGACTTATATAAAAAACTCAACTCAAAAGAGGGTGAAAGAGATATTTTTAGGATAGCTAGGGTTAGAGATAAAAAAACTAAAGATCTTAATCATGTTAGATGCATAAAAGACGAGGATGAAAAAATTCTAGTGGCAAATGATGATATAAGAAATAGATGGAAAAACTATTTTTATAATCTTTTTAATGAAAATAAAGATGTTAGTATTAGTTTAGGAGATTTAGCCAAGTCAGAAAAGTATATAAACCACAATTTCTACCGACGTATTCAAAAGAATGAAGTCAAAGAGGCTCTTAAACATATGAAGAGTGGTAAATTGGTAGGACCAGATAATATTTCTATAGAAGTTTGGAAAATACTAGGAGAAATAGGAATCACTTGGCTCACAAGACTATTTAATGAAATATGGAAAAACCAAAAGATGCCCGAGGAATGGAGAGCAAGTACACTTATACCCGTATATAAGAACAAGGGAGACATTCAAAATTGTGCGAATTATCGAGGTATCAAGTTAATGAGTCATACTATGAAATTATGGGAAAGAATTATCGAACGTAGGTTAAGACAAGTATCAAGTACAACAGAGAACCAATTTGGATTTATGCCAGGTGGATCTACTATTGAAGCGATTCACCTTTTGAGACGTCTTATGGAACATTTTAGAGCAAAAACGAAAGACCTTCACATGATATTTATTGATCTAGAAAAAGCTTATGATAGGGTACCGAGGGAGGTTCTTTGGAGAACTTTGGAAAAAAGAGATATCCCATTGACATATATTAACCTTATAAGAGACATGTATGATGGTGCAAAAACATGTCTGAGGACTCATGAAGGAACGACAGACTTCTTTGAAGTTAATATTGGGTTACATCAAGGATCAAGTTTAAGCCCATACTTATTTATAATGGTGATGGATGAGTTAACAAAACATATTCAAGATAAAGTACCTTGGTGTATGTTATTTGCAGATGACATTGTATTAGTGGAGGAGTCTAAGGAAAAAGTTAATAGAAAATTGGAACTATGGAGAGAAACATTAGAAAACAAAGGCCTTCGACTTAGTAGAACAAAGACAGAATATATGGGATGTAAGTTTGATCATTTGGCTACTTCAGAGGACATAGAAATTAAAATTGGCGCACATTGCATTCCCCAAAAGGAAAGTTTTAAATACTTAGGGTCAATTTTTCAAAGTGATGGAAGAATTGATGGAGATGTTACACATAGAATTAATGCTGGTTGGTTAAAATGTTGAGGAGCATCAGGTATTCTTTGTGATAAGAAGATACCATTAAAATTGAAGGTAAATATTATAGAGCAGCAATTAGGCCTGCCATGTTTTATGGTTCTGAGTGTTGGGCAGTTAATCATCAACATGTACAAAAGATGTCTGTGACAGAAATGAAGATGTTGAGATGGATGAGTGGTCATACAAGAAAAGACCGTATACATAATGAGGTTATTAGAAACAAATTAGGAGTGGCACAAATAGAGGATAAAATGAGAGAACATCGTTTAAGATGGTTTGGACATATAGAAAGAAGATCAAAAGAAGAACCGGTAAGAAGGTTAGAAAAACTAAATTTGGAAAGTATTAAAAGAGGTAGAGGACGACCACAAAAGTGTTGGAAAGAAACAATAAAGAATGATCTAGCTTATTGGGAGTTAACTGCTAACATGGCACACGATAGGGATCTGTGGAAACAAAGAATCCATGTAGCCGACCCCGTCTAGTATGGGAAAAGGCTTAGTTGTTGTTGTTGTGTAATAGATTAAATAAGAGGCTATATATATGATTGAAGACTTAGTGACTAAACCTTCTACCAACACTCTTTCAACTATGACTACAACAGAAGTAGAACTCAAGTTGTAGCACAAATGTTTAGGACATCTACTCTTGTGAAAGATCACACTATTGATTCCCAATATTTCCCTTGAGTCTAATATTGTAGCTCTTCCGTGTGATGTTTGTCAAAAAGCAAAACATCATCATGTTTCTTTTTCTATTAGTGATTCTAGAATCTCACGTCCTTTAGAATTAATTCATTCTAATGTTTGGGGCCCTAGTCGAGTTACCTCTCTTAATAGTTACAAGTATTTTGTCTTCTTCGTAGATGATTGAACTCACTTTACTATAGTTTATTTAATAAAATCACAAAATGAGGTTTTTGTAATTCTTTTAGTGGTTTATAAATTTTATTGAAACTCAACGACTCTTCGTTAAGGATTCTTCACTCTGATAATGGTGGAAAGTACATGTCTAGTAGACTACAAGAATACCTTCATAAGCATGAGATTATGCATCAAACTTCATGTCTGAATACTTCTCAACAAAATGTTATAGCAGAAATGAAGAATAAGAACATTCTTGAAGTGCCTCGAATATTGATTATTGGATGTAATGCTCCTAAGCACTTTTGGGGTGAAGCAATATTAACATCAGTTTATCTTATTAATAAAATGCCAAGGAGAAGATTATTACTCTTGATTCTAAGTTATTTCATATTCCACTTTGTGTCTTTGGGTGCACCTATTATGTTCATGTCTATTCTAATGCTAGAGATAAATTGGATCCTCGAGTCACAAAGTATATATTTATTGAATATTCTAATTCTTAAAAAGGGGTGTAAATGCTATGATTCGGAATACCGGAAGACTTACATGTATTTAGATGTTACCTTTTTTTGAATCTAATTCTTATTATCGTTTCAAGGAATAGTTTGGGTATCCTATAGTTAAACCTACTGTTATTCTTCTTACATCAGTCCTTCTAATAAGCCCTATCAAAACATGATAATAACAAAATTGGTGACATTCCAAAGGAGATCAAGACCTATGTTCGTGGAGAAAGGAAAGTGGTGATGTCTCATGCTAAAGATATCATGATTAAGGACTCCTCTAATTCAAATTAGCTACCTTTTATAGATTCTGACTTTGATCTTCCTATTGCTATTTGGAAAGGTAAAATAACTTGCACTCTCTATCCCATTTTTCAATGTCTCCTATAATTATACTTTAGGAAGCTATCATAATTTTGTTATGAATGCCAAACTATACCTTGTTCTTAGGAACGTGGAGGAAGCAAATCGAGTTCCTCAATGGATGCAATTCCGTGAAGGTGTGAGTAGTTTGGGGTATCATACGAGTGTCAATGATCATATCTTATTCGTTAAGAAAGAGAGAAATATCTATTTTGATTGTATATATAGATGACATTATTGTTACAGGAGATGATCTTGAAGAAATGACCAGACTTAAGGCAAAGCTATGTCAACTCTTTGATCTAAAAGACTTGGACAAACTACACTATATTTTGGGTATTGTAGTTTTGTATTCAAACAAGAGTATGTTCTTGACTCAAAGGAAATATATTGTAGATTTATTGCAGAATACAAATATGACTCATTGTAAGAAGAGTTACATTTTCCAATGATAGTAAATCAGAAACTGTCTTTATGATGAAGAAAACTATTAAGATGTGAGCAAGTTTCAAAGATTGGTGGAGAAATTGATCAGACATTACATATGTAGTGGGAATGGTTAGCCGGTTGATGCATGCTCCAACAAAGGCCCATATGGATGCAATTTATCGTATATTGCAGTATCTAAAAACTATGGTTAGATTAGGTATTTTTATGCCAATAAGGGGCATCTTAATATTGAAGTTTGTTTCGATGCAAATTGCTTCGGATCCCTATATGACAAAAAATTTACTTCTAGATATATTGCACTAATTAGGGGCAATATTGTTTGATGGAAAAGCAAAAAAACAAGTGGTTGTAGTTAAATCTAGTACAAAAGTAGAATATAGAGCAGTTGCTTCAGGGATATGTGAAGGACTATGGTTAATGTTTTTTATGAAAGGGTTAGGTATGGAGACAAGTCCAATTTCCTTATATTGTGATAACAAAGCAGCAATACAAATTGCATCCAATTTGGTTTATCATGAACAAACATAATATATTGAGATCGACTATCACTTCAAGACAAAAAGTAATGAATCAAGTGTTCCAATTGAATTATGTCAAGTATGCATACCAATGTGTTGTAGTGGAATGTCATTGATCTTCTTCTGTTTGTTGATGGAACATCGAAGCTTTTGTGATATAGAACGAGGTTCATGAGGAAGTTGGTGTTGTGAAGGGTGCTGGTAATTTTTTTCTTCTGCTTGTAGCGGAATGCTGTTGCATTGTAAGGGATCACCCTTGCATTGCCGGATAAAGGAGGAGGGTTGTGTTAGGCTTTCGACAGTCGGCGTAAAACTTCGTCAGATTTTTATAACATGGATTACAAAAATTATGAGCATTGCTTTGGAGCGTCTCCGCCTAGCGACGTGCTGTAGAGCCCGAATGCAGTAATAAGTAAGCAAGGGCCACTACATTTTCGCCCGAATGTAGTGAATCAATTGCAGAGAGGGTTCTCACATCATGGACGGGTGTGGGTAAAGAAACTACATTGCCGCCTGAATGTAGTGAAAAATTTTCAGAGAGGGTCTCCGCATTTTGATTATGGACAGATGCGGGGGCTAAGGAAGCTAGTCCTAGATAATAAAATTCGTATTGGTTCTTGGAATATCGGAACATTATCCAGTAAGCTAATGGAAGTGGTAGATACTATGATTCGGAGAAAGATTCATATTCTATGTTTACAAGAGACAAAATGGGTTGGAGAAAAAGCAAAGGAGAGAGAGGATACTGGTTTTAAATTATGGTACTCAGGTAAAGAAAAGGCTCGAAACGGAGTTGGTATTATCATAAATAAAGATTTAAAGGATAGTGCAGTGGACATACAACGATATGGTGACCGAATCATGACATTGAAATTAGTGTTAGGAGTAGAGGTTTTGAAAATAGTTTGTGCTTACGCACCCAAAGTAGGACTAGAAGATAGTATAAAGACAACTTTTTGGGAAGAGTTAGATAAGGTGATTCAAAAGATTCTACAAAGGGAGATGATTTGTTTAGGAGACTTAAATGAACATGTTGGTAAAGAGGCATTAGGATATCAAGGGATTCATGGAAACTTTGGTTTTGGGGATATAAATGAGGAAGGTAAGGAGATTTTAAATTTTGCTATGGCATTTGATCTCTTTATAGTCAATACAATCGTCAAAAAATGAGATGAGCATTTAATTACTTATAAGAGTGGCTTATTACAAACACAAATTGATTACTTTATTTGTGGAAAAAAAGAGAGAGCCTGTTGTAAAGATTGCAAGGTAATTCCAGGAGAAAGCTTAACCACCCAACATCGACTTTTAGTCATGGATTTACAAATAAAAAAATGGACAAAGAAGAAAAGAGTGCATCGAGCTATTCGGACTAAATGGTGGAGCCTCAAAAGCGAGAAAGAAGATATATTTAAACAGAAAGTCCTTCAAGGAGATGTTTGAAGTTATGTTGGTACACCCTGTGATATGTGGAACAATATGGCCATACATATTAGGAAAGTGGCGAAAGATGTGTTAGGGGTATCTAAGGGAGGTGTACCGGCACAAAAAGAAGCTTGGTGGTGGAGTGAAGTGGTACAAAATAAAGGCAAAGGGGGCATGCTACAAATTACATTATGCTAAGAAAACTAGTGAAACTTTAGAGGCTTATAAGAAAGTAAAGAAGGAAGCGAAAAAGGCCGTGAGTGAAGCAAAAGCTAAAATTTGGGAGGACTTATATAAAAAAACTCAACTCAAAAGAGGGTGAAAGAGATATTTTTAGGATAGCTAGGGCTAGAGATAAGAAAACTAAAGATCTTAATTATGTTAGATGCATCAAAGACGAGGATGAAAAAATTCTAGTGGCAAATGATGATATAAGAAATAGATGGAAAAACTATTTTTATAAGCTTTTTAATGAAAATAAAGATGTTAGTATTAGCTTAGGGGAGTTAGCCAAATCAGAAAATTATATAAACCACAATTTCTACCGACGTATTAAAAAGAATGAAGTCAAAGAGGCTCTTAAACATATGAATGGTGGTAAATTGGTAGGACCAGATAATATTCCTATAGAAGTTTGAAAAATACTAGGAGAAATAGGAATCACTTGGCTGACAAGACTATTAAATGAAATATGGAAAAACCAAAAGATGCCCGAGGAATGGAGAGCAAGTACACTTATATCCATATATAAGAACAAGGGAGACATTCAAAATTGTGCGAATTTAATGAGTCATACTATGAAATTGTGGGAAAGAATTATCGAACGTAGGTTAAGACAAGTATCAAGTACAACATAGTACCAATTTGGATTCATGCGAGGCAGATCTACTATTGAAGCGATTCACCTTTTGAGACGTCTTATGAGACATTTTAGAGCAAAAAAAAAAGACCTTCACATGATCTAGAAGAAAATTGGAACTATGGAGAGAAACATTAGAAAGCAAAGGCTTCCGACTTAGTAGAACAAAGACAGAATATATGGAATGTAAGTTTGATCATTTGGTTACCTCAGAGGACATATAAATTAAAATTGGCACACATTGCATCCCCAATAAGGAAAGTTTTAAATACCTGGGGTCACTTTTTCAGAGTGATGGAAGAATTGATGGAGATGTTACACATAGAATTAATGCTGGTTGGTTAAAATGGAGAGGAGCATGAGGTATTCTTTGTGATAAGAAGATGCCATGAAAGGTAAAAGGTAAATATTATAGAGCAGCAATTAGGCCTGCCATGTTTTATGGTTCTGAGTGTTGGGCAGTTAATCATCAACATGTTCAAAAGATGTCTGTGACAGAAATGAAGATGTTGAGATGGATGAGTGGTCATACAAGAAAAGACCGTATACATAATGAGGTTATTAGAAACAAATTAGGAGTGGCACCAAGAGGATAAAATGAGAGAATATCATTTAAGATGGTTTGGACATATAGAAAGAAGATCAAAAGAAGAACATGTAAGAAGGTTAGAAAAACTAAATTTGGAAAGTATTAAAAGGGGTAGAGGACGACCACAAAAGTGTTGGAAAGAAACAATAAAGAATGATCTAGCTTATTGTGAGTTAACTGCTAACATGGCACACGATAGGGATGTGTGGAAACAAAGAATCCATGTAGCCGACCCCGTCTAGTATGGGAAAAGGCTTAGTTGTTGTTGTATGCATACTAATGTGTACAAATATTTTCACAAAAGCAGTCAAAGAAGTGGACTTGTGACTTCTCTCAACAAGTTGGGAGTCATGAGCATCTTTCATCCAACTTGAGGGGGAGTGTTGAGAATAAGCTTCGGATCGGATTTTGGATCTATTCCTGCATCTCTAATCATATTATCTACTTTTTTGGTTGCTTGTTAATTATGTTTTATTATGAGGGTAGTTTAATCTTTCAAGTTAAAACACTATTATATAATTTGTGATTAGGAAACCCTAATAACGTTTTTAAGGAGTGAATAAGAAAACCTCATGGTGTGTGCCCCAGGTTTTTGTTACCAATAAAGACAACCAATTTTTTTTTCTTGTATTATCAATAAATTTTAGTGTTTAACATTGTTAACTCATCAACAACCAATGTAAATATATAAGCTTAAAGCTGATTCTTGATGTAATATAATATTAATAATAACAACAACTAAGCCTTCTCTTATAGTAGATTGGGTTGACTACATGATTTCTTTGTTTCCATAGGGCTCAATAGTATGCCATACTAGCAATTAACTCGACATAAGCTAGATTATTCTTTATTATTTCCTTCCAACATTTTTGTGGTCTTCCTCTTACTCTTTTAATTATCCTTGTGTAACATCTCCATCGATTTTGCCATCACTCTTAAAAACTGACTCTAAGTATTTAAAACTTTTCTTACAAGGGATGCAATACATATCAATCTTAATTTGTGTCATCTGAAGTAACTAAATGATCAAACATGCATTCCATATATTTTGTCTTTGATCTATTAAGTCAAAAGCCTTTACTTTCTAATGTTTCTCTATATAGTTCCAATTTTGTATTAACATTTTTCTTAAACTCATCCACTAACACAATGTCATTTGCAAATAACATACACCAAGGTACTTTCTTTTGAATATGTTTTGTTAACTCGTCAATGACCAATTTAAATAAATATAGACTTAAAGCTATTACTTTCAAAGAAATCGATCATATATGTCTTTATAAGATTCGTGTACGTCAACGGGATACCTCTCTTTTTAAAGGTTTTGTAAAGAATATCTCTTTGTACCCTATTGTAAGTTTTTTTTAAATCAATAAATATCTCATGAAGATTTCTTTTCTTTTCTCTAAAAAATTTTATAAGAAGTCTCAATAGACGAATAGCCTTAATAGTAGATTTTTCTTGCATGAATCCAAATTGGTTCTTTGTTGTATTAGATACTTATCTAATATACATTTAATAATTCTTCCTCATAATTTTATATTTCGACTCATCAACTTAATACCTCGATAAGATGCATAATTTTGAATGTCTCCCTTGTTCTTGTATATGAGTATAACTATACTTTTCGTGCATTCCTCATACATCTTTTGGTTTCTTCATATTTAATTAAGTAATCTTATAAGTTAAGTGATACCCGTCTCTTCTAAGATTTCATCTTTTGGTTTCTTCATATTTAATTAAGTAATCTTATAAGTTAAGTGATACCCGTCTCTTCTAAGATTTCCATAATTTTATAGAAATATTGTTTTATCTTATTGATTTACCAACTTTCGTAAGTTAGTCTCTTTGACGTCATTTATTTGAATACATTGATAGAAATTATGATTTATATATTTTATCGAGTTGGTGAGTTCTCTCAAGCTAATACTAGTACCAATATTTTTGTTAAAAAGTTTCAACAACAACAACTAAGCCTTTTTCATACTATATTTTTTGTTAAAAAGCTTATGAAAATAAATTTTTTTATCTATTTTTGATATTACTACTTTCCATTGGAATTTTCTCATCTTCATCTTTGATGCATCTAACAAAAGTAAGATTCCTAGTTCTCCTATCTCTAACTTTAGCTATCTTAAAAATATCTCTCTTACCTTCTTTTGAGTTAAGCTTTTTATATAAATTTTTTCAAATTTTGTTTTTTCCTTCGATGACAACCTTTTTGACTTCTTTCTTTACTTTCTTATAAGCCTCCCAAATTTCATCCATCTTATTGGCATAGTTCAATTTGTAACATAC
Organism: Brasenia schreberi; assembly: GCA_036023115.1. Classification (NCBI taxonomy): domain Eukaryota; kingdom Viridiplantae; phylum Streptophyta; class Magnoliopsida; order Nymphaeales; family Cabombaceae; genus Brasenia; species Brasenia schreberi. The sequence goes on along the minus strand of JAYKKT010000073.1, from coordinate 20,186,523 downwards.
CCGCTTTGTCGATCTTCTTTTTGTGCCATTACGTCTTCCTTGACCTCAACTAACATTTCTTTTGCTACTTTCCTAATATGATTAGCCATATTATTCCACGTCACAAGTTGTACCTATATTACATAATTTTGAATCTCTTTGAAGAATGTTTTTAAAGACATCTTCATTCTCATTTTTGCGGTTTTACCATTTAGTCCGAATAGCTGTATAGCTGTATGTACTCTTTGTCCACTTCCATACATGCAAGTCCATGATTAAAAGTCAATATTGAGTAGTTAAGCTTTTTCTTATATATAATCTGCAATAATCTGGATTCATGTTGTCACTATAAAGCTTAGAAGGCTTCCTATTTTATCTAGTGTGAATCTTGGGAAATAGTTTCTATAAGGTGACAAACAAGCAGGGAACTCAGGTTACTCAATCTTAGTAGATATTTGAGTTGCATTTTAGGAAACAGTAGTTACATGATGAATTTGGAAGTATGCTAGTGCATAGTGCATATTCTGTGCTTTACACTTTAGACCATCGCCCTTCTCTGTAAGTGCATGGTTCCAAAGTGCCTCCAGACCTGATGGATATAGTAACATTGATTCATCATTTCCGCATGGTGGGTGATAAACAAAGTCCACAAAATTTCACTTTAATACCTTGTGGTTAGGCCCTGATCCCATGCAGTGATTTCTCATTTAAATCAGCTCATGAGGTTTGGTCTATTATCACCAGGAATTTTGGTTAACATAGTTCTTTTAATCCAACGTGGTTCCTACTTGGCTGATGAAACCTGGTCAGTCAATGAACACATTAGATGACATGTGGGATGGAAGGGGAACATTCGTCATTGTGATCAGTTGCCGCTTTGATGCTATTAAGCCAACAAGTTTGTTTATATGATGGCAATATCTCCACTAAAGCTTCAATTTGGACCAGACTTTTAGTTCATTTATTCTTTAATCAATACGATGATGAGTTACTGAGAAAACTTAGTTTTTCTCAAATTACTAATAAACTAGGTAGCTGGTTTAGTGATGCCGCTCTTGCTTTGGGTGCAAGAGGTTGCAAGTTCGATTTTGACGACACCTCATTATTTCTTCAGTGTTGAACTTGAACATACTAATGTTCCCATAATCATGTTCTGTGAGCCACGTAAGAATGCAAAATGATCAACTTCAGGTGTCAGTTTCATTGATAAATCACATGGTATGATAAAGGTTAGGGCCTAACAATGGAGTACTTAATTGAAATTTTAATTTTCCCAACTGAGTATTGTGTGTGCCTTTCTTATGAGATTTTGACAGTCAAACTTGCTAGTTGCTGCCTAGAATCTGTAATGAAAGTGGAAATCAACATAGAAACGAAACACTGCCTATTTATTTCTTTGATATTTTAGTACCACTTTTACAGAAAGTTTATCATGTAAGATTTATATAAGACTAAGTGATTTCTGTTTAGGAGCTAGGCCGATGACCCATTCTTTCTTTTGATATGGATGCTTACCGGTAAGGGTGCTCATCTCTTGATGCTTCATCGTGCCATATGCTTATTTAGGTGCAAGGATGCCAAATATAAGGGATCTTCTTCATCTCCAAATCACTGCCCCAATTCTTTCAAAAAGAATTTAATTTGAAGAACTTCCTCCAAATTTTGATAATTCATTAGAAATCATCCTTAAGAATGAGAGATCTGCAAAACATATGAATTAGTAAATAACACTCTTTGATTTATTTTGATGAATTTCCTCCAAAACCGAAGCACCTTTGTTAGAACAGACTTACAAATTAGACATCAGCAAAAGGTATACATTAAGAACTAATGTCGTTTTTCACTGTCTTCATGTGGAATACTGCTGAGGTGCCTGTGGGGATCTGCACACATGCAGACCACCTTTGTTATCTTTCTTTTCAATTGAAAAAAAAAGGAATTCACGTCGAAAATTATAACTCATGCACACATTTTTACCGAACCATATGTGTATCAAAAAGTATGATTCTATCATATTCTTTTCTTTTCCAAGTATATACTTCTGATTTATAAAACGTTCGTCAAAGCCTTTTGAAGTGGAATTATTGTCTTGTGTCTTGGTTTCTAGAACTTTGCTTCCCTGCCTTTCTATGATCAATTGCTGCATCTTGTTTTTCAGTTTGTAAATGGTGAGCCTGTTTATGAAGCGAGCTGCCGAACTAATATGGGTGGATACCATGTTACTGATTATCTGAAGCAACTTCTTTTGCTGCAATACCCTTATCATATGTAAGTATGGGAACGTTCTTATTTTGTAGTCTTTTTGTTTCGGCCATCTGAATGACCTTTTTATAGGTCAAGCATTACCTGGGATAAGGTTGAAGATTTGAAGAAGGAACATTGCTATGTAGCCCTGGATTATGCTTCAGAAGCACAGTTATTTCAGGTTAAAATCTTCACATTTCTTGTGTACAAAAATAATTTGCTCTGATATTATAAGGGTGATGTGACATTATTGTTCAATCCATTTCTATGAAACAGGAAATAGATTAAAATCTTTGCACATTTCCATAGGACATTTATCATCAGTCTATAAGGTGTTTATGAACTTGTGAAACACATTTAAAATAAAATGCATTGTTGCATGCTATTTGCAGATGACATTGTGTTGGTGGAAGCAACTAGGAAAGGGTTTGATAGTGAAATGTGGAGACCAAGGGTTTAAGGTTGAGTATGTGAAATGTAAGTTTGATAGTTTAACTGCAATGGATAATATAATAGGTAAAATTTGATACATATTGTCCTTAAAAACTAATTTTAAATAGTTACACTCAATATCTGAAGAAAATGAGAGAATATATGGAGATTTCATGCATAGATTTAATTCAGATTGACCAATATGGGAGGAAGAGCATGCAACAATGGAGGAAGACACCTGAGGAATGGAGGAAGAGCATTACTACCCATTTATAAGAACAAAAGAGATATTCAAAATCGTGTAGATTATCGGAGCATAACGTTAATGAGTCATATATTGAAACTATGGGAAAGAGTTATTGGAAAAGGTTGAGAGAAATATCAAGTATAACAAAAAATCAATTTGGTTTCATGCTAGTGAAATCTATTATTGAGGATATTCACTTGTTGAGGCATCTAAAGAAACACTTCAGAGCCAAGAAGAAAAACTTAAAACTTACACATGGTATTCGTTGATTTAGAGAAGGCCTGTGAATAAAGTGCTTGAGATATGTTCTTTGAAAAGTTCTAGACAAGAAAGGGGTGCTCGTTAATTTAGAGAAGGCCTATGATAGAGTGTTTGAGACGTGTTCTTTGAAGAGTTTTAGACAAGAAATGGGTCTTACACAGTTAGACCGGGTGCCTAAGTGTTGGGGAGTAAATTATCAATGACTCTTAAACATCAAAATAACATAAAGAAATCCTCAATAAGCATAAAACTTAGTCAAATGGGACTAAGGAAGGGGTCTGCCAGCTAAGGTCGAGCCAAGTCAGCTTGCCATATCATCAACCGGGTCCACTAATTCAGGGTTGTTCTCAACTAGGCTCAATTTGGTCTCTATTGCTCTTCCAACTTGGCTGATCTCTCCAAGGGACTTCTGGACGTTCTTAGGGCCTTGAATCAGTTGTACTAAAACTTTAACAACATGGCTAGAGAATGGCTAAAGAAAATGTTTTGGCGGTTGTGTACCAACTCAAGGAAAGACCTTATCTGTAGGGAGATCAGAGAAAAAATTGGAGTAGCATTGATAGAAGATAATATGAGACACATTTAAGATGGTTTGGACACATAGAGAGATAACCAAAGGAAGCTTTGGTAAGAATGTGTGAAACTAGACAATGAACATTTTAAAAGAGGGAAAGGAGGAATGCAAGAGTATTGGAAAGAAACTATTAAATATGCTATGACTTTTTTGGAGATAACTACTGATATGGAACAAGATCTTGCACTATGGCATCAAAAGATCCATGTCGCCGACCCCACCTAGTGTGGGAGAAGGCTTGGTGGTTATTGATATATAGTTGGTAGTTTACATATATATACTCGTAAATCTTTACATATTACACACTCAAAAGTAGAACTGACTTGCAACAGATTTAGATTTACAGGTAGGTATATGAAGAGGATACTTAGCTAAAGCACTTATAAAGCACAAGATAAATATATGAAATTTACCAATCATTAACACTTAAAGCTGCACCAATAGAGGATAAAATGAGAGAATATCGTTTAAGATGGTTTGGACATATAGAAAGAAGATCAGAAGAAGAACCTGTAAGAATGTATGAAAAACTAATTTTGGAAAGTATTAAAAGAGGTAGAGGACGACCACAAAAGTGTTGGAAAGAAACAATAAAGAATGATCTAGCTTATTGTGAGTTAACTGCTAACAATGCACATGATAGAGCTCTGTGAAAACAAAGAATCCATGTAGCTGACCCTGTCTAGTATGGGAAAAGGCTTAGTTGTTGTTGTTGTTGTATTAACACTTAAAGCTGTAAGCATGAAGCAGTTCAATGAAACAATAAAGAAGATTGTGGAGGCATTTGAATGGTATTACCATGGATCCATAATGAATAAGAGGAGAAAGAGAGAGAAAAGGATGCTGTACTCTCTTTAAAATAGATTGATGGTAATTATGTTGCTAATATCCTTCGGATGTTGCTGATGTGTCTGATAGTCTCCTTGCAGATTTCACATTATAATGAATGTGTAATTCTGAGTTGGACAAACGCCTGATCAAATTGGAAGCAATGTTATTGTTGGTCTTTTCATGACACTGAACTCTTTTGACATGTTGCTTTTTTGGTAGTGCTATGTGTGTGCTCATCAACAATTACTTTCATGTTTCCTCGTACAGAATGTGGAATTGCTCATGTTTTATGTTATTTGGAATTCCAGAATGGGACAAAAGAAGCAGAAGATAAAACCAGATGCTGGCAGCTTCCATGGGTACCCCTTCCAGTAGAAGAAGAGCCAACTGAAGAGGAGTTGGCAAGGAAAGCTTCCATTAAAGAAAAGCAGGGTCAAAGGTTGCGGGAAATGGCAGCTGCTAAAAGGTCCTCCAGAATAACAGACCTAGAAAATGAACTCCAAGGTTTGAAATTTCTGCTGTCTCAGCTGGAAAAGGTTGAAGAGACTGAACATCAGTCTTTTCTAGAAGCAACTGGTTATGTTTCAAAGCAAGAAGTTGAGTCAGCGATGACGAAAGTAATGCAATCTTTGAGAAAAGCTAAAGGTGAGCCAGCTGAAACTGAAGAGAAAACTGATATTCCAGTAAGCGAGAAGTATCCTCTCCTTGACATCCCTGATGAGATGCTTACTCCAGAGCAGGTAAGTTGGTCTGTTATTTTCTATCAGTCATTTTGGTGAATTGGCAGACTGGTTATTCCTTAACAAGTTATAAGGTTTTAGGCTGCTTGTGAATATCATAAGTTATTCAGAGGGTATTCTGGTTCTTACAGCATTTGATTGAGCATGGATGCCTAGGTTCTAGTTTAGTATGTTATTGCACATGATATCTTATATCTTGAGCTGATTATTTCGATTTATGTCCTGTTGAGCAGTTAAAGGAGAAGAAGAAGCAGATATTCTTAAAGACAACGTCAGAAGGACGCCAGCGAGCAAAACAGAAACGCTGTGAGGAAGAACTAAAACGGGAGATTGAAAACCAACAAGATGAAGTGAAACGCTTGTATGACATCATTACTCAATCATTTCTTCCCTCTCTCACCGTTTTTTCCCTACTTGCTTTTTATCCCACTGGCATTAGCAGTAATTGACTCGTTAACTTGTAAATATTATTCAATAGTCATTAATTTTCTAATGAGTGGAAGCTCATTCAACATGATTATTTGTTAAATACAACCGTTAACAAGAAAAATGCACCATGAAAGGGCAAGCGTTTGGTCTATTTTCTTCCTCTTTTGCACAATTGGTGTCTTTCATTTTTTTTTTTTGATAGAAAGGTGTTTTTCATTCTTGACGGGTAAGGAGTACCCAACTACCATGTGTCTTCGCTTGTTATTTGTATGTAGTTTGTAGAACTAATCATGCATGCTTGCTTGTAGTACGAAGTGGAATATTATTATCAACAAGAAAGTGCTTATTTTGTTCTCTGATTCGTAAGGCTGTATTATTTCCTTCTCGACATTATTTTGTGTTTATATGCAAATCTTTGCTATGAACACTTTCCAGACCGCACAAGAAGAGGTTATCTAGCAAATTATGTTTTCTGCAGTCATGTTGTCGGAAGGCTTCAAATGTGTATTTGGAAGTTCTTTTTGTCTTGGACTTTTTAAAATGTAAAGTTTGTTGTTTTTGAATGTTCGTTTATTTTAGTTATCACTGTCACGTAGATGTGGGGGATATGTTCTGTCAAAACTTGGACCTTTTGCATCAGTTAATGCCATTTCTTGGTATTTCTCTTTTATAAACTGTAGGGAGAATCCAAAACTTTATCTAGAGCAGCTACGAACTAGACATAACGAGCTATATGCGAAATTCGAGCAGCGGAAAAGGTTAAAGACAAATGGTGCAAATGGCAATGGCTCTATCAACAACAACTCAGGCGGCATAGGACGTGGGGAGCGGTTGAGTGCTGCTCAGAGGGAAAGGATGCGCCTTCTAACAACTGCTGCATTTGATCGTGGGAAGGGTGAGGACACCTTTGGAGCCAAGGATGAAGATTGGCAATTGTACAAATTGATGAGCAGAGATAATGATGATGACGATGATGGGCCAGACGAAGAAGAAGCTGAATTATCTCGAATCACATCTAGGCTTCAGGTCATTTTCATCTATATTACAACAGTTATTATTATTTTATTTTTTCAAAAAGTTTTGGTGTATACATGATTGCCAATGTAAGTGCGCCCTTTGGTTGTTCGCTCCAGAATCCGACCTGCCATGTGCTTTATCCATTGACCTGTTTCGGGTGCGCATGTGAATTCTTGTTCCCAGATTGAGCGACCTGTTATTAGTTCCCAATCAAAACGTAATCAGTTCGTTTGATGCCTTTCATGTTCCAATAATTTCTTGATGAATGGTTGCTTATAAGTTAAAACTGACTGATTATAGTATGACAGGATATCGATCCCACTTTTGTGCCGCAAGCAATCCCAGGGTTGTCACAGCCAATAGTAGAGGTCCCACAGTTCCGTCCGCTTACAGCAAAAGATTTTCAGATCAATCTTGATGTTGAAAGGTTTCGGTGCCCGGAGATTCTCTTTCAGCCACACATTGTTGGGGTGGACCAAGCTGGTCTGGACGAGATGGTTGGGATATCAATCCGCAGGCTGCCGTCAAAGGACTTGCCAGAGATAATGTGCACTTCGATCCTTATAACGGGGGGAAGCTGTGCCTTCCCGGGGATGGAAGCAAGGCTGCTTGCTGGGATCACCAAAATCCGTCCCTTCGGATCATCCATATGCATCGCAAAGGCATCAGACCCCATTCTGGATGCTTGGCGTGGAGCTTCATCTTATGCTGCCTTGGATCGATTCCATGAACAGACTTTCACTCGGCAGGATTATTATGAGAAAGGGGAAGATTGGTTACGGAAATACAGATTCAGATACACTTTCTAGCAATCTATGCCAAAGGAAGTAGGCCCTTGCAGTTTACTTCCTGGATTCTGGTGGGTTTTATTCAATCCAATGAAGCCAGGTCTGGTGAGTGCGGTTCTGCATGCACGCCAATTTAAGAGATCTACTTCGGATCAATTTGTTATGTGCTACATGTTTTCTTATAAGAACTATCTTTTAAAGGCAAGCTGGGGTCACGCAGATCCTGACTCATACAGCCGGCAATGGGGGCCGAGCGCCCCCAGCGCTGCGCTTCTCCATTTGTGGGAAGTCAGCTTCGTTCCGAGGCAGCGAGTCAAGAGGTTGGCCCAGGGCTTCTGTTTTGTACTACTTGATAGAGATGATGCATGTAAATGGGAAGCGTGGCATTAGAATGCTTTGGTTAATTAATTGGGGAAGGGAATATACAAACCACGGATATCATCAAGTACCGTAAGTACATTTATTTGGGTTTGGGATATCTTAAATACGGTGTCATTGTAACTTTTGTAGCTGTACAGCTGTTATTTAGTTGGTTCCAACAAAAAGAGTTCATCGAACACCATATTCTCTTTATATCATGATTTATATTTGTTTTTTTATTAGGATTAAACATAATATCATCCAAATGAGCCCTATAGTTCTAAACAATTACAAGCATACATGGAAAGTTTTTCTGTTTTGTAATTTATTTATAAGTAAATTAACTGCACCAACTGGTAGCATGGTATGTAGGTGGAGCTTTGGGCTCTCTAACAAGAATGAGAGCCCAAAGCTCTTTATAACATGATTTATATTTGTTTTTTATTAGGATTAAACATAATATCATCCAAATGAGTCCTATAGTTCTAAACAATTACAAGCTTACATGGAAAGCTTTTCTGTTTTGTAATTTATTTATAAGTAAATTAACTGCACCAACTGGTAGCATGGTATGTAGGTGGAGCTTTGGGCTCTCTAACAAGAGGCCAAACAGGAACTTGCAAACTCGAATAAGTTACCTTTTGAGGGGTTGGAAAAATCCAGCATAAAATTTCGAGGTTTGGACCTCTCCCGAGGGCACTATGATGGCCACAGCTTATAAGGCTGGTGGTGCCCGTGGGACTTGAACTCTTAACTTCCCCTCTAGAAGTGAGAAGTGCATTTTATTAAGCTAACTCCGTTGGACAAAAACGTGAAACTACAAAGAACCTGTTTAACATGTATTGGTAAGAAAACTAACAAGAAATACTCGTTCTTAATTAAAAATAGAAGGAAAAGAAAGAGGTGTTAGATACTGACTGCTCTCTCCAAACGGCCAACCACCGGTTGGAACCGGTGGCTCTATGCTCTCTGGTTTCTGTCCCAGTCAAAGCATAAAACCCTCATCGAATCGTAGAGTCCTTGGTTTGGTTATAATTTTGGTTATGGTTCTGATTTGGTGCGATTTCCCGAGATGGTTCGGCTTTGGTTGGTTCCAAGGTTTGGCTTCAATTGAAAAAAATGAGAGCATGGACTCACGCGACCAGTGACAAAGTGACAGTTCACCTGGTTAGGGTTTAGACTCACAAATCCACGGTCATGAGTTCGATACTTGGGGCGTGCATTTTGGCTTCAGCTCCCCCATTATTCCAAAAGAAACTGGGGGCATCGAATTAGCAGCATTTTGAGACTTAAGCACGTAGGCTCACACTCTAGAGGCGCAAAGCCTGGTCCGTGGCTGGGACCCTCGCCCCTGTAAAGGCCCATGCCGTAACATTAAACGATATTGATAGTGACCACAGAGAGAGAGAGAGAGAGTTTAGAAGATATTTAGTTAATATCTTAGAGGAGAGGGAGGTAGAGAGAGAAAATTTAGAAGATATTTAGATAATATCTTAAAGGAGAGGGAAGTTCGAAAGATATTTACGTAATATCAGAGAGAGAGAGAGAGAGAGAGAGAGAATATCTTTGGGTTAAAGAAAGAAGGGGAAGCTGGTGGAACCACGAGCGTGGTGGCCAGCAGGTTGCGGAGCAAAAGTGTGGGTTGGTGGTAACGTCCGAATCCGTCAAAGTCCACGAACCCACCATTTCGAAATGCAAAAGAACGGTATTCGATTTCAGCGACGAAAGGCTGCGGTTTTGCTTTCGCCAGTTTCGCTTTTCTGTGGACCGCCACCCGGCGGGAAAACCATGGGCACGCACACAAACAACACACGCTCTCTCTCTCTTTCTCTGAAAGGTGCAAGGAAACCACCTTGCTAAGTCTCACCTTTCACCATACACGCCACATGCATTCCGTTTGTCAAAGAGTCTCGTTGGCAGGAATGCATTTATCACTTTCTGATTCAAGCATATGTGTTCTTCCTTCCCCTTCTTATACAGGGTGAATCTCTCTCTCTCAAGATTTGGTGCTATACGATGATGAAATAGTAAGCTTTATAAACAGTGGAAGGAAGGAGAAATCAAGCACCACCCTCTAATATGTAAGTCTTTCTCCCTCCGCCTACCGTTCGACACCGTTGTGCCTATGTATCTGGGATGAATACCAATAGTAGTTGAAGAAAGAAACCCATCAATCTCGGGAAACTACCTCTGGTGTGTGGATTTGTAGCTCCCCATTTTGTTACCGAAGGATACAATCAATCTATGCATGACAGTAGATGATAGAATCTTGTACAGAGATCGTAGGAGATTCTCCTATTTTGAACACAGAAAATCATCTGGGCTGCGGATTTATGATACCTCATTTTGTTATTGAAGGGTATAATCTATCATAGGTCAAGGAGACTAGTTAGGGCATTAAATCTAGTGCTAGTTTAATCATTAGGGTCGGCAAAAATAGGAAGAAAAGAGGATAGAGAGAAAGGGAGTGATGGAAAGTAACACGGTGCTTCCAGGGATGGGTTCAGGAACGCTAGGCCACGAGATGTCTCCGCACCAACAACCACTACCTGCTCACCACCTTCACCACCCACACCAGTTGGTCCCTTTTGCCTCCTCCCTCATTAATGACTCCAATTCTGACCACCATTCTCACCAACAAGCACCGCCCAAGCACCCACCCTACGGTATGCAAATTGGCACCAAACCTACCGCAGCAATCGTGGGAAAACAGCAGCTTTCCTCCTTCAGCGACGACGAAGAGACCGCTAGCGGCTACGCGCCTGATGATGGCGGCGCCGCCGGTGACAGTCGTGGAGGGAAGAGGGCCTCCCTCTGGCAGAGGATGAAGTGGACGGATGATATGATCAGACTACTCATCATGGTCGTGTTCTTCGTCGGTGACGATGGCGGAGGGCTCGATACCAGCCCGGGCGGTGAGAAAAAGAAGCTTGGTGGTTCCACCGGAAGCGCATCTGGGCTACTGCAGAAGAAGGGGAAGTGGAAGTCTGTATCAAGAGCGATGATGGAGAAGGGTTACTATGTTTCCCCTCAGCAATGCGAGGATAAATTCAATGATCTGAACAAGAGATACAAGAGAGTGAATGATATTCTAGGCAAAGGAACAGCTTGCAAAGTGGTGGAGAATCAGAGTCTACTAGAAACCATGGATCATATCTCCCCGAAGATGAAGGAAGAGGTAAGGAAGCTATTGAATTCGAAGCACCTCTTCTTTAGAGAGATGTGTGCCTATCACACCAGCTGCGCGGGCGGCCACCAACCTTGTGAGGCTTCTGGTCCGATAGCTTCTCATCATCAACAACCACAATTACAACTCGTGCAGCCTCATGATCAACGCTGTTTCCATTCGGAAACGGGGAACAAAGAAGCTGAAGATGAGAACGAGCAAGACGATGAGGATGATGGTAGCGAAGATGATGATGAAGAAGATGAAGATGTTGGTTATGGAGACGATCATCATGCTGGCGTGGATGACGCTGATAAAAGGCCCTCCGCTAAAAGGTTCCGGCGTGGTGGAAGTGGTAGTGTTTCTTCTTTGTCACCAATGCAACAGCAACTCAAATCAGAATTGGCCAGTGTGTTGCAAGATGGTGGGAAGTCGGTGTTGGAGCAGAGGCAGTGGATTCGGAATCGGTCTTTGATGCTTGAGGAGCAGAAAGTGAGCTATCAATGCCAGGCTTTCGAGTTGGAGAAGCAGAGATTCAAGTGGCAGAAATTTAGCAGGAAAAAGGAGAGGGAGCTTGAGAGAATGAAGTTGGATAATGAGAGGACGAGGCTCGAGAACGAGCGGATGCTGCTGATTCTTAGGCAGAAGGAGATTGAGATTGATAGCGTGATCCGCAGATCGGAACCTTCTTCCATCACTGGATAATGAAACATGCTGTGAGAGAGAGAGAGAGAGAGAGAGAGAGAGAGAGAGAGAGAGAGAGAGAGAGAATGTACATTGTGTAACTTTTATGCTTCTTTGGAAATTGCAAAACTAAGTATAATTTAGTAGTGCATTCTGTATTTGTCGTTTTTGTTTCTCTTTGTGGCGGTCCTCGAATTTGTTGTTTTAGCGAGGGTTGATGTTTGACATCTTATATATTGAGATGCTCTGTTGACTCGTTTTCTTTTACGAATCATTGAAGACATGACATTCTCTCCTTCCATCTTCTTTGTTCTTTATGTCTAGACTGGAAATATAGGGCTTTGTGAGGAAAAGAATTATAAATCTTTATCTGGATAACCATTAAAAACAGGAAGCAGCTTGGATATCTGGATCTTCTGAGCTCTGTAAAACTAATAATCTGGGGTTTTGTGGGATAAATGTGTAACCATTAAGAAACAGAAAGCAGCAAAAGCTTATCCATATTCTAGTATAGTAACGTGTGCAGTGTAGAAAAGGTTGAACTCTTTGCAGTTTACACTTTCGAATTTTCTTCTTCATTCTTCGTTGTCTGCTTGATTCAGAAAAGCATGTCTGGCTGCGGGATGGATGCGTTTTCTGTTGGCGCACGCCATTAAATCAAGATGGGACATATGGGCGTTTTTTTCTTTGGAAACACGGTTCCGAATAACGGTTCTTAATTCTTTAACGTGCTAATGTATGACTATCACGTCACAATAATAATATATACTAAATTTTACATTTTTTCTAACAAATTAACTTCACACAGTTGCACCATAAAACCTGCACACACACACACACATATATACTATTGGATGTTGCATACTTTAATAATAAAACAATATAATAAGATTATCTTATATATTTTTTCAAATATTCTTATAATTTTCCAAATGATATTCATGCCTTTAAAAATAAAGTGTTGTGGATTAAAAGTGTGAAAGATTTAGTTTTTATATAAAAATGACAGAATACATAAATCAACAATTGTCTTGAATAATTTTAACCGTTCCATAAAAAAAGATGAACAATTGAAATAAAAAAATTGAAAAGTTTCTGTTGAAAGATAGGCTTGCCTTATGACAAATTAGAACCCACTAGAGGGGAGAGAGTTCATACGGTCAGCTTACATGAGGCATATTGGTTGTCTTAGGAGCCTCCCTCCGAACCAAATATCATCAATATCTCTAAACTTCTTGGTAGGGTCTCCACTCGAGCCTGTCCCACACAATTTCCTTTTGTTCTTTCCGTCCTGCCTTGCACCCAACGAGCGGATCACCAAAAATGATGCTTTTGAAGTTGATCAGTTTAGTTCGGATCATAAGAAGTGAGCAGAAACAACCATTGCATAACCCATAAAGTCATTGCAAAAGATCAAACATAAACAAATAGAAATACACATCATGAGGAATTTCAAAAGGAAAAATATGCAAAGATGGTGAAACCATCCGTCATTCTTTTCATGTTCAAGATCATATCTTTCTACTACAAGTAAAAAACTCATGTAACAATATCCAAGCTTTGCCAAAACTTTATCAAATGTTGGTCAATAACTACAATTTCCTCGATCACGAAAGAAGAGTTAACCTTCAAGTTAAGTGTTGTGGCTTTGATACTTGGGGAGTGTGCATATCTTGTAGAGAGGTATACCTAAGCCCAACTTGACAATTAAAAAACGAAGTAGGACTTCCCTTCCAGAGATGTGTTTCATGGAGAATGCAAATGTATTACGCACAGTTAGATGCAAGAACACATACGAAAATAAAACTCTTTTTAAGGCGAGGGGATTTTTTTTTCTCATGGATCGACCAAGATGCTTGTGATCGAACTTGTTCTTTGATCCTTTAGCAATTCCGTGAGCATTGAACACACGACCTTCAAGTGGAAGGTTCTTTTGAAGCAAGCCCCATCCTGGGTAGCAGAACCCTACCTGCTTATGTAAATTGTTCCTTGTCACCTAATTTCTGCGGAAACTACTGACTGAGGATGGAACAAGTGCAGTGCTTTTCGCCGATCAGGAAAATTGGATTCTGTCCACACTGATACCTGCTCATCCTTTGCTTTAGAAGGTCAAATGTTTTTATTACACTAACGTCACCCAAAAATAATGGGTAGACATATATATATATATATTTTACGGGTAAAATCTAATCTTTCTCTCTATAATGGCGTATGCTCAATCCAATACATGATTAAATCTCCTAAACATCTCCACAATTTAATCTCAACAATTAATGATAGAGATTTTAAATAAAAAAGTAGAACACTGTTATGTATTAAATGCGAATACAAAAAGTAAATCTTCAACGGATTTGCTAAAGGATTAAAGAACAAGTGCAGTGCTTTCACCGATCAGGAAAATTGGACTCAGTCCACACTGACACCTGCTCATCCTTTGCTTTAGAAGGTCAAATGTTTTTATTACACTCACGTCACCGAAAAATAATAGGTAGACATATATATATATACGGATAAAATCTAATCTTTCTCTCTATAATAGTGTATGCTCAATCCATGATTAAATCTCCTAAATATCTCCACAACTTAATCTCCACAATTAATGATGGAGATTTTAAATAAAAAGTAGAATACTGTTATGTATTAAATGCGAATACAAAAAGTATAATCTTCACCGTTGATTGTGATGATTAAACATTAGAGATATTTGAAGAGGATTGAGCATACATGAGGATTGATCACGGACCTATAATATATATATATATATATATATATATATATATATATATATATATATATATATATATATCAATCTATGACAACATATGTTATAACTTCTGAGAATTTGCCGTATCCATGACAACATATGTTAGTTGTAATTAATGCAGATGTCTCTCTTTATGCATACTAATCAATCTATGATATCGTGAAAAGAAATGATCCTAACCTACGTAAGGATGCCTGAGGACTCATTCGCTTGATCGACAGATGTACCTTGACCTGGATACAGGTAAGTATTTCGAGTCGGATCAGGGAAAATTGACCTACCCCAACTCTTTCTGTATATATATATATATATATAGGAAAAGATAAATAACAAATGTAGCTTTAAAGTTATAAATTGTATTTTGTACATATTTGGGCCAACCCGAACCCCACCCAAGCCGGCTCCAGGTTCAAGGATTGTGAATCGAATAAAATAAGGGCTTGGATCAAGTCGACCCAAATTTGAGCCGAACCCGAAGTGACCCGATTTGCCAGGTCTAGATATACCCCGCTTTATGTCTCGCTCGCTACGACCCATCTACAGCTTTATGTCCAATCACCAAACGAGTTTGGCTAAAGGACATATCTAGTCTAATTGGCTCCTACGATTGTGATTCTCTTAAGACGCAAACCAACCGATCTCATCAGGTTGATCATTGCAAATAAAACTCGTGAACTTTTGTGCTAACGTTCTGATAGAGTTTAGCCCCCGAGAGGAAACGAGTGAAAGTAAAAACCCGAGGATCCAACTTCCATACTTACCACAGGAAACTATAAGTCCAAAACCTATATAATAATTAACAAATAATGTTCATTTTTTTCTTAGATAGGTAAGATTGATGCTTGTTTTTCTGTGGACAGATTTACTCACACGCATGTTAAAACAAGCTGTGCTTCCTAAAAGCATCAGTATTAATCTGAACAGCTACATATAGATCTGAACTAGCCTAAATAGAAAGCAAAAGTCGAGAAGGAAATAGTAAACGAGAGAAAAGAGGATATAAATAACTAACTCGAGTCACAGTTGCATCATCTCCTTCGTAACCCTACATTGTTTCAATCAATTTCATGCAAGAAACATTTTTTCTTGATTTTGTTTTTATATGTTCGGCTAGGATTCCATTAATAGTAGAATTGAATGCAGCTATTTGATACCCTATTCTTTGCATAATATGTTTAATGTTTTGGGTATCAAATTATCAATGTTCTTTTTGTTGCGAAAATGGGTTCCTGTAGACTGTGTGGATGGCGCTTGTGAGAGGAAAGTTCGGCTTTTCTTCTCGTTGAATCTTTTCATTTTTCATCCTTTCTCGTTGATTTTGTGATGGTGGTCCTTGGTATAGGTCGTATCAGCCATATCAATCATGTTTGCACGACATGGACTGCTATACCGTGTTTATGGGAAAGAGATACATTCATCCCAACATAGCTTGTCGCCAAAACCCAAATCAGAATGTCAACACAAAACTACGAGGGATTTTCCAAGATTTTCTTATAAAATTCTCTCAGCTTGTATCAACACCTATCATTACCCATCTATATCATTTTCAGATTAGACCCCAAAATACACACTTCAGTCACAGATAATATATGGCCTTTGCAGGAGTTATTGTAACTGCAAACTTTCCCTGAACGAATATTTGAAGCTCTTCCTACCCTTATCAGTGTCCAGTTGCCTTAGGTTGTGTTTTACCAGCACGAAAATAAAGATGATGCAAACATGGGTATACGAAATTCAAAAAGATTCTCTCCACTGCCCTTTCATTGCACCTTCTTCATTTGCATGTTAAGCCTTCACTCAGTTGAGGATCTTAAATTTAAAATCCAACAACAATTGCTTCACCTGAAATTTAGATGCTAACAGAAACCTCTATCTGGTGTCATGCTTAGGACGCAATTCAGTCTCAAAATTTGAGTTATCACTCCTAGACTGACATAACAAAACAACCCAATTATGTGCCGTCGAAATACAAACTAGAATCCTTCGGCAAAAGAAATAGATAAACCTATCACATAGCCTAAATACCTAATTCATGTAGACAAAAGAGAGCCTTTTGAGAACAAAACCCAAACGAAAAAAAGACGTCATTTTCAACATCGAAAATGATTCCCCAGCACCAACTTGTTAGCCACGATTAGTTAAGATGCGTTGCAGATGGTTGAAAGAATTCGTTGCAAAACACCAATTGATTTGTAAAGTATGGACAAGAAAAAAAAACGAAATGCACCACATGAGGAACGCCTTATGAACTAATTGCTATCATAGAATCTGACGAGAAAAAAACTATAAATTAGCAGAGAGTTCTCTTTACCAGCAATGGTTGAGAAGGGTCGAAAAGGAGAGAGGCATCATCCAACGTATAATCTTCAACTCTGTCCGGAAAAGAGAAGTTTTCAGCTTGACGTTATTTATATGACATGGAAAGTTCCCAATAAACCAGAATGGTGGTTTTCAACCACTGGCTTTGGATCCCCTCGAGCCAAGAACCAGAACCAAACCAGTTTTGGAACTAGCTGTTCTGGTTTAGTTTGACCTCCAAAGTGCGAAATACCATTAAATGACATAAACAATTTTCAAAACAAGCCATCTGTCTCTCTCTCTCCACACACACATACCCAACAAAGGCCATCTTACCAATGTTAATCCCCTAGTTTCGCCTGAGTATCCAATAGTTTAATCCTCTTGAATAACTTCACTAGAATATGAACTTTTAAAACAAACAAGAAGGTCAGAACTAAACTTTTGGCAAAATAGAGGAAAAAGAATGAGCATTGTATTGAAATCAAGAGTAAAACGTCTTCAATGATAGGGAAAAATAAAGACATTAGATGGAAAGAAAATATAACATTTTCTAAAGTATAACGAAAATGAGAGGGTGGAGAATATCTTCGCTAGAAAATGATCTTCCAACGCAAACCTAAGAACTAAACATTTGAGGAAATAGAGGAGAAAAAATAAGCATTGTGTTGAAATCAAAAGGAACACGTATTTAATGATAGGGGAACAAAACAAAAGTTATATGGAAAAAAGTGTATACTTTTTAAAGTAAAACGAAAATCAGAGGGAGGTGAATATCTTTAATAGAAAATGATCTTATAAAACAAACAAGAAGTTTGGAACTAAACTTTTAGTAAAATAGAGAGAAAAAACAACATTGTATTGAAATCAAGAGGAAAACACCTTTAATGATGGAAAACCCAAAAACCTTATAAGGAAAAAACATAATTTCTTAAGGTAAAACGAAAATCAAATGGAGGTGAATACCTTTAGTAGAAAATGATGTCGTAAAACAAATAAAAAGCTAAGAAATGTCTTTAATGACGGAGAACCCAAAAACATTACATAGAAAAAAGTAGACATTTTTTAAGGTAAAACAAAAATCAAAGAGGTGAATATCTTTACCAGAAAATGATCTTCTAATACAGACAATAAGTGAAGAAGTAAACCTTTATTAAAATAGAAGAGAAAGAATCAGCATTGTGTTCAAATCAAGAAGAACACATCATTAAAAATGGAAAACCCAAAAATGTTAAATGGAAACAAGGAGAACTAAAAGCCATATTGACAGAGGGATTTCCTTTTCAAACTGAAAAAAAGGAAAAAAGAATTTAAATGGAAACAAAGGAAGCAAAGTGATTTTTCTAAAACAAATAGAAAAAGAAGAATTTTCCTTTTTAGCAAAGAAATACTTTTTCTATGAAGAGAAACAAAAAGAACTTTTCTCTACATTTCTCTGAACAATACAGTTTGGAAAAGAAAAACCATTTAGAAAGGCATAAAACATTGACCCACTCATGGTAATACGTGCAAGCTAAACTAATAAAATAAACTCACCTAAAATCTGCTATGAATAGAAGCCCTGCAGTGTACTTTTATAATATAACAATCAAAGCAAACATTGGTGCCAATTTGTAAATCAAATATGCATATGCACACACAGTAGAAAAATTAATTTTAATAGTGCATAAGAGAAGCAAAAGTACTTTTTCAAAAATGAAGAGAGAAAAATATATTGAATAAAGAAAAATACTTTATAAGTAAGGAGAAAAAGTAACTGTTGGCAAAGCAACAGTTAAAAACGGAGATGACCTTCACTAGAAAATAATCTTGAAAAACAAACAAGAAGCTCATAACTGAACCTTTGGCAAAATAGGTTGGAGAACATAAAAGCATTATAAGGAAAAATTATAAATTTTAAAGAGGTTAATATCTTTACTAGAAAATGATCTTCTAAAACAAACAAGAAACTAAGAACAAAACTTTTGACAAAATAGAGGAAAAAGAATCAGCATTGTGTTTAAAACAAGAGGAAAATGCCTTTAAGGATGGAGAAACCAAAAGCATTATAACAAAAAAGTATAACTTTTTTAATGTAAAAAGAAAATAAAAAGGGGTGAATATCTTTACTAGAAAATGATCTTCTAAAACAAACAAGAAGCTAACAACTAAACTTTTGGCAAAAAAGAGCATAAAGAATTAGCATTCTGCTGAAATCAAGGGGAAAACGTCCTTAATAATGAGGAACCCAAAACCATTACATGGAAAAAGTATATATTTTTTGAAGTAAAATGAAAATCAGAAGTAGGAGAATATCTTCACTAGAAAATGATCTTGTAAAACAAACAGAAGCTCGGAACTGAGCATTTGGCAAAATAGAGGAGAAAGGATTAGCATTGTGATTAAATCAAGAGGAAAACACCTTTAAGAATGGAGAACCCAAAAGCATTATAAGGAAAAAGTATATATATTTTTAAAGTAAAACGAAAATCAGGAGGAGAATATATTCACTAGAAAATAATCTTGTAAAACAAACAAGAAGCTCAAAACTAAACATTTGGCAAAATAGAGGAGAAAAGATTATCATTGTATTTAAATTAAGAGAAAAACACCTTTAAGGATGGAGAACCCAAAAGCATTATAAGGAAAAAGTGTACATTTTTTAAGATAAAAAGAAAATCAAACAGAGGTGAATATCTTTACTAGAAATTGACCTTCTAAAACAAACAAGAAGCTAAGAACTAAACTTTTGGCAAAATAGAGGACAAAGAATCAGCATTCTGTAGAAATCAAGAGGATGGAGAACCCAAAAACATTATATAGAAAAAAAACATACATTTTCTAAAGTAAAACGAAAATAAGAGAGGAATATCTTCACTAGAAAGTAATCTTGAAAAACAAAGAAGAAGCTAAAAACCAAACATGGAAATTATTTCATGAACTAAAAGGAATACCGAACTAAATACATAAACATAGCGAGGAGATATCCAACGTATCCGAAGGTATTAAAAAGCCACCACACATTATGCTATAAAACTAAAATAAGGACCGAGGGAATTCAAACTCAATTGACCTCCAAAACTAGGTATATTGATCCCCATCAGCTGCAACTACATGGGTTGGAAGCTGCTCATCTCCCCCACAGTCATCTTGCCAACTAGAATGCCACTAAAGTTCAGTCTTAATTCGATTAAAAACTCGAGACACACGGGCCATACCATCAACACACATGAACGGTAAAGGGAAACTCGTAGACCACGCAATACCAGCTGAAAGGACTGGATTAGATTGGGGGCGAAGGATATAAACTTTACTGGCGGGCCTAATCTTCAGTAATAAGTCTAAATACTGACGCGCATCTAGAGCCGCCACCAAAAAGGGGTTTATACGACGGCAGAACACAGAATCTGCTTCGATGACGGAGGCCGCCAGAATTAGCAACCGTCACTGTTTCTCCCTTTTACTGATACGCCGGCCGTCAGAAATTGTTTCTGGATCACTTCTACTTACAGCACGTAACTGTTTGCATAACCGGCAAGCGTCGCCTCAACCTTTCATACATAAAGGTTTATTCGAATTTAAAAAGTTTTACATGACCCTATAATACTTCATTTACAACGGATTTTCATACAAATCTCAAGATACGTGAGCATTTTCATTTTCGCCTCCTTTCCCATCTTCTTTAGTCCTCTTATTCGTCTACAATCCATCAGCTACAGTCACCACTTTCTGGATGTTCCTTTTCCTAACATGGACAAGAATCTCGCAGGCAGCTGCTTTGGTATAACGCTCAACATCACATTGTTGTTACCCCTGCAAAACATAACATTCTATGTCATTTTATTTAAACGAAATCACCAAACCTCGTTATAAGTTAGCCTGCCAACCCAAAGGAACCCATAACACATCAGAGTTGGCATTCAAAGTTTATGTTTTGAAAATCGAAACAGAGAACTTGTGCAGAAAAGAAATTTGACAACAAGCATACAGACCTGCCTGTGATTCAGATATGTGAAGACCCAAAGTAGGTGCGTGCTCATGTTCGCCAATACATCAGCTTCCCGATTGCCATCAGGAAGGGTGTGGGTTAGCGAACTTCCGAGTCTCTATGCAGCATCCCGAAGACCCATCACCATTCTAATTAGTGATTCGCGAGCTGTATTACAAAGGTTTTCCATTGTTTTTGCTTTTACAATCTTCCATTCGGAGAACTAGGCATCTTTTCATATACACGCAGAGGGGACAAACAGTATACAGAGAAAAGGATTTCTACCTTAACAACTTGCCTTTTTCCGAGCATTTTCAAGATTAAAGATATCAGCTGTCCTTCTAAGTATATGCTTTGGCCCTAAATTGAACCGCTTTATCTAATTCCATTCCCTTCCACAAATTTGTATATCACTTCAGCATCAATCAGCGTCCGTAACACTGCATAGAGAAAATCGCATCAGGATTCAAATTTTTATGAGATAATTATCACAACGAGATCTAGAGGAAACCAGTGAACCTTTCAAAGTAAAAACCTGAGTGCTTAGGCTCTAACTCCCAAGCTCGCCACAGAAAAACTACAACTCAAAACCTATGTAATAACCAATAAATAATCTTCATTTTTTTCTTACATCGGTGAGATTAATGCTTATTTTTCGGTGGACAGATTTACACGCACGCATGCCAAAACAAGCTGGGCGCCCTAAAAGCGTCAGTATTAATCTGAACAGCTAGAGATGGATCTGAAGGAGACTAGACAGAAAGCAAAAGTCGAGAAGGAGATAGTAAACGAAAGAAAATGGGAAATAGATAACTCACTCGAGCCACGGCTGCAACGGGTCATCTACTTTATAATCGTACATTGCTTCAATAAATTTCCTGCAAGTCAGTTTTTTTCTTCATTTCGTTTTATATGTTCGGCTAGGATTCCATTCATAGTAGAATTGAATGCAGCTATTCGATACCCTATTCTTTGCATAATACGTTTGATGTTTTGGGTATCAAATTCTAAAGTTCTTTTTGTTGTGAAAATGGGACTGCGGATGGCGCTTGTGAAGGGAAAGGGGTTTTCTTCTCGTTGGATCTCTCACAAAGTTAGGGTTTTCTTCTCGTCGGATCTCCTCGTTTTCATCTTTTCTCGTTGGTTTTGTGATGTTGGTCTCTGGTATAGGTCGTATCAGCCATGTCAATCATGTTTGCACGATATGGACTGTTATACCGTGTTTACGGGCAAAGAGATACATTCATCCAACATAACTTGTCGCCAAAAACCAAATCAAAATATGTCAGCACAAAACTACGAGACATTTTCCAAGATTTTCTTATAAAATTCTCCCAGCTTGTATCAACACCTATCATTACCCATCTATATCATTTTCAGATTAGACCCCAAAATACACACTTCAGTCACAGATAATATATGGCCTTTGCAGGAGTTAATGTAACTGCAAATTTTCCCTTGGCCGATATTTGGAGCTCTTCCAACCCTATCAGTGTCTAGTTGCCTTAGGTTGTGTTTGACCAGAACGAAAATAAAGATGCTGCAAACATGGGTATATGAAATTCAAAAGGATTCTCCACTGCCCTTTCATTGCACCTTCTTCATTTGCACGTTAAGCCTTCGCTCAGTTAAGGATCTTAAATTTAAAATCCAACAAAATTGCTTCACCTGCAATTTAGATGCTAACAAAAACCTCTATCTGGTGTTATGCTTAGGAAGCAATTCAGTCTCAAAATTTGATTTAAGAAATTTAGACAAAAGAGAGCCTTCTGAGAACAAAACCCAAGCGAAAAAAGGACATGTCCTTTTCAACTTCGAAAATGATTCCCCAGCATCGACTTGTTAGCCACGATTAGTTAAGATGCGTTGCAGATGGTTGAAAGAATTCGTTGCAAAACACCAACTGATTTGTAAAGTATGGACCAGGAAAAAAAAAACGAAATTTACCACATGAGGAACGCCTTATGAACTAATTAATTGCTATCATAGAATCTGACGAGAAAAAAACTATAAATTAGCAGAGAGTTCCCCTTACCAACAATGGTTGAGAAGGGCCGAAAAGGAGAGAGGCATCATACGACGTATAATCTTCAACTCTGTCCGGAAAAGAGAGAAGTTGTCAGCTTGACGTTATATATATATATGAGATGGAAAGTTCCAAGTAAACCAGAATGGTGGTTTCGAACCACCGTCTTTAGAACCAAGAACCAGAACCAAACCAGGACCAAGCTGGTTTTGGAACTAGCTGTTCTGGTTCGGTTCGACCTGAAATGTTAATCCAGTAATCGACCCGAGAATCTAATTGCTTAATCCACTTGAATATCTTCACTGGGAAATGATCTTACAAAGCAAACAAGAAGCTAAAAACTAAACTTTTGGTAAAATAGAGGAGAAAAAATAAACATTGAGTTGAAATCAAGAGGAAAACGTCTTCAACGATCGGGAACCAAAGGAATGTTACATGGACGAAAGTGTACATTTTCTAAACGAAAATCGGAAGGAGGTGAATATCTTTACTAGTTGATCTTATAAAACAAATAAGAAGCTCATGACTAAAGCTTTGACAAAATAGAGGAAAAAGAATCGGCACAGTATTGAAATCAAGAGGAAAACACGTTTAATGATGGAGAATCCAAAAACATTACAAGGAAAAAGCATAGCTTCTTAAGGTAAAACGAAAACCAAATGGAGGTGAATACCTTTAGTAGAAAATGATGTTGTAAAACAAACAATAAGCTAAGAACTAAACCTTTGTCAAAATAGAAGAGAAAGAATAAGTTAAAATCAAGAAGAAAAGAAAACCCAAAAACATTACATGGAAACAAGGAGAACTAAAAGCCATATTGACAAAAGGCCTTTTCAAAATAAAAAAAAGAAAAAAGGAATTTAAATGAAAACAAAGGAAGCAACATGATTTTTCTAAAATAAATAGAAACACAAGAATTTTTTCTGTTAGCAAAGAAATACCTTTTTTTTATGAAGATCAACAAAAAGAACTTTTCTCTACGCTTCTCTAAACAAGACAGTTTCGAAAAGGAAAATCATTTAGAAAAGCATAATACATTGGTTTCTTAAGGCAAAACAAAAATAAGAAGAAGGTGAAAGTCTTCAACACAAAATGGAAAACAAAGAGAACTAAAAGCCATATTGACAAAGGGATTTCCTTTTCAAACTAAAAAGAAGGCAAAAGGAATTTAAATGGAAACAAAAGAAGCAAGATGATTTTTCTAAAGTAAATAGAAACAGAAGAATTTTTTCTTTTAGCAAAGAAACAAAAAGAACTTTTCTCTACATTTCTATAAACAAGACAGTTTGGAAAAGGAAAACCATTTAGAAAAGCATAATACATTGATTTCTGAAGGTAAAACGAAATAAGAGGGAGGTGGAAGTCTTCACCATAAAATGCTTTTCTAAAACAAACAAGAAACTAAGAACTAAAATTTTGGCAAAATAGAAAAGGAAGAATGAGCACTGTGTTGAAATCAAGAGGAAAACATCTTTAACAATGATGAACCCAAAAAGAGTACATTGAAAAAAGTATACAGATTTTAAGGTAAAAAGAAAATCAGAAGATGGTGAATATCTTCACCAGGCAATGATCTTGTAAAACAAATAAGTAGCTAAGAAGTAAACTTTTGGCAAAATACAGGACAAAGAATATGCATTGTGATGAAGAAATTTTGGAAAAGAAAAAATATTAGAAAAGCATAATACATTGACCCACTGTGGATAATACACGCAGGCTGAACTAATAAAATACAGTGACCTAAATTCCGCTATAGATAGAAGCTCTTCAAGTTCAAACTACTTGTGTAGCAGTCAAAGCAAACCTTGGTGCCTATCTGTAAATTAATGTGCATAGCATGGATGAAAGTACAAAATGATTATAAGGAATGTAGAAACTGTTAATTGATTGAGATAAACTTATCTATTGCCTTTCATGAAGATCTAGATGGTAGCAGAATTCTCTCGTACACTACCCTCCTACTTCTCCATGATAAGGCATAAGGCATTTTGTTATAACAAGTTGATGCCGCTAATTTTTGGAGGTAAGTTGTCTCTAGTTCGAGTCGTGTGGGTGGAGAAAACCAGCCTTGAGAGAGCTTCAGCCCCCAAGTGGGCCGACCGAGCTCGAACCAGATTAGGTGTGGGGTGTATGTGTTAGACTTCGGCCTGCTCTTGTAAAAAAAAAATGGCGGAGGACAAAATTTCACCATCTAAATAATTGCATTATGGTCCACTCAAGCTAGTATATATATATAAGCTAAAATGTTTATTATCCGATACGCCAAGTTTGTCCAGAGCACATTCATTTATGGCAGTAAACACAGTATTTGAGCGTTTTCAATATGGATGTAAATGGTTTGGATTAAATATGGTCAGTTTGCAACCCAACCGGTGGGTTCAATCGGACCGCACTGGGGTAGGAATCAGGTGGAACCGGAACCGGCCAAACCACCTTTCATGAAAACAGATAGAACCAGAATATGGAGTTTAAACCACCGGTTTGGCCTTTTCTTTTGAAAATTTTAATTTTTTATATTAATTTTTTTGTGACAAACAGCTTGAGACACAAATTGGAATTGAAACTAGAATCGACAGTTTTGACTCGGAAGTGGGCTAGTCCCGATTTGGTAGCAAGACTATGTTCTAGAGGAACCAAAATTGATGGTTTGAAACTGCTCAGAACCAACCATGTCTAGTTTGAATATTTTATCAATATATACTCAGAATATGAGGGTATTTTAAGAGAACTTATTATCAGCCCAATGAATGATCGAGATGTACGTAGAAAATTAGAGAAATACTTATTTACTTTGTAAGTATAACAGTTTTTCTATGCACATCTTGACAGTGCAACATTCAATATAACTGTCAAGAGTCCGAGAGTAGGTTGTAAGTACTCCTAAGGTACCTGATTTTCTTCTCTTTTTATATATATAAAGAGAGAGAGTTTGAATCCTACAATCCTTTACACATGCATACTCGTACCTCACTTTTTACATAAGAGTTTTTTTTATATAAGAATTTTCTTTATACATTTTTTAAACATGCTTATAACTTTATAAATAACATGTTCTAAAAAAATAAAATGAGTGTTATTATAGATGTGTGAAAGTAGTAGGATCGGTTTTTCTTCATTCTCTCTCTCTTTATATATATATATATAGATAACCTTGTTTCTTGGATCTTTTGGGCGTTCCGCTCATCAGTTAATGATAATAGACTTCTTGTATTGAAGCCGGAAAGATTACATCCGTACCCAAATCCGAAATTGGTGTGAAAGATAGCTTAGTTTGATAGCACCATTACCAAGGCATTTTAAGTCAAATTTTATATTAATTGCTTGTTTCAGTCAAACTGGAGATGATTTGCTTTTAGTTCAACAGATGAGGACAAAATTGTACCTTAAACACATATTTGAGTTGAAATCTTCGTGGTTCGTACCACCACCGCATCGATCAGATAAAGCACCGTTGTTTTAAGCATGAAAAGTAGTCCTTAACCACCCAGCGACGTAGAGAGCTCCTATTTCCACGGCCTGGTCCCATTCTTGCTTAGGAACGTCATTGCAGTTAAAAAGGTGCGGTCTGTCTGGTGTGGGTATTGACTCTACACCCAAGACAGGTTGGGCCACAATCTGGAACAGTGATGAGACTCATCGGTTCTGGACCAATTATGAGGAATGGTTTGCAAGAGGTTCGATTTTGGTTTTTAAATTATTTTTAAAATCCTTATTTCAAATTTAGTCATTTTCAATCATTAAATGCTTTTTTATCTTCTAAAAGACACATTTCAAAGTTTAATGAAATGAATATTGGATGAGTTGTCACACAAGAAAGAATCTATACATAATGAGGTTATTATAAACAAATTGGGAATAACATCAACACAGGATAAAATGAGAGAAAATCGTTTAAGATGGTTTGGACATTTAGAAAGATCATCCAAGAACTCTCCCATAAAAAAAAATATAAAAAACTAGATTGTAAAAATATTCAAAGAAAAAGAAAACCATCACAAAAGTATAGAATCCATAGGTGACTCATAGTACAATATACCGAACTACAACAACTAACCTTTTCACTTAAACATAGAGTCACCTATGGATTCTATACTTTTGTGATGGTGTTCTTTTTTTTTTGAATATTTTTACAATCTAGTTTTTCATATTTTTTTTATGGGAGAGTTCCTGGATGATCTTTCTAAATGTCCAAACCATCTTAAACGATTTTCTCTCATTTTATCCTGTGTTGATGTTATTCCCAATTTGTTTATAATAACCTCATTATGTATAGATTCTTTCTTGTGTGACAACTCATCCATTTCAACATATTCATTTCTACTACAATCATCTTTTGCACATGTTTGATTAACTGTCAAACACTTAGAACCATAAAATATAGCAAGTCTAATTGTTGATCTATAATATTTACCTTTCAACTTTAATGGTATCTTCTTGTCACATAGAATATTAGATGCCCCTCTTCATTTTAACCAACTGATATTAATTATATGTGCCATCAATTTTTTCATCATTTTGAAAAATTGACCTTAGATATTTAAAACTTGTTTATGAGGAATGCAATGTGTACTCATCTTAATTTCTATATCATGTGAACTATCCAAATGGTTAAACTTACATTCTATATATTTTGTCTTTGTTCTATTAAGTCGGAAGCCTTTACTTTCTAATGTTTCTCTCTATGGTTCTAATTTTCTATTAGCTTTTTTCTTGGACTCATCCACTAATACAATTTCATATGCAAATAATATACACAAAGGTACTTCATCTTAAATATGTTTTATTAACTCATCAATGGCCAATATAATTAAATATAGACTTAAAGTTGGTCATTTATGCAACCCAATCTTAACTTTAAAGAAGTCTATCATTTCTTCATGAGTCATCACATATGTTTTTATACTATCGTAGATGTCTCTTATAAGATTTATATATGTTAATGAGATACCTCTATTTTCTAAGATTTTTCAAAAAAATCTCTTAGCATCCTATCATAATTTTTTAAATCAATAAATATAATGTAAAAATATTTATTTAGATGGCCTGAACAAAACTCTGACCCCTCGACATGCATTTAGTTGAACAACTATATATATAAAGCATCCTAAACATAGACTTGGTGTTGTTTTTCTCAAGGGGCCATTTGATTGGGGCCAGTGCAGTGCAGGGTGAACCACCAACAATAGCATTTGAGTCCCCATGGCCCATTTTTGCGTAAAAAAGCAGCCCACCCATGAGGTTGGCCCGCCCGTCTGGATATGCAGTCCCCATACAATGGACCCGGTCACTAAATGAACCTTGACCATTTATGAACTTAGGTCCAAAAAGTTTAGGTGAAAATTAGCGACACTACGGGTTAGCTCCAGAGGTCTTTTTAGCTCATCGCTTTGTCAACATCCATACGACTGGGTCTTTAAACAATTTGTCACATGGACACGTAAGGACACGCATCCTTTGGTGCCTGAGACTGACACGAATTCGGGAAAGAATCATAACAGGATTCAAGAATCTAGGGATAACCGTTTCAATATGGAACAACTAAGCGGTCACATGTTCAGTAGAAAAAGTAGCAAATTGATTCGAATAACTTTATGTGCAACTTTATAATAGATCCATTGTTGGCGATTATACATGTGGCATCACATGATTTGTCCTGTTGTCATAGAGACAAGAAAAATAAATAAATTAACAATGCTCTTAAATTTTCACCTTCATTTTGATAATTCATCTTATTTTTTCTTTGAAAATTTTTAGAAAACCTTTTATG
The DNA here is from genome assembly GCA_036023115.1 of Brasenia schreberi. Taxonomy (NCBI): domain Eukaryota; kingdom Viridiplantae; phylum Streptophyta; class Magnoliopsida; order Nymphaeales; family Cabombaceae; genus Brasenia; species Brasenia schreberi. The sequence continues at coordinate 20,157,949 of JAYKKT010000073.1, read as the reverse complement.
TGGTTTTTTTATAATTATTAGAAAGAAAAAACCGTTCTTTTTTTAATCCATTAAAAAAACTCGAAAAAGGGAGTGGATGGCTCTTGACACCAAGAAGAGTTTGATCCAATGCTTTATTTATGTCCTAGTTGATCATGATTTGACATTAGAATATTGATTGTTTCCCACTTTTTTCTATAAATATTGCATATATTTATTTTTGGAATCTTTTCATTTTTATTTCTAAATTTAAACGCACTTTTTTTTGAAAGTGTACATCCATTATATGGCATAGGGTTATGTCACGTCCGAAATTTAATAATATACCACTTCTACTATTCACTCCTAATACTACATGGCTTTGGAGATTCGAACCCTTTATCATCACTTATGCTCGTTGCAGACCATGGTTTATGGTCTACTACTGTATGAATATCATTTACCCCTTATTCCTTGGATAGATAGAGACGTAGGGCATAGCTTTTGGTTTTTCATGTTGTTAAATAAAAAACGAAACAATCAAAATAGATGGCGAGTGCCTGATTGAATTCATCAGGTCATGTAGGAACAAGGTTCAAATCTCTCGGTCCATTAAGATGCGTTGGCTACATACATCACTGCACTTAAATGACAACACCGAAGACTTTTCTCGTGCTAAATGAGGTTGGTTATGTGGATTCTTTGTTTTCATACAACTTGATCTTGTGTCATGCTAACAGTTAATTTAATATAAGTTAAATAATTCTTTATTATTTCCTTTTAATACTTTAGTAGTCATTTTCTTCTTTTTCAATATTTTCATAATCTAGTTTCTCATATGCTCTTACAACAACTTCGTTTGATTAGTCTTTCTACATGTCCAAAACATCTTAAACAATTTTCTCTTATTTTGTCACCTATTTGTGCAACTCCCAATTTATTTCTAAAAATCTCATTATGTATACCATCTTTTCTTTTTTGATCTCTCGTCCATCTCAACATCTTCATTTCGTTCATGATCATCTTTTGTACATGTTGATAATTAATTGTCCAACACTAAGAGTCGCAAAGCAAAGCAAGTCTAATTACTACTCTATAATATTTATCTTTGAACTTAATGATATCTTCTTGTCACATAAAACATCTAATGTACTTCTCCATTTTAATGTTTTAAAACAACAAATTCCAAAACATTAAAAGACAAGAAATGACATCTAAACCCATTTCTACACATTTATTGATGCTTTTAAAACAATAAAAATAAATAAATAAGCACACTTTTGCAATGCCTATAATCAATAAATGCTTAAAAGATTAACATGCACCTGTTTGGGCAATACAGAGAACTTCCAGTTAAAAGATCTTTATTTGAAGGATACGCCCTTATTGTGATCAAATTCAAGACCTTGCTCTTCATAAACGGGATTCTTTAACCAACTGATTGGTCAGTTCTTCAATATACTGTTTGGGTTAATCTGTGTCCAAACCCAAATCCATATAATCAGAGACAGAGATAAGTCTCATCATGTAGGCTGGTACTGACCCATAGTACCTGGATACCAACGCCCGGAATTCATCTAAATCGTGTCTGCCTCTGGATGATCAATAATCAGTGATGCGTCAGTGTCATAAAAAAATTTGAAAGCTTTAAGCATCTCATTCATGCCACTCCATCATGCGGTCATCTAGATGACGTCAATGACATGCTGATTATGATATTTGAGATCACTGATCTGATCTACACTACGTAAAGAACCAGATATTTTCGTGTTCAAAATTGCAATACAACCAAGTGCAAGATTCATATAAAACTTATTCCAAAATATTATCTTTTCATAGAACTCTCTCCTCTGTGTGGCGCCATGGACAAACGATTGTGGCTCTCAGTTCTCTTCTTCATCTACAATGGCTTCCACGACTTCGCCAGCAACACCAAGTTAACCCGCGTCCATGAGGCGGAGATCCAATCGGATGGCATCCTCCGGCTTACAAACTTGACCTCCCGAAGCATGGGACGGGCCTTCTACCCGAACCACATTCGCTTCACCAACTCCACCTCCTTCTCCACCGCTATCGTTCCCATCTTTCCCTCGACCGGCGACATGGGCATGGCCTTCGCTCTCGCTCCTTCCCCTTTCCTCCCCGGCGGCGAGCCCGCCGAATACGTGGCCCACCTTAATGCCCCAAGCAACGGCACCGCCACTAACCGCATACTCGCTGTCGAGTTCGACACCATGGACTTCGACTTGCTCCGCTATGCTAAACTCCCTTCTCTGCCTAAGCCCAAAATTTCTGCTTCGAAGATTCGGAAACTTGCCATCGGTACTTGTGGCTTTCGGGATACTCACGGGGTAACCTTCGCCAGGAGCGCCGGGGCGTGGTGACGGGCTCTCCATGACCGGCGCTTCGCCTCGGAGCCAAGCAAGTCTTAGCGGATTTCACTTTGGTGTTGGATTTTGCCACCGTCTCCCAAAATGACGTGTGAGAGTCCCTCTCTCAAGTACCAAGTGTGCCGACGCCTTGGCACTCAGAGACTCACTCACTCAAAACAGTAAAGGCAAAGAGGCAATGTGTTTGAAAATCCTTGAAAACGTTTAAGGCAGTGCATGCAAAGGCACTCGTTCAACTCACCCCACTTAGCTTGAAAATCACTTAAGAGATAGACACTTGATGCACGAAAACCATCTTGAAAACGTAACGTCTATTGATAGCAAAAAAGGAGTGCACAGCCCCAGCGTGCTTACATGGGTTTGTTCGGGGCTCTTCCCTCATAGAGGGTTTTAACTAAAAGCAAAAATGCCAACAAACAATTCACCGTTACATTCTCTCCCACCCAAATTCGTTGCCGCCCTCGGCAACGTCTTGACTTCTCATGGCACAACACTTTTGATTGGCTTCAGCTCACCGAGGCATCCTTCATCCCCATTGTCACATCCCATCTGTCTAGGCTTGCAGACGGTCCTTCCAACCCGTGGGACACTACGATTCACATTTGAGAGTACGCCGGCCACTGCGTGATGACGGCTTACGTGCAACCGCAACGCCTCCCTTCATTCACTACTAAATCATGCCTGACACGTTCAGAATCTGCATGACGGCCCCCGTCTGATTGAGGCAACCGGGATACTAACGGCGGCCTGAGTACTCCTCGCCTGTTATGAGGAAGCTTTTCATTGGCACTGCCCATCAAAGTCTTAGGGTCAAGAGCAACTTGCTTTGTTTGTTTGGCATAAAAGTGTGCGGTATTTATGGCAACCGACGAACCTTCGACTTGGTGAACCGCATGAGTCCCACCTCATCGGCCACCTACTTACCTTTTGAACCGAACGCAGTGTGTCGCGCCGGTCCGAAATGGGTCCTTGCGGCGCTGGAGACCCGCCTCGAACTGACGCAGCTAGACTAGAACATGGTGCCGAGAGCCCTGCCTCGTCGGACACCATCTGCAATTGAGCTGGGCGCGACGTATCGGCCGGCATGAATTTGACCCTGGCGCATGCAAGGGTTCTATCCCTGTACACCACGGGCAACTAGAAACCGGGCGCATTGTATGGCGTCGGTATGAACTGAGACCGGGCGCGATGTATCAGCCGGCATGAACTGGGACCCGGTGCCGAGAGCCTTGCCTCGTCGGATACCATCTGAATTGAGCCGGGCACAACGTATTGACCGGCATGAACTTGGCGCCGCATGAGGGGATTCCACCTGTCTTGGAGATCCTACCGTCAAGTTGGGCGCGTGCAGAGCGCAGTTCTTGTGGCGACTGGCAAACCTTTGTCATTTAACTTGGCGCCGCATGAGGGGTCTCCATCTGACTTGGAGATCCTGCCTTCAAGTTGGGCGCTTCATGGTGGCACTCCGCATCACCGAAGTAGCCACTGAGTCAAAATGGGTCGTTCAACTCCATGTGCGTCCCCTTCGCACGAGTTGAACCAAAAGGGCACAGTCTTGCATGAGCAAAGGACGACCAAAATGGGGGTTACCCGGAAGAACGGCGTTACTCCACCGATCCTCCAATCCTCCTTTCCAATCTCCTTTGTCATAGTGCGCCCGTTAAGGAGTGGTACTAGACTACGGGATACTATCCACTCGGCAGGGTGATGCATCTCATATCGATAGCCTATCAAGGGGGTCGTCCCGTGCGCCTCGGGCTTTTGGCTTTCTGTTGAACCGTGGTGTTCCCTCTGGCTAACATGAAAATGGCAGCACCCTTGATTTCTCTAAGTGACAAAGATGTTGGCCATGAGCAACGGTCCGACAGCATTCTCCCTTCCATCATTCTTCTTTACCCGATTTTCAGCTTTTCTTCTAAGTGAGCAACGTTCCAAAGATGGGGCGAAGCACTAGCACACTTCAGTTCCATCACAGCTAAGCTTGAATGACGTTGAGGCATAGGATCTTGAATGGCTCTCTTTTTGTCACGGGATAACCTTCGCTAAGCGTGCCGGGGCGTGCTGACGGGCTCTCCATGACCGACACTTGGCCTCAGGACCAAGCAAGCCTTAGCGGATTTCACTTTGGTGTTAGATTTGGCCACCGTCTCCCAAAATGGCACGTGAGAGTCCCAATATCGTAGTGTTCCCTCCAGTTGACATGAAAATGATACTAGCCTTGACCCTCTTAGTGATGAAAACAGTGATTCATGAACAACTGTTAAGGAGAAACCCAATATCCTTCTCTTCAACCGATTTTTCTTAACATTTCATTTAGTACCAAAATGGCCATGATACCATGACAGCAAAGAGCCCAGCTAAGCCCCGACGGACCTATGAAGAGGTGCTGGTCGAGACTTCCGTTATACGCTTCTAAATAAAAATCAACTTTGAGAGAAGTGCTCCCAATACCTAAATTGGATGTTGGGGATGTGTACTCCTTTATGCTATTAATAAAGACATTACATTTTGGAATTGGTTTTTAAGTGTCATGTTGTCTTTCTCTTAAGTGTTTGTTGAGTTAAGTAATGTGAACTAAAACATGTGCTAAGTTTCAACGTTAAGGGCTTGGCACTCGAGAAGTGGACTCAACTCACGTTTCCTATCGGATACCATTTGGACAAGAATTTCGTTGCACAAAAATGAAAAATCCACCAAGACTTTCTTGGCTGTGAGGCCAAGAGTCAGTCTCATCCTAGCCCATCGGCTTGAATCCTCAAGGGGTCGCGTCTGGCCTGATGTATTTTGCACGAGGAGTGGGAGGTGTCTTTCATCGTGACGTCAAATCGAGCAACGTTTTGCTCGACGCCGACATGAACGGCCGACTTGGCGACTTCGGCAGCTACCTTGCAACCGAGCTCAGCCGCACAGGGAAGTCACCGCGTCCGATGTGTTCGCCTTCGGTACAGTCCTACTCGAAGTCGCCTGTGGGCGCAGGCCGATCGAGCCGAACCGGAAACTTGAGGAGCTCGTCCTCGTTGACTGGGTCTGGGCTTGCAGCACTGCAGGTCGGATCCTTGACGCCATGGGCCCGTCGCTCCATAATGACTGCGACCCTGCTGAGGCTGATCTTGTCCTCAAGCTGGGCCTGCTCTGCTCACACCCGGACCCTATGGCCAGACCCACCATGCGTCAGGTCATGCAATACCTCGACGGCGACGCCATCTTACCAGATATCACCTCCGATGGGGCGCCAATGGATTACAAAGCACATGCAATGTGCTTCGACGACTACATCCGCTCCTACCCGTCTTCTTTCGACAAGACTAACGCTTCCGGCAAGGTTTTGCCGATGATGCTTCTTGATCTTTTCCGTCGATCAGGTCCATGAGCCAATGTACATTAGTGTTAGCTTGAGAACTGCTGTTATCGTATTACCATCCTGCTCTATATGACTGTTTGATGCATTCGAAACTATTGAACAATCCTTCTCAGATGTAATTATATTTTAATTAGTAAACTATGCTTTTGAATCAACTCCTGCTGAGGAGAGTCGTCCAAGCCCTGTGTGTGTGTGCAGCTCATTGCTAATGAAGCAAAATTTTCTCGAGTGGCAAGAATTATGTGTTGGGGTGGTGTCATTTCAGTGCATCATTTAATTATTCACAGTTGTATACTATTTAATTGGCATTGTTCTTGACTTATTCATTGAGAGAGAGATTTCATTAATTCTGTAAACAAAATGCACCTTCATGTACCTTAAGTTTTCCTTAGTGAAAAAAGAAAAATAGTCCTTCATTTGCCTCGAGTACCATGCTACCTCACGAGTATATGGTTAGCTAAAATTTAAAAAATGCATTTAACTAGCATTCATTATGAGTGGCTCGGTTCATTTAGCAGCCCTAAGTTCAGTGCCTCGTGCCGATCTGAATTTCAGGATGATGATTAAAGGCTGACACATAGAAAGAAATCGATGCAGTAAATGACTGATTTTTTAATGATTTAACCAAATTTTAGGGAGTCTATTTATGAAAATCCGGAATTAGTGCACCATGTGTGAGTTGTGCGTCAGTGCAACTAAGTTATTTTCTGAATATGATTTTTTTTAAACGTCAAAAAGAAAAATGTATATACATACTTTTGAGTTGCTTGTGGACCTAGTATGATCGTATAAGGACGCACGCACAAAGAGAGATAGCTTACCTGGTTAGAGTTCGACACTGGGGGCTTTTGCCTCCCTATTGTACCAGAAACGAAGACGCTAAACACCGGAGTCAGACTGATAGTCTGCCATTACGCAAGTTGGTCCGAGCCTCCCCATACAGATGCACTTAACGCGATTGATTCAACAAAAGACAGAACATGATTTTCTCAAAAGAAGAAAAGCATGGACTTAAATGGCGAATTCTTTTTAGAAATTTTGATATTTTGAAGTAAAAAAAAATAGACAACTTGCAATTTGGTGATTTGGATATGGATCTTCACTTCCTATCAACTAACTGATTCATATGAAGACGTCAAAAATTAAGGAGTTGCTTTGGACACAACAATAGCAACAAACTAAATGGAGTTGGGATTCTCTTTCTACATGGCCTTATCATTATTTATAAAATCCATAGTAGATAAGTCTGATAAAGTTTTACTTTGACTGTTGAAAACTTGATGCAACTCTTCTTATTTAGTTGGGTTTACGATCGACCATGCAAATGTGATTCCTCTCACGACCACAGTGGTTGCTTTGAATAACTTTAATTAAAAGGCCCTCTTGTTTTGGCACGAAAACGAGCGTTTACCCACCCCTTGACTCAAAAGACCACCTTATATATATATATATATATATATATATATATATATATATATATATATATATATATATATAGACTAGTTGTCTTAACCAGCAATTATTATACGGTAGAGGCCTTTAAGTGAGTGGGTTGGTGTCACCGTCCGTAGGACCGAGGGTGACTTTTGTCCCAAAACCACAACAGACCTGTTCTCCTTGTAGGAAGTCATCTGATGTCCTACTCATAGTTTAGTGCATATAGAAATGGGAGCAAGTAAATAATTGAGTGGCCTTTATCTATGCTATCTTTTGAAGTTGGATGTAATCGTATCTACTTAAATTAAAAAAATGAAAGAAATTATCATTAGGTTCATATATTTAGCTACAATACAACCCACTAGTGATCCGTCATACCAAAAAAGAAATAATAATAATAAGAGAGAGAAATTGGTTTCTTTCATCAAGCAAGAGCTAAAGTATACACAATATCTAGGGGTGTTCACGGTTCGCTCAAACCAAACCGCTACTAGTTGTTCATGATATTTTGTGAATCAAATCAATAGTTCTAGCTCCGTTTGGTTGTAAACCATAAGTAGACAATGGTTCTTATTGTAATGTAACATAGGGGCAATGGTCGAGGAGCCAAACAATAAATTGCTGTGGCCGACACTTTCTTCTTAAAAGAATTAATTTAATATTATGTGGTGAATGACTATCTATCAAATATTAAACTCATAAGAGCAAATACTAAACTTGATCTTAGCCAAAAGGCCAAGAGAAGTATTTTTTATTGGGTGCCCCGATGGTTTTTATGTGCTCGATCCATCCTTCATTTCATTTCCTGATTCAGGGAGGACTAAAGATATACATCATACATTGGGTTCGGTTCTCATGATTCGGTTCTAATACTAAAATCATGAACTGAGTCACAATTACATTTTCTCTTAGAACCAAACCCAGCAAACCGTTCGGCATCTAGAATCCAGCAAATCCTTGAACACTCCTAAATCTCTCTCTCTTTAAAAAAGAAACAAGTTTAATCATGCAAGAATATGTTATAATAAGTCGTTCATATAATGCAAGTTTTAGAGGGTCATATGCTCAAATATGCTTCCTACTGTATCATGCCGGCAATTTACCCCGTTTCCTATGTTACTGCGGTATCGCAATCTGATGGTGCCCGGCATTGCTGGCATGTAGGGCTCACGTTAAGGCATCAAGGCTGCATGAACTTGGTCATTGTCACTAGTAGAAACGGGCCATCATTAATGTGCTTCGTCCCTTTGCACCTACCATCCGTTCCATGCTACATAAAAGTTAAGGCTGTGATCGAGCAAGAATAGTACGATCGGCAAGTCTTGAAAATTAAAATTAATTCCTTACATTGACACGACCAGTTTGTGTAGCCTGAAAGGGACAGCACGAAAATGTTGGCGTTGGTGAACGGTGACCATGTCCAAACTAACACGAAAAGAGTCGGATTGTTTGTTTATGATGATCTGCGTTGTTCACACTTGATGAAACAACATGAGCAACGCCAAAAGCCAGAAATTATGGGCAATATGTAATCCGACACAAAGCCTCACAACCCGAAGAAACAGAAAGAAAGTGAGGCTTGTTTGAGATTGACCTGTTTCTAACACGAAGATGCAATGGTATGACAGCAACATGAAATTTTCAACTACATCATGTATCATTAATACCAAAAATACCCCTAAAATATCGGGATTTGTGACCATCTCCGTATCCAAGTAGACGGTTGATATTCCTCTTGGTGCTAGACTTCGTGATCCCACAGACCACTGATCTGCAGATCGGAGCTGTGATAGATCTCACCGTATAAGTTGTCTTCATGAATCATGGCTATGGCCGCTTAGAAGGTTCATACATATCAAACTTAGTTCTCCCTCTCTCTCCCTCTCTCTCCATGGCCAACCAGTTCTGGCTCGCTCTCCTCTTCTTTCTCATACAACTCTGTCGCTCACAGTCACAGCAGGTCGACCGATTCATCCACAATGGTTTCGACAACCTCGCCAACAACACCGACTTAACCCTCGTCCGATCGGCGGAGATCCGATCAGACCGCATCCTTCAGCTTACCAACACCAGCTCTCGAATTGTAGGACGGGCCTTTTACCCGAAGCCTATCCGCTTCACTAACTCCACCTCCTTCTCTACCTCTTTCGTCTTTGCGATGGTGCAAAAGTTCCCTGGGTTCGGCGGCATGGGCTTCGCCTTCGCCTTCGCCCCTACTCCGTTTCTCCCCGGCCAACCCGCCGAGTACTTGGGCCTCCTTAACGCCACCGCCAACGGCACCGCCAGTAATCGCCTGTTTGCGGTCGAATTCGACCCTTTCCAGGACTTTGAGTTCCTCGACCCCAACGATAACCACGTCGGGGTCGATATTAATTCTTTAAAATCCTCCTCCGTCGCCAACGCCAGCTACTACCTCTCGGATGGCGTCACCTTGGCCAACCTCACCATAAAAAACGGCACCACCATCGTCGTTTGGATAGACTATGACGCTAGCACCAGATTCCTTAATGTCACCCTTGCTCCCCTCTCAGTTGCCATGGTGTCGAAGCCGCCGCGCCCCATTATCTCTTACCCCGTCGATATAGCTCCGATCGTCGGCGACACGACCTATGTTGGCTTCTCGGCCTCCACAGGTCTCCTGTCAAGCTCCCACTATATCTTTGGCTGGAGCTTTTCCTTGAACCGTCCCGCCGACGCCCTGGACTATAAGAAACTACCTTCTCTCCCTAATCCCAAACCTCCTAAATCGAAGTTGCGCGGCGTAGTGATCGGCACTTCGGTGGCGAGCGGCGTACTCTTAGTGGCTGCCGTCGTAGCAGGAATTTGGGTGTACCGGAAGATGGACGAGGATGACGTGATTGAGGGTTGGGAATTAGAGTATGGGCCGCATAGATTCCCCTACAAGGAGCTCGCGCACGCGACGAAGAGATTCGGAGAGAAGGAGCTCTTGGGTTTTGGTGGGTTCGGCCAGGTATACCACGGCGTGCTACCGGAGACCAAGATGGAGGTGGCAGTGAAGCGCGTTGCCCACGGTTCGAAGCAGGGGCTTCAAGAATTCGTCGCGGAGGTGTCAAGCATCGGCAGGCTCCGGCACAGGAACCTGGTGCAGCTGCAAGGGTGGTGCCGCCGGCAAGGCGACCTTCTCCTCGTCTATGACTACATGCCCAACGGCAGTCTGGACCAGCACCTCTTCCGCAAAGATAGAAAGAAGGCACCGCTCAGCTGGGCTCAGCGCTATCGAATCCTCCGCTGTGTCGCGTCCGCACTGATGTATTTGCACCAAGGGTGGGAGAAGGTGGTGTTGCACCGTGACATCAAGTCCAGCAACATTTTGCTGGACGCCGAAATGAACGGCCGGCTCGGCGACTTTGGCCTAGCACGACTTTACGAGCACGGATCGAATCCCACCACCACCCGCGTCGTCGGCACAGTGGGCTATCTTGCGCCGGAGCTCAGTCGGACCGGGAAGTCCACCACCGGGTCCGATGTGTTCGCTTTCGGCGCGGTCCTTCTCGAAGTTGCTTGTGGGCGCAGGCCCATCGAACCTAAGAGCAGCCCAGAGGAGCTCGTCCTTGTTGACTGGGTGTGGGCTTGTGCCTGTGTGGGTCGGATCCTGGACACCATGGACCCGTTGCTTCAAGGCGACTACGATAAGGCTGAGGCTGAGCTTATCCTCAAGCTGGGTCTTTTCTGCTCACACCCGGACCCGGAAGCCCGACCCACCATGCGTCAGGTCATGCAGTATCTCGACGGCGACGCTGTCTTGCCGGATCTCATCTCCAACGGGCCACCGGTGGATTACAAAGCTCAGATGGCCGAGGGCTTCGATGAGTTTGTCCATTCGTATCCGTCTTCATCTGAAAAGAGGTCTTCTGGGTCTCAGCCGCCGCACACGTAGCTTCACCCTGTGGGTTATTCTGAAGAACGTTGATTCGAGTCCATGAATCACTGTATTTGAGAAGTTCAGAGCTCCATTTATCATTTTCGTGTTGTCTGTATATAAAGCTTCTCTTCTCGACATTGTTAGGTTCAAATACTCTCCCTCTCTCTCTCTCTCTCTCTCTCTATATATATATATATATATATAATGTTTGTCGTTTAATTTCGTATGGAGGTGGGCCATCATGCTTTTTGAGTTATTTGATTTTAGGTGAAACATGTGGACATCCAAAAATTCCAATTTCTTCATTTTCAGCTCTGAGCATTAATTGCCTTTTAAGATGGAACTTTCTTTAGGAAGATTATCAATAGATAATTGATACGTCCACACCTCTTTTATTATATATATATATATATATATATATATATATATATATATATATATATACATATATATATATATACATATACATATACATATATATATATATACATATACATATACATATATATATATATATATGTGGACATCCAAAAATTCCAATTTCTTCATTTTCAGCTCTGAGCATTAATTGCCTTTTAAGATGGAACTTTCTTTAGGAAGATTATCAATAGATAATTGATATGTCCACACCTCTTTTATTATATATATATATATATACATATATATATATATACATATACATATATATACATATACATATACATATACATATATATATATACATATATATACATATACATATACATATATACATATATATATATACATATACATATACATATATACATATATATATATACATATACATATACATATATATATATACACATATATATATATATACCAGTTTTTTTGTTTCTCTCAAAATACTCCTTTTACATTTTTTATATTTACGAAACTGCTCTTTCAATAAAAAACTGGACAATCTCTCTCCTTCCGTGTGATGCATCTTGTAGCTCCCATTTCCACTTATTTTTTTGATTGATCTTTGCTTTCTGCTTCATTTTAGTTACGTAGTAACATATATATGATCATTTTTTTTAAAATGGTCTAGAATCCCTTTTTTTGGTCAATTTTGGAAGAATAAAAAACAAAAGAAGAAAAAGAAAGGTTTTTGCGATTTGTAGAGCCGATACAAAGTATATTCGTCGATTTATTGGGTATGTTGTTGATTTTGTGTTGTTCTTTTGATTTTGATTTGTTTTTTAGTATTTATTGATGATTTTGGGCACAAAAAAACCTATTTTTTTATACTGCATGTTTGGGAGATGAGCTTGAGTCGTGTCTCCCATTTAAAAGCGATGCACCCACACGACCCAAGCGTTCCTCATATAGGAGATGCGTCTCAAGCATGTCTCTCTCTTTGAGTGCAACCTTATTCATTTTTTTTAATATATAGATATGACTGATAGGATACGAGTACGAGGGTGTAATAGCATTGTTTTATTTAGGAGACATAATACGATGACGTGTGGAAGATGCTCTCATAGATGACAATGAGGAGAATATTAAGTTGATCCTTTACGATACGAGGAGGATACATCATCTTCAAATACTGAAATCAATATTACAAACAGTGAGGATGATGAATGTCCTAACCTTTTAGAATTATTCTCGAGCTTTGAAAGTCATATTGAATATAAGATTTTAGATGAATAGATACTTTAAAACTTCAGTGAAAGTTTATGTAAATACTATATATACACATACTAATATCAATACTCTCTATTTTAACATATTATATAAATATATAATTGTAGGCAATACGAAAAGTGATAATACCTCATACATGTTATATTGTGGGTACAACATCACCATTGAATAGCACACATGTGTATTATAGTTAGAAGCATGAAAGAAATTCTTGGTGATATGTTGGGAATGAGAATCGATGAAGTCATTTATGACATTAAGTCTAAGACTATTAAGTTTGAAGTGCTCTTAACTAATTTTATAAGGAAGATAGCAGGTAATGAAAATAAAACGCTATGTTATTTTTTGTATCAATAAGGACACACCTTATATTAGGATAAGTATAGAAATAAGGTGCCTATAATGTATGTGAATATGTTGACACACGATTGTAGTATGGTTATGGGTAGGGTGCAACTACATTAGTATATTTATACACACAACTAGGGAAGGCATCTTCGATATAAAAACAACTTAGTGGACATATTTCTTTGTTTCAAGTATTTTTTTACTATTATTGCTTATGTTATTTAAACTTTGTTTTTGTTCAAAAGTTAATAACGTGCATGTTTGATTTTTAGGCATTAGTATTTCATAGCTTTCAAAGTCGCCATGTGACTAGAATGGCAAGATGGAGAACCATGAGTATATTAATGGATGAATAGTGTATGTCACAGGCAATCTCTTGTTGATCGACTAACTCAAAATCGTTACTAGTTGTACTTAATTAGTACAAATCAGGTATTTTGAAAGGAATATATTTATATGTTATATTCGAATGTTGTGTATGCTTACATCTATTTTGTGTAATGTAGATTAATTATATAATTCTGTAAAATACCTAGATTGTGATGCATATAAGTTTTTGAAATATTAGTGATGTATTCGCAACATAGATAATACTGAGTCTTATATGCTAGATAGCATGGTTTGTCAATTTGGTCGGCATCAAAGCATCTCGATAGTAGCGATAAGACCTTCAATTACAAAAAGGCCACACACATATAAGGTATAATACGAGTCATACGATGTGACTTGGGAAACTCATCTTTTTAGAGTCTTAGTACTGTTACTTGTGCGGGTGTGACGAGTTATACATGGAGTGATATATCTAAAGGATTCATCAATTTATTTTGCAAGATTATAGCACTCGGTTACTATCTACTCAACCTAACCCAATTAGGTAATGTGATACATCATTATATATACAAGTAAACGAACGATTATAATTCTATTAGAAGTTTTTTTCTTTGGTTTATTATATGAGTGCGATATGAGAGACACTAGTAACAACTTTAGTTCATTCAAAGATTGTACCATGACCATTGGGTAGTGATCCGTTATTATTATCTCTTAGAGATGTATGAGCAACGCCAAGAAAGACGTCACAAATTATACCAATATTTTACTATATCTCAACCTACCTTCTCTGCATGATTATACTCTTTTTGAATAAGTTGAAGAGTGCATCGCGATACTCTTGTTTGAAGGTTCACAATAAGATCTTTTATCACATTAACGTAATGCATGATTACAATTCTTGATTCCTCGAATGCCTTCTTCAATTATGTAATTTGTAATTCTATCACTAAATTGTACCAAATTTGTTAGTTGAGGTACCATTGAACCATTTAAACCTTGCATGAGTACCTTTCACCATGAGAAATATGAATATACAATAATTACGCATTTGAATAGCAATAACCAAAGCCAAATCATGCTCTAAGCACTTTTCACTTTAATTGCATTACCTTCATTGCATCTTGATAACTACTCTCATTTAATGAGTTGACTATCTTCATCAAACTTACCTTAAACCCACTTCTCATCTCTTTATTTCTTGTCAACTTTAAAATATATACTTCAATATGTTTTGCTATATGTCGTTTATAAAAGCAGTGTTTTGTATTTTAAAATTACTTAAATAGCATTAACCAAAGTTAAATTACAATCATTAAAGATGACACATAGCATTTTGTTTGGAGTACATAGCTCTCTCTCACACCACAATACCCAAATATAATTGTCTTTCTTTTTTGCACTAATAAAAGCAAAGGTTATAGAGAAATTGTTAAAGGTTGATGTGAATTCAATAATAGCAAGGAAAGACATCTTATACTTTTAAAAAACATTAAAATATAGAAACATTAATGATAATAATATATGATAAACATTACACCAAAACAGTAAGACACATAGTTGTCTTGTATGTACTATCAAATTCTAATACTCATGGAAATGAATGAAGCAAATACAGGCAATGAAGATGGGCAAATACAATGTTAGTCATATCTAGAACTTTACGATACACTGTATGATAATAGTTCATGTCTAGATTGTATAGTAGTTGTTGTAAAATACTTCGAGAACCACAATCTTCTTTCATGATTTTTATCCTTACGTTAGAAATATGTCTTCCGGTACTCACATTGTCCACATACACTCGCTTCAAATGTGTTAGAATATGCTTTTGTTTGCAACTACTTTTTGTGAGGTTTTTTGTTATTCTCTACTAGAGCTACTAAATCTTTATGCAAAAATATGTCCTTTGAGATATAATCTTAAAGGGTGGTTATGCATCTCATTAACTACATTCAACTTCCAATATTCATCCACTCCACTCTCTCCTCATAATAAAAAGGGACAACTAACCTTCTTAGTGTCCATCCATTTAGTACTTTGAACATCAATATTTTTATCTTTCTTTTACTTTTCACTCCTTTCACAATCAAGTCATACCTTACTTATTATACATTTGTTGTTCGAACGAATAATAATCATAACAATATTATGTTTCCTCCTTACTAGTCTTACATAGTCAATAAGTTCATTACGACTCTTGAACATATTATAAGTTGCAAACAAGTGAATAATCTAGACCATCACCCTCGCAATCAACAACTTTATCATCTACTTTGTCAACCAATCACCAAATACTTCATTTAGTACAATGAAACCATTGGTACAATCCTCAATCTTTGTATGATAAGTACTCTACTCAGTCAACATTTTCTTTGAATCGCTTTCATCATAAAAACTTCCATTATATTTGTTTGTTATTATGTTAAAAAACTAAGAAATATTTGGCAAAAAACAGTAAAAGGCGCAAACTACTTGATTGAAGCATATGCAATACAGGCACATCGCCTTTAAGAAAGGTGATGCGGTTGTGTCACATCTTCCTTAAGGAAGGAGACGCAACAAAACCACATCTTCCTTAAGTAAAGAGACTTTAATGGACCATGTCTCTAAGGAGAGACATTGTTGTGTTGCGTTTTCATTCGTGATTCCGACATGAACTTTGGTTTAACCCAAAATAAAAAATCTTCTTCAAATATTTTAAAAATTAGAAGATTTCAAGTAAAACAATGAAAATACAATGACCTTAGTAAAATATAAAGATTTTAAAATTGACGGATTGATTGTCTCTTCGATTTTCTTTTTCCGTTCTTGTTATTTCTTGATTCATTTGATTCTAGCTAGGTCCGTAAGTGACAAGAAATAATGATATAATACTTAACAAACAACAAAAATAAGATGAAAGTTGATCGCCGAAAGAAAAGAGAAGAGCTGCTGAATTTTGGTGTGGAGAGGAGGGAAATTCAACTCAAAGTATTTTAAGTATTTACAAAAATCGGAGTATGTGTATAGTAAAAAGGGTGTATAACACCCTTTTCTGTTGCACCAAGAGCTTTAGCTCAATTGCAAGGACGTGTTGACAGATAGGGGTTTAGCGTATCGACTCCTGTGCTGTTGGTGGAGAGTTCGACTTTCATAGGAACAGAAAAAGAAAATATTCCTCGAGTGCAGAGAATTAGTTACTCCGCTTTGGTGAATATGAACGTAAAGGTTGTCATCTTCAAAAGAAAAGAGAGAAAACGACGAGGTGAGAGTATCATCTCACATGGCTGGGCTCTCGACTCACGAGATGTAGACTATTCGATTCCTCCGGATATATAGTGTATCAGAATTTTCAGTTTTGTAAAAGTGTGACCACGATGCAATTACTTCAAAAGAATGCAATAGAAAGTACTAACGGAACTCCTCTCTCCATTATAGAACATCCGTCCGTCTAAACTCTTCATGTCAAAGTTTCTCATTCCATCGAGTAAGGGTAAACCTTTTGTGTTATTGATCACTTGCTTGAGAAAACTTGAATTTCTATAAACTAAATGACAGGTGAGCACAAAAGAGGGTCTGCTTGTTGCTTCCAAGAATAGGCAAGGTGTATGTAGGTGTACGATGGGTCCGACTCCGGTCCCCGAAGCCGTCGAGTAGGCTTGGTATAAACTAACCTGTAGCTGGTCTCTACATCTTTTCAGATATGCTACTGGCTCTAAACAATCCGATATGCTCAATTACTGCTGGCCTTATCTGCAGATTGATGAGCAAATATTCATTGCAAAGTAACGTAGATTACAACAGCACCATCAAGTGCATGGCGATGCGTATATCTCACTAAAAGGATTGTACGGCTGTTGTTACTTACTATAAGTGAATAATGCAAAGATTAGCAGCCTGTCAATTAGACCTGGATGGTTCAGAGCCGGTCCGGCAGTTCGAAGCGAAACCGCACCATCCGAGCCTCTGAACTGGAATCGAAACCCCCCGATTCGGTTAAGGTTCATTGTATCCAGAAACCAGTAGTTTCAAACGGATGCTAAACATGGTTTAAATATTTTTTTCCAAAACCCATTATCACAAACTAACCGGTAACTTAACGACAAGGCATTTTCTACTGTTACGGTTGGTGGAGAATTCGACTCTTAGAAGGCACATTGCCCTTGTTTAGAAAAAATTAACCTAATCCCGATAGTTTCCCTTGTTTGACTCTCCGGCGATGGTGTTCGGCGCACCGATAGAAGTCAAAAGATGATTTGACGAGGATGGTCCTTCATCAGAATTTCCCTGCATTCTCTGGAGATACAACCTGTACTTCTGAAGATGGCTTGCAACGTTTTCCCTGGTGAGCCCTTCCACATTCATCAATTGCATATTTGTTTTTGGAATGCCGTTGTTGATGCCCAAATGGCCGATGACGTCGATGAATCTCTTGTGTAGCGGCGGCGTCAGCACCAATCGAGGCCTCTTCAGCGTTGACATTTTGTCGTTCGAATTATCCAGCAGCATCCCGGAAACTGCCTCTGCTGTCTCGCCGTCCACAGAAGCCCGGCCTTTCCGGCCTCCGCCACTATTTCCACCGTTGTCTTCCTCAAGAACGGAGAATTCATCCCTCATGGAGGAACGCGTGACAGTTTCTGGAATGTCCTTGGAACCAGCCTTGCGTCGGAGTTCGGTAATTGTCTTCTGCGAAGCCCGGTCGACGTCTGCCATGCTCTGGCAATGCTCCGGCGTGATGCTGAACGCAGAAGCGAGCAAGGGTGAGATCAATGATTGAGAAAGAGGCGGCAAATCCTTAAGGCTTGGTAAACCTTCCACCCGTTCTGCCACCGTTTCTTCCGATGCGTCCAAATCTACCAACTCGTCGTCCTTCCCCATCACCATTCACCAAATTATTTAGTTTCTTTCGTTGTACTGTTGAAAACGCGACTTCAATTTGCTAAAACGAACAGAACCCTGTCCTTATCGAGTGAGGATCATAAGACCACAGGACACAAAAGATGGAGAAACTACCAACGTGGTGGAACTGGCTGAATCTCACCAACTTCGATCGTCTGTTTCCTGAGTCAGTGGAAATTCGAACAAAACGAACACTCAAACAATCAGCGATCCTTCCATTCATGCGTCGAATAATAAGAGCTACAGGAAACCTGTGACGGGGAAACTCTAAACATACCTTAGTTTGAACAAAGACGGAAAAACCGAGAGATGCTTCTCTTGACGATAGAACGAAAACCGCACAGTCTATCTTCTCTGATAATCAATGGAAAGGGAAGAAATCGAGCGGTGATCTAAAAGAGAGTTTTGGGAGAACAGAGGCGCGGTAGAAGCAAAAATATGTTGTGGGCAAGATCTGTCATAGAGAAATCCAGGTGGCCGCTGCATGTTGGAAAATAGCAATCTTAGGAGTAGGAACCGCCACGCAGTTCGGTCGAAGGGCAATGTGGCGTTGCTGACATTTTCCTATTATCTTTTTTTTAGGTAATAGAGATTTTTCTTTTTCGTACAAAATAGTGCAAAACTTCTCCAAAAATAAAAAATGAAATGCAAAACTGGGAAGAGCTACCGCTGTCATACTCCATGCAGTCTTGTAGCAGGTGGAGTAATACTTTTACTGGTATTGCGCCTCATACACTGGAGTGCGAGCTGTTCCTTATTAGGAGCCAAACGCAACATATTAAAACTTTTGAAGGACCAAGTAATACAAGGTCTGAATGATGGGCTATTTCTAACTCGTCCTTTTGGCAAGGTTCTTTGTCAAGTTGATTTCAAGCTCACTTAAAGTCATCAATGAACATAAACAAGTCGGTAACCAGCCAAACCGAGTCAATCTCCAAGCATCTCAGTTCATTTGCTAATCCTAATTGTTTATGTTCTTAGATTTCTTATGGGTTCAACCCTTTCGGTAAATAATTTCTTAGGGACCAGAACCCATGAAAACAATGAAGGAGCAGACTTGGATTTCAAAATCTGGTAGTTGAAGCACCATATGTTCATTGGAATAAAAGCACCCGAGCACAACGAGCAATAGCTTACCTGTGAACCTTCGGACGAAGGCTGCAAGTACGATACGCAAATGTCCGGTAGAGGGTCTGCCTAACCCCAGCTCGCTAATTCAAAAATACTTTACCAAAACAGTTTTCAACAAGAAAACATCAGCTTGAGAGAAAAGAATGGTAAAAAAGGTGGCCAACTGAAATATGAAAACAAAAGACTGCATAGCATTTTAATCATGAAATTAACCATAAAAAATTCAGGCTAATAAATAATCAAAAGGCAGAAAGTTAGAATAAACAAATTATCCCTTGGGAAAAATTTTCTAAAACTTACACAAACAACAGATGGCTCTCCACATTGTAACATTTGTACAGTCACGTTACTTTAATGTGCTACTAAATATGAAGAAGACCCTTCTTTATACAACAAAGACCATGTACAGTCTCTTATATACTTTGGTGCAAGGCTTTACTTGCAGGGGTATGATTGTTTCACCGTCTGGGCCTCTCAGCATCTCCTGCCTCTAGCTTTTTAGTAACAAAACCTGTCCTCTCAAACTACACAATGTACAAGTTTCAGTACAAACAGACCCTTATTTTCAAATCCAAGCCTGTACATGCTCCAAGTCTCAGTTAGCTGTACACCCTTCACCATTCATCTCATCTAAGATGAATGAGAAGCTTGAACTCCCATTCTCCTTTCTGTAATCCAGATGAAAGACAGAGTCAAGAGTCACGAATGAGAGCCATGAAAGACCCCAAGACCAGGGTACTGCATTATTCGAAGGAAAGAGGGAGAATGCCAAGAGAGGACTGAGCAACGACTTGATGAACTAAGCAGTTTAAGACTTTGACTGAGACAAGGTGCTCAACATTTTATACCAAGATGTGCGAGTCATGTTTTAAAAGAGATAGAGGACGACCACAAAAGTGTTGGAAAGAAACATAAAGAATGATCTAGTTGTTGTATGTGCGAGTCATCTCAGTAATCCTGATAAATATCAGGCTCTCATGTAACCACAAAAGTTGGAACCGATTCAACTTTGTTCTAATGCAAGAATGAAGAATATATCAAATGGAATTGAATGTTTTTCAAACATGTAACAAACCAATGAATGCTTTAAACATGTAACGATGCGACATGGGCATTCAAAGAAGTCAACAAATTTAGAAGCATGCCATCAGCCAAGGCTTTGTACCCCAAATTTATTAGCCAGGCAACACAGTTTTGAATCAAGTCATATAGTTGCATTCCATCACGAGATTTTGGCTGCCAAATACTTTGTAGTTCTCAGCGCTTCTTTCGACTATAGATTTTGCATATAATGGATTTTCCAACGGTCCACCCAGGAGATCAACTAAATGATGCCAAGAGTATGGACCACTTATCTAGGTCACATTGTCAATTCAGTAACATAATCCTGATTAACTAATTGAAAACTCGGAATTGGTTTATCCACTAAGTTTTTCAGCCTTTTCTTTGCAAAGAAACCCGAGAGTACATACAAGGCAAGGGCAGAGGAAATTTTGGCGCTCAAGGGTGGAAAATTCTACGTACCTCCAGCAGTTACAAGTTTCTCTACACGAGCCACAATATGTTTTCCATATGTGTACTTTTTCAATGCATTTAAATGAACCTTAATTCGTGAGAGGATTAGCTCTCGTTGTTGATCATCACATGTCTCCAAGACTTTCTGCACAACATAGTTTGCAAACTGATCCTTCATCATTGCCTGAAACCAAACATATTCAAAACAAACGCATGAGAACTATAAAAGTGACAATGGTGGTAATGCATCACGACTATTTACACTGCAGACGAGCATTTGTGCTCCTAGTCCGGACAATATTTCAGAAGGTAAGATAAGAAGTAAGAACAAATGTGCAAAAGCTAACTGACGTAATCTGATGCTTACCTGCTTTGTGATTTTGACTTGTAAACATGATAAATGGCATGTCTGAGGCCCAATTTTAAAACGAGAATTAAAGTAATACAATTTTTTTGTTGGATATATAACGCTACACACCTGTAATGGTTCATTTTCATCAGTGGAACCAAGCATCTCGTTGACCAAAATTTCCCGCTCTGCTGGTCCACCAAATGTCAAGCACTTCTCAACCACATTAGAAGCGAACTTCTGTTGACTCATCTGAACAATCTGTCCAGCTAATTTCTTGATTATATCTGATCGTTCATGTGGTTTTCCATGCTCCAAAACATGCTGTTTCAAGATTGTGTTAACACCAATTGGTGTAAGAGCCTCAGAAACAAAACAACCGTGAACGAAATAAAATCTACACTATGCAGGGAGAAAGAAAAAAAATAGGATATTTACACGATACTGCAAGTGCAGCTACAGAAAGTTATAACTAGGGACTAGGGAGACATCATACATACGTGAGCTATAGTTTTCACAAGATGAGTCGTTCTCAACCATCAAAACTACTGGTAATATATTACTAGTTAGTCAATAAATTGGTCCACAAACTTTCACATGGGCAAGAGATGAACCTGATGAAGCATTGTGTTAGATATACACATCTCCCAAAGTTAATTTCGTCTTTGTGCAAGAGACATAAAGTGGGTTGTTAAAGGTTAGATTATCACTAGAGAATCTAATTTGTAATAATTAATTGTACAGGATGACATATCGGTAATGAGGTTATTAGAAACAAATGAGATTAAAGATGTCTGTGACAGAATCAAGATGCTGAGATGGATGTGTGATCACACAAGGAAAGACAGTAAGTAATGAGATTACTAAGAACAAACTGGGAGTGGTATCAATAGATGATAAAATGAAGAAAATCGTTTAAGATGGTTTAGACGTGTGGAAAGGCAATCAAAGGAAGTTCCAGTAAAGAGGTATGAGATACTAGATGGCAAAACTGTTAAAAGAAAAAAGCCACAAAAGTATTGGAAGAAACAATAAAGAATGATTTAGCTTACGTTGAGTTAAATTGTTGGGGTGGCACATGATTGAGCTCTATTGAAACAAAGAATCTATGTATTTGACCCCATATATCTAACAAAGAAAAAAATAAGATTACAGATTTGAGATACAATCACTTCTATGGAACAGGTTGGAAGGAATTAATAACTCAGTAATTACACTAGCGGGAAGAACAGTTTGCCTGCTCCACAGGAATACGTCCCACTCCACACAAGCTGCTCTGGTAGAATTCTTAAATACCAATTCAACGTTCAAAATAAAGCTCTAGCAGATAGGTCCAAAGAACCATGATTGAGAGAGAGAGAGAGAGCAATGACAGCATATGAAAACCAGATTTTAAGGAAAAGAACGCTCCCTTCAATAAAAGACACTGTAACATTTTCACAGGAAAGTAACTTGACTTAGCTATCATAAATGAACAGACTACAGCACACCTTAAGAAACTATACAACAAAGAAAATCAATCATATGTCACACCTGAACAACATAATTACCGTACTGGTCCTGTGCTAGCATGCATACTGATTGTAGAATTTCATCCATCACGATAGACTGTGTCTTTGGATCATCACAGCGCTCCAGTACTCTCTGTTATAAGAAAAGGAACACCAGTTAAATAAACAAGCAACAAAATAACTTATTAAGAGACAAGGAACTTTGTTTAGAGACTAAACATTTCAATATTTTCTAAAAAGTGCCTAGACCTGTATTACACGGCAACCATATGGATGTGTTGATAAAGTCACGACTTGATCATAAAAGGAAGAGATAATAAACTGGATTGCATCTTGAGGGATGCACTCAATGCATTTCTGAATGACATGGTTCCCATTCTGATCCCAAACACAGCGCATGATATGACCATCAAGCTCCGCAACCATTTCAGTCTGCTGGTCTAAATCTATCACTTCAATGGCCTGCATGCCATAGATAAATCGGTGTAAATCAATTACACATACCCACAAGAAAGAAATCTTGGTACCTAAACATAACCAATATTGTCCAAAAGAGAGAACAACCTAAACACTCAAAACAACTAGCTATCTCATTCATCCCAACCTTACACAAATGAAACATGCCAATCCAAATGTGATGTACGGGCGCATCACTCATGACAACCTTTTCTTCAAATGTTCAAAGAATCAAAACAAAAGGAAACAAGCAATTGCATGAAACTCTTTTGAAAATCAACAAATTTTCCCATAAGGACATTGTACCAATCATATAGAAATCCTAAAGCGATAAGAGCTGCCTGGAATAAACCAATACATTCCTAAGACAATCCACAAAGTGCATACACACTGCTATGTGGAAATTTTGTTCTGACGTTCAGAAATTCTGGAATACAGAAACCCCACAAGAGTTTCCATTTCTTCCCATGTCTGGTAAATGAACTGAGCTGCTCATAGGTCAGCTCCGCTTAGCAAGTTCCGACTTCTTCGAAGTTCAGTTAATGAATTTAACTGAACCAAACAAGAAATGTTTGTTCGGTTCAGCTCAACTTATGAAGCTCGCCAAGAAAGAGATCTATGTGTGTGGTTTGTCAGGTTGCAAACTCTAAACTCATACAGACTGATCATTAAGAGTGAAATGTACATGTTCCTCTTGGTCCTATCCGGATATCGATTCAAACAGGAGCTAAAACAAATACAACCAGCAACCTAGTTCAAGCCCGTTTGCCTCACTAGATCTTTTTGTTCAAGCAAGCTGAAGCACAAGTCAAAACAAGAACTAACGAGTTCAAAGCTTCAAACTGGGTTCATTACGAACTTGCAAGGATGTTCAAACATGAACGGTTTGTAAATCTACGAACACAAGCTGGCTCCTGTCAGTAATGACCCGAACATGAGCAGCCCATGTTTGGTCCCTTCAGCCTGTTGATAATCCCAATCATATTCTCTTTTAACTAAGTTACTAACAACAAAGAACGGGCATGTTCTCAATTGTACCCTATATAACCTTCTTCTAAAACCATATTCATGGTATTGAAAGCAGTTTCATTGATCCAAAAGGGTCATAGAAGAATACCATGAAATCCCTAACGCTGACCCCACTTTGAAAATGAGAAAACAATACACCACAGGGTTATATGAAATTGCGAAGAAAAAAAATTAACTTATTTGACCATTAGTCAGATATATGATACCTTCTGGATTACTCTGCAGCCATGCATCTGAAGGCTTAGGGTCAGTACGTGGCCAGTGAGTTGATCAGCTAGTTCCCATCTCTGGGTGGCAGTCCCATGATCAAAAAACTGAAACCTCATCGATGCTATGTCAATATGTTGAAATGCCGAGAACTTTAATCAGGACACAAGTAGAAAGCGAGTACCTTCTGAACTACATAGTTTCCAAACACATCAGTCATCAAAGAAAGAGCTTGAGGGATTATTTCTTGGAAGACCATGTTTTTCTCCTCAAATGTGGCAGTTTCTAACTTTTGCTGAATAAACCTGCTCCCATACTGATCAGCACTGTTTCGGACCGCAGACAAACACACATGAACATTTCTAGCTTCATATACTTTTCTATAGACCTCTCAAGTCAACTACTAAAAGCAACCATAAATGAAAGTAAAATACCTGAATTCAACAACATGGCCAGCAATTTCTAACAATTCAAAACATCTTGTCTTGTTACTCTTAAATTCCTCTAGCAAGGAAATTTCGTAACGTTCTTCAATATGACCTCCAGGGTCTGGATGCCAGGACCCCATACCTCCACCCAAGCCCCTCATAGCCGAAGGATACTTTTCATTCTGCCTGAGAGGACTTCCCGGAGTCCCAGGAGAACCAGGAAGCACAGAACCAGCCAAGCCGCTTCCTGGATATGGCATACCAACCCCATAGGAAGGATTGGCGTAATATCCATGATTTAGTACACCAGTCTTGCCCAATAGTGGCATGTTATACTGTGATTTTTGAGCAAGCAAAGCGCTAAGGTAGGCTTTCTGCAGTAAATCATTAACATAGGAGCTGCCCATATAGTTTCTATCTAAAGAAGGGTCATTAAAATTAGCAGCAACATGTGCAGCATATTCTGGGTTCCTCTGGAGAAATTGCATGTACAGTGGGTCCACTGGAGGAAACTGGAGGCCGCTCGCAGCCTGACTCCCAAGTATATTGACATTTTGCATATCTGGCGCACCAGCAAAAGCTGCACCTGAAGGAATTACTGCAGCAGATGCCCTTGAGTCTATTCCCAACGCTAGAATTGATGCAGCATTATCATATAAAGGAAGCAAATTGCCAGCAGGAAGCTGATTTGCCATCATAGATGACAACAAGGGATTAACAGAACATGCACCCGGACTACAACCTCCAGCTGCATTATTTGATGGATCCATGTCCAGGTAAAGAGCAGAAGATCCCAGAGGACTGGCAACTGAATCAGAAGTTGGTGGTTTCTTGTATGAGTTAAGAGAAGCAGCAGTTCGTTTAGGCAAGTCACCCTGTCCACCGGAAGCCAGTGAAGAGTTATGCCCATCCAGTACAGCATTCTTTTTAGACAAATCCACAAATATGTGCTTCTTAGTATCAGTTTGACTACCCTCTAAATCGACCAAGAAGTTTGAGTGGTCTTCAGTTAACTGTGTAACCTGTGGCTGCAAATAATGATCCTCATTCACCCTATCATTCTGGGAGATACTCATCCCTGAAAAAGCATTTGCAAGGCCTGTGAAATCTGCTATATTTGAAGGAACACTAGTTGATGAGCTTGGGCCTCCAACAATTTTTTTATCAGAAGAAACAAAATGCCGACCCACTGGCAAAAGTCCAGTGCTAGAAGAGTTCCCAACATTCTTGGGATCTGGTGTTGTGCTTCTTGAAAGTGATGCTCCTATGTCTTCCTACAATCATAAGTTAATATTTACCAACACAAAGGTGATAGTAGAGAACCAACAATTATAAGCTAATATCTACCAACACAAAGGTGATAGTGGAGGACTAGCATTGAAAGTGTCTACCATGCCAGTATTCAAACTAATAGGGCATGAATCAAGTTTTGGGGCAGGGAATAGAACATGTATAAATATACAAAGGATAAGGCAATGCAGGATTACTGGATCAGAAGGACCTAGTTTTAGTGAAGAACGGTACAGATTGATGTAAAAGCTAACAAAGCAACAACCTAAGTTATTCCTAGTTTGGGAAGAATTGAATCCTGTAACTCGCTCAAATCTGAAGCAGTCATAATCCTGTGATACAACTAGTCACGTACAACGGTTCACAAAGCATAACTATACTGCGTGACACTTTTTGTTTGCAAAAGAGATAAAAGATCAAAAGTCATCATAGAAACATATACAACAACAACAACAACTAAGCCTTTTCCCATACTAGTCGGCTACATGGATTCTTTGTTTCCACATATCCCTATAATGTGCCATGTTGGCAGTTAACTCCCAATAAGCTAGATCATTCTTTATTGTTTCTTTCCAACACTTTTGTGGTCATCCTCTACCTCTTTTAATACTTTCCAAATTTAGTTTTTCTAACCTTCTTACAGGTTCTTCTTTTGATCTTCTTTCTATATGTCCAAACCATCTTAAATGTTGTTCTCTCATTTTATCCTCTATTGGTGCCACTCCTAATTTGTTTCTAATAACCTCATTATGTATACGGTCTTTTCTTGTATGACCACTCATCCATCTTAACATCTTCATTTCTATCACGGACATCTTTTGTACATGTTGATGATTAACTGCCCAACACTCAGAACCATAAAACATGGCAGGCCTAATTGCTGCTCTATAATATTTATCTTTTAACTTTAATGGTATCTTCTTATCACAAAGAATGCCTGATGCTCCTCTCCATTTTAACCAACCAGCATTAATTATATGTGTAACATCTCCATCAATTCTTCCATCACTCTGAAAAATTGACCCTAGGTATTTAAAACTTTTCTTTTGGGTAATGCAATGTGTGCCAATTTTAATTTCTATGTCCTCTGAAGTAACCAAATGATCAAACTTACATTCCATATATTTTGTCTTTGTTCTACTAAGTCGGAGGCCTTTGCTTTCTAATGTTTCTCTCCATAGTTCCAATTTTCTATTAACTTTTTCCTTAGACTCCTCCACTAATACAATGTCATCTGCAAATAACATACACCAAGGTACTTCATCTTGAATATGTTTTGTTAACTCTCCATCACCATTATAAATAACTAATAAGTATGGACTTAAAGTTGATCCTTGATGTAACCCAATATTAACTTCAAAGAAGTCTGTCGTTCCTTCGTGAGTCCTCACACATGTTTTTGCACCATCATACATGTCTCTTATAAGGCTAATATATGTCAATGAGATACCTCTTTTTTCCAAAGTTCTCGAAAGAATCTCCCTCGGTACCCTATCATAAGCTTTTTCTAGATCAATAAATATCATGTGAAGGTCTTTATGTTCCAACAAAAGCAAGTTAACATTTTCTCGAGTTAGAGAAAGAGATGAGTATGTGGTTTGTACATTTGGAGAGATGACCACATGGAGCTCCAGCACTTTTTTGGAATCACTAATGTGGCACTAGATAGACATTGGCAACTAGGAGATCTTTTAACTAAAAGAAACCGCATGCGTAATAATTCTCAGAAAAGAACGAATTTTGATGAAGAAAAGATCACCTGCAGAACATCGGCGAAGCTCTTCTGCCTTGGACCCAAACCCAACCCGGAGAGTCCGATCAATCCGTCCTCGCCACGCTCGAACCACTCGGAGGAAGGCTGTCTCCCGTGGTTTTCCTGCTTCTGCATGCCCTCCTCCAGCTGCGAATTGAACCTCGGGGGACGAGACGAGAACAACAACCTGTTTCCGCCATTGTCCCCCGTTTGGTTCAACTTCCTTCTGTCTCCGATCCCACCGAGCACCGAACCCCTGCCCGAAGCTGCCTGCAGCCGCTGGGCCAACCGCCAACCCTCCTTGGACATCGCCGGCGGCGGCAGTCTCGGGTTCAGATTAACGTGCGAGTGGTAATAGGTAAGATACGCCGGATCGTTGCTTAACTCCTCGTTGGAGACGAAAAGCCCACCAAGTGCTGCGGCGGCGGCTCCATCAGCGAAGATGCCGCCGACGGCGGCAAGCGATCCCTCGACGGTAGGCGGAGCACTCCCGCTTCGGAAGAGGTTGAGTTCCCGCTCCCGCTCGCTGACTTGCTGTCGCCGTTGCTCTCTAAGCAAAAATTCTAGCTCTTTCCCCAAATCCTCGCCAAACGATCCCTCTCCTCGATTCTCCCCGAGAATCCCCGGCCTCATCTCCATTCCAGATAACATCTTCAATCGGCTCTCCTCAATAATCCATCGCACACACCAAAATTCGCCGATCACGACTGCTAAACCCCAGAATAAACAATGAAAAGCAGCGAAAACAGCGACGACACCGACGAGAGGCAGGTGAAGCCCATCACGTACATAAACGACGAAGATACTAGGGAGCTTGTAGCTTCCGTCACGATCGCCTCGATAAGAGGGTTTTTCCGGTAATCCGGTGGCGATCGTCCTCCATTCTTACCCTTATGTGCGTTTCTGTTCTGCTGTCTTGAGCGTTAACAAAAAAGAAGAGAAGGAAAACGTGCGGGGTGCGAAAGGGATCATAAGCAGACATCGCGAACCGTTCGATCGGCCTTACGGACAGTCCGAATCATCTTCTAGGTTGCCCCGTTCTTACACGGGCGCTCTTTAGGGTTTTATTTCCGCTTAAACAGATGCAATAAATAACTACACAATTTTCCCCATGTAATAAAGTACTCCCGCTTCACCACATGACTTACCCAAATATAAAGCACGTACCTTTCTGAAGACAGACCCAATAAGACAGGTCTGGTTTTCGAAATAAAGATATGAAGCATGAACATTATCTGGGTTGACGAGCCAAAAGTGACCCGAGCTGAACCCATTTACTTGTCGGGTCAGACATGCAAAGATCCAACTAATAAGTAGAGCCTGGAATGATTTATTAAGGTTTTAGACCCAACCGGGACTCCGATGAAGAAATCCAAATGTTTATTATAATTAAAAATGAAGAACTCCAAAATTTCGATGTAATAGAGTTAATTACCTTTTTGGATATAGTTCATATCATTTGGGTTCGGCCCAGTAAGACCCAGATTCGAGTCTGATACTAACATCTAAAAGTGAAACCCGGACCTTTGTCTTACCCAGACCCGAACCAAGTTTAACCCATTGAAAGCCACTAACTTGGAAGCCTTTTGTCCACGTTAAGAAGATTACAAGTTTGTTGATTAAAACTCATATTTTAAAAAAATGAAATTAAACGTGATAAATGTTTTGAGTCATTGCAGTTCCCGGTCCAGTCAAATGGGTTCTGTTTGGATCCAACTCAAACTCCAGCGGGAGGAGACTGGACCCATTTTTCTTCCAAAAATATCCAGATAATTTTAGACCCGATCCGATGCCGCGTTGGATCCAGCAATCCTGTTCTTTGAACTTCTATCTGCCAGCCTGCAAAAAGGATCAGATAGGTTAAGTTTAGACCCGAAATTGGGGCATAATGGTCAGTATGGAAAAATAGAGCTCGGCTCCAAACGTGCACATCCGGCTCATACTCGACCGGAGTCAAAGGAGACTGACGGTGACACAGAAGACCGTCCTACGTGTCAATGCCACGTCAACTTTGATGCAACCTTCTCACGCGCTTTCTCACTGGCATTGAATCGAAGCTTCCTTTAGAGAGAGAAAGTGACGGGCCCCTTCTTATAAACGGGCTGCTTTCACCGTCCCCATCATCAAAAGCTCGCCCTTTTCTTCTCTCTCCTTCTCTTTGTGTATTCTCACTCTAGGGTTCCAACGAGAACGTCGCCGGCGGGGAAGGGAGTCAAGATGTCGTCGTTGAGTTATTCATATTGGTGTTATCGGTGCAGCAGTTCCGTCAGGGTGCGGTCGCGGGAGAGCATCGTCTGCGCTGCCTGCGGTGGTGGGTTCGTCGAACGGATTGACAGCCGCGCACAGCCGGCGGAATCTCCCCGCCGATCGAATTCTCCGGTGACGTCGCTATCTCCCCAAAGGTCGCGGGCCTTGTCTACGAGAAGCGTCGGCGACAGGCAGAGGAACAGGGGGAACGGGGAGAGGTCGACGTTCAATCCGGTGATTGTTTCCGGTCATCCGGAAGGGGAACCAGAGCGGCATCCGGCCGAGAGCACGACGTTCGATTTGTATTACGATGATGGTGCGGGGACGGGGCTCCGGCCGCTTCCTCCGAGTATGTCAGAGTTCTTGACAGGATCAGGTTTCGATCGGTTGCTAAACCAGCTAGGGCGCGTCGAGGCGAGTGGCTTGGGTGACCGCTGCGAGCAACCACCGGCGTCGAAGAGCGCAATCGACGAGATGCCGATGATCAAGGTCCTCGCTCATCAGGTCACCGCCGAATTGCAGTGTACGGTCTGCATGGAGCCCTTCGAAATCGGTGCCGAAGCTCGGGAAACGCCGTGCAAGCACCTCTACCACTCCGGCTGCATCCTTCCGTGGCTATCCCTCCACAATTCTTGTCCCATATGCCGCCACCAGCTGCCGACGGATGCACCGACGCTGCCGACCGTGCAAAACGCTCCCGAAACCGCTGGGGCCGAGGAGGAAGAGACGGTGGGGCTCACAATTTGGAGGCTTCCCGGTGGCGGACTCGCAGTGGGGAGGCTTTCCGGTGGGGAACGGGAGTTTCCGGCGGTATATACAGAAATGGATGGGGATTTCAATGTCAGGGTGGCGTCGGCAAGAATGGTGCCTTGGGTTGCTTCTCGCCAGAGCCGAGAAAGGCCGAGAGATGGAGGTTGGCAAGCAATTAGGAACTTCTTTTCCTTCTTTGGGAGGCGTCAATCATCTTCTTCTACTTCTTCCTCTCTGAGATCGTCACTGCGATCGTCTCCAAGACCCCGGTGTTCGGAATCTGGTAGTTCGAGTCCGAGGGGTCCTAGTCGGCGACAGCAGGTGGTCTCCAGGCCATGGAGGCACCACAGAGAATGGGCTTTTATGCAGGGGAGCAGCACATGAAGATGTTGATCGGCGTTGGACTATGAAGCTCTCCTTCATGGTCGAATTTGCGTAGCCGTTTTGTTTCTCTCATTGATCTTTAAATGCATAGACATGCAGCAGTGAGCGAACGTGGGGTGATCAAGATTCTAAAAGAATGAACTTTAGTCTTTTTGGGTCAATTTATCTTGATTGATTCTTTCTTTCTTTGTAAGCATTCGTTGCATGAATTTAAGCAATAAATCCTTTCTCTTTTCTCTAAATCACCAGTAAATTTATCTTGGTCTTCTTTAACAGTAAATCCGGCTTCAGTCGGGTCTGAAGTTCTCCTATGCTTGGAGACTTTTCAAGAGGAACAAGTTCTGCACCACCTGAACCAACCGGTTGGTGAAAACCAAATGTTATTCGCTAGGAATTGAGATGAAAAAATAGAAAATATGAGGTAATTTATGAAGCTGATCCTGAACATAAAAAGGATTCGCCCAAAACAGTGTATCCCATGTAAAATGTATTTAAAATTCAATTTTATGCAAAATAAATTCCCCAAAAAAGTCTTAATTCAATAAGAAGCTTGTCTCTTATCTGTCACAATTCATAAAGACTTATCTCAAATGCAATTTAAGTACATACAATATAAATTTAATTAAATTTCAGTTTAATCAATAAAATGAACTAAATAAGCCATTTACAAATATATGCAATGATTAAATCCGATTAGGCCCTTGTCGAAGTGCATGACCGTATTTGTGGATGTCCTTCTTAAAACCGCAATTCATTAATTGAAAAAACATTTTTAATGTTCTGTTGTCTCTCGAATGAATTGAATTATGATGCTTTCTGTAGGGAACAGAACCTCTGTCAAATGGTTCACTTGTTTGACGGACTTTGATTATTGGCTGCTTCATCCTAATGGATCACTAACCTCGCCATCACCTGAAAGGATGGTGAGCCATTCATGTAAGAAGAGGTTGTTCGACTGCAATTAGCTCGGCTCGAAAACGAGCACGGGAACAAACAGGGTTCGGTTCGTTCAGCTCGCCAGCTCTATTGAGAGATGAAAGCAAAAGATCCAGTCTTTGTTTTGAGGGATATCACAGCCTTCCTAAAACTTCCCTGAGCACAAAGCTACTAACCGCATAGCAGCGAGACCCTTTTTCCTGTGCTAATCCTTCTAAGCTAACGAGGCAAGTTTTGATACATAATGATGTCAAATTCATAGCTAGCAAACAATTTTGAGAGAGAAACTTTAAACTGTCAGCACCAAATATATTGGAACCCACTACTAAAATACTCTGTAAGTTGGGATAGTTTTGTTTACATTCATCAATCTATTCAGATGACACATGCTGAAAACCCAGATTGAATTTAGAGAAACAGACATAGAGTTGCTGAATAATAAGATTGAAATGATGGAACAACTGGATTGTACAATGAGAAAGCTTGGCCATTGAGGTTTGTTTGAATCACAATCCATGAATCTAATTATTGTAAGTAATCGAGTTGCCACTTTTAGCACCCGGTAACGTGCACTCGCAAAATAAGGAAGATGGGTCTTCCTGCTTTCCTCGAAATCTACAATTATGACTTTAAAGCTGCCGCTTGATGATACTTAGTGTTGCCATCTTGCACAAGGAAGCAACAGAAATAGTCTTTGAGTTGCTGAATAATAAGAATGAATTGATGGAACAACTGGTTTGTATCATGAAAAAGCTTGGCCAGTGAGGTTTGTTTGAATCACAATCCATCTAATTATGCTCTTAAAGCTGCCGCTTGATGATACTTAGGGTTACCATTTTGCAGAAGGAAGAAACAGAAACAGATTTAGAGTTGCTGAACAATAAGATTGAATTGACGGAACAACTGGATTGTATCATGAGAAAGCTTGGCCACTAAGGTTTGTTTGAATCACGATCCATCTAATTATACTTTTAAAGCTGCACCTTGATGATACTTAGTGTTGCCATCTTGCAGAAAGAAGCAACAGAGAATAATTCAGAATGCGAGATGATTCAGGGGTTTCCAACGCAGAACTGGGATTTCTATTAAAACGACTGAGGCAATGTCATAGAAGAGTTTGATATACTTGCGCTATACTTGCGCCAGATCGATGCTTGATATACGAGCTCTTTTAGGACATTTTAATTGCAAATATTTGGACCGAACAGAAGCACTGATCTTGCTGCGCACTGAAGAGTTCAACAAGGCTCATGGTGTTCTTGTCTGCTTGTATTGAAGCCCATTTACTTGGTCAGGGTCTCCAATGTGACCCGTCCTGGTGTTGTGAAACCCACCTTGCTAATTAGAAGTTTTACTTTAAGCAGGTAACGTAAGACGTGCGACTTGCAGTGACAGTTCTATATGTCCGCCTCGTAATCATACACCCCTTCAAGGCCTTTTCAACTTTCATAAATGTTTTCTATATATATATATATATATATATATATATATATATATATTGGCGTGTAAGGGGTTTGCCTCACCCAGTTTGCTAGCTGAAAAGAGTGCCGCTCTACCCTTCAAATCACACCGTCCTCATTCTTGACCAACCAACTTTCTCATATAGCAATCGGGGCATTGATATTAGTTTAATGCAACTTATCTTCACCTGAAAATGCTGAAAGTATGGTTCGATTAATTCAAATTCATATCATGAAAAATATGCATAATTGTTACCCGCACACCCGAATCTCCATATACAAACTCCTTTCTCCCATGTCCCTAAAAATACTCCTGCCATTTTTTAAAATCTACCATAATACCCTGCTCACTGTCTGAACCCTCTCTCTCTCCTCAAATCCACCTTCCGTCTTCCCATACACCCTCTTCTCGTGACTCAAATCTACAACCTCGACTCCGGCGAGGTTTTTGCCTTCGAATTAGAGAAATCGGTGACCGGAGTGAATGGAAAGGAATTTGAAAAATGGTGTGAAAAGGAGAGAGAATGTCGGAAGAGCGTGGATAGTAAATACTTTTGCATACTATATTTGTAAATGGCCCTCTACTTTCTCAAGCAGTTCAACAGCTCCTCTTTGAACCGCATTATAGCACCCAAGATTATTTGCTTTCTCACACCTGCATGCAGACAAATACACACAAAGAGAGAGAGAGAGAGTCAAACTATCATTGAAATGGCTTGTTAAATTAAGGAGTTCAATCAACTGCTACTGCACCTAAGAACTTAACTGAATATTTTGGAGCTAATGAAAATAGCGAATGCATTTGTCCTTACTAATCTCCCCCATCCTCTGCAATTCTGGCAATTTGCACATCCAGATATATATATATATATATATATATATATGTTAGCATATCCAAATAATTTTAAATGATCAATAAATGTTAAAGATGAATGATTGAGATTTGAAATTTAAAAGAAAAAGGTATATATGTATGTTTTTGTAAGTATATTTAATTTAAAAAGTAATTTTTATTTTTAATTCAAATCTCAACCATTCATTTTTTAAATTCAATTTTTGAGATTTGTTTAGATAGATTAACATATAATGGTGTTACCATATATGATGCACTATTCATATAAGCTTGTATATTATCCAAGCAATTTTTGACCATTCATCTTCTATTCATGGATAACTAACATTTAAATTTAAAAGCAAAAGATGTGTATGTGAATAAAAAAGTGAAGTCCTATTTGCTTTTTATATTTTAATTTTAATTTCGTTCATCTTCGATATGTTAAAACCTAAGTATGTGAGCGTATACCATGTTGTGTGTGTAGAATCTAAATTTTAACCCATTCAGATTTCGTTATGCTTATAGCCAAATTGGGTCAAGCCCACCTTCGTCACTTGGGTCTACACCTCAATCTGTTCTAAAACCTGGTAACTCGTAATTAATGTTGTTTGTTAACGTTACGTTTTTATTTTTCAAAAGAAATGGTAATTGTCTTATAGCCGTTTGCTCTCTCTCTTAATGCTTATATATATATATATATATATATATATATATATATATATATATATATATATATATATATATATATATATATATATATAGAGAGAGAGAGAGCAAACGGTTATAAAACAATTACCAACCCTTAATTTTCATGTATGAGAGTGAGAATTGTTAGACAGCCTCTCGTGATTATCACCATTGTTCTTATAATCAATTAGATGATGATGATCAAAGTATTCATCGTGTGTTGTATTGTATATTAAATGGCATCGATCCTCATCTTGATATTGACATGTGATTTGATACTAATGGTGCTTCATTCGTTGTTTGAGTTAAAAATGGTTTGTGGATCAAACCAGCCGGCATGTTGTAAACCAACCTTGTTTATCCATGACATAGTGTCATCTGCCATTTGATACAGATGACCAACATATGTTCCTATTGTCCGAAATTTGGAGCCTAGCTAGAGGTGGCAATTTCAGGTTAAGTGTCATTTTCGTGTTGTTTAAGTCAAAAACTAGTCAACCCAAGTACAACACAATTTTGCCTTCTTTTGGGTAGTCCAAAACATTAACGTTTCAAGTCTTGATTTGTTATGTTCTCATATCATGTCTGAAATTTCGAGCAAATTTATCCTTGTCACGGTGTCATAATTTATGCCTAGTAAATCTACGAAATGTGTGTATCTACTTTCGGTTGAGGTGAGGCATATATATTATTCACAATCTAAAAAATTATTAGGTTTGATATTGTATATAAGGAAATATAAGTATTTTATAGATACGAAATATAAGTACACCTTATAAATAAAAAAAGATTCTGAGTCTACGACCGATTGTATTGTAGTATGGTAAGATCGTGGTGTGGACGTGTTATTATTCTTTATGTATAAGACGTAAATCGACTGTTTTCTTTTGTTTGTGGCAAGAGAATATAGGCTTGCAGGGTGGAAGCTTGTATATATCCTCGTGTCGTGTTGAGTTCTTACCCTAAGCTGCCCCTGACTCCATGTGTTTGACGTCGGGTTGAAGTCGACCCACTGACACCCATTCACATTCCAAAGTGTTCTGAAAATTGTGCCAAAACCAAAACCAATTACTCTAAGTAAAGTTGGCCACACAAATTCTTAGTCATAATGTGCAATCAAGTTTTCCGAACTCCAAAAAGATGCACTCTAGCATACCTGGATAGGAGTCTCGACCCACAAGTTGCAGGTCGTGAGTTCAATACCAGGGGCATCCCCAGTTCGCAATATAACATGAATGAAGTGCTCAGTGAAAGGGACATAACATTGTGCAGCCCATCTTTCACATAATTTCAAGTTTGTACTCTCTATAAAGTCTAAAAATAAATGACTCTGTCTGCAATATATATATAACTAGGGGTCAGCCAACTAAAATATATGATATCCTTATGACTGCCATGGCATAAAATATTGTATCATGATAAGGTGAAGCCCATAGCCATAATGATACCATTTGGGGTCAACAGTGTTGACAAGGACTTTTTCTGTCCGGGTGTAGAAGCCTATTTACGTCCTTGACCACATTGACTAGTTAGTCTACCATGCCGGAGAGGACCGGCATAGAAAATCGGGTCCCACACGGGTCACTGGCTGTGCATACACAAACTGTGGGACCCGTCCTGGTTTTTCACTGTCCTCACCGCCCAAAGCAGCCATCACTTTTCTCTCTCTCTCTCTCAAATGAAAGGGAAAAGAGAACGTCTTTTGGGGCTAAATCAAATTAATACCAAAATCCAAATGTCAAAATATTAGAATAAAACTCAACAAATTAATACCAAAATCCAAATCAAACCCTGATCATACTAAGGGGAAACTACTACAATGAGAGGCCAAAGCTTAAAACACACATATGCACAACACACGCATGCACAACCGAGAATCATTAGCACGATCTTGTGATTTTAGTATTTTAACTCCATAAAGTAAGATTATGTTTGATGTTGTTCTTTCTATACTTTTGAGCCTTCTCTTTAAAGTGTTCAATTAGTTTCTCATGCTATTATACTTTCATTTGGCTGCACAAAGAGAAATAGCTAAGGAGGCTACCAATCAACTCATAAGTTGAAGGTCATGAGTGCAGTACCTAGAGTGTGCATGTGTCACACCCGCACGGATCGCGACAACGACCCGGCCCGAGCCGATGCCACGTGGCTGCTTCTCGCACGGGCGTGATGGTGAGCAGTAACCAAATACAATACCAATTTAATTCAAACTCAAAAAATATCTGACTGAAATAAATATTCATATCAAAGTTCTAAACAACACGTCCAAAATGGTGCAGGGCCCACCTAACAATAACCCTGAATAAAAGACTTTCTAAATTATTCAACACTTATCATACCATCTAAAATAAAAATGCTGCTCTATCAAACTCCTACTCTGCTCCGTGTGCCTTTGAAGTGCTAGCTTCAGGATAAGCTGTAAAACAATAGGGTGAGCTCCTATACATAACTCAGTAGAGAGGTTAAGCATCTTTAAACAGAAAACATACTAAAAGCATGCATAGTTCGCAACCATTTCATAGCAAAACACATTTACCTTTAAATCATCATCTCAAATTCATACGCATAAACTCACACACACGCACACACATCATTAATTTCGATAATTATAGCCCATACTGTGTCTGCCCCAAAGGCCACGGGAGTCGTCTGGCCCTCCCTAACGTGACCTCGATAACCCTGTTCATGACGGTAACCAGGCCGACTCTCACGGCAGAGTGCCCGAGAACACACCTTATATTCGCTCCAAGCCGGATTTCTCGAGGGACCTACAAGTCTCTAGAGACCCTACAAAAACCACACAAGTACGACTCGTATATTCACACATCATTACATTTCTAAAACCAATTACAGTTCATCACATTCACAAATCATATCCAGATCCACGAATATCCAAAATCAAACTCATATCCACACAACATTTAAACAACATTTAAATACCATGTTTATACAACACATGCATATCAAAATATGATCTTGATCAAACAGTGTCATAAATATGTTCTATTTGAAAAGGCATATCAAATAACCCATAATTGCGAATAACATTTTACAAACTTCAATAAAACAGTTATCAATCATGCACATTTAAATCTATCTAAAACAGTAAAATCACTTCTAGCATGGTTCTGTAAAAGAATGCATAACCCCTTACCTAAAGGAGCGCTAAGATCCAGTCTCCAAGTTGCTTGGTCACTCTTATCACCATCAAATCTTCCAATTTTAATCTCTAAACAATTACAAATAATTGAAACATTAAAATTTATTTAACTATAAGTCTAACGAAACAGGCTATATCAGAATCGAATCCCAAACCCCAATTTGGATATGTTTAAACTATCTGAGATCCAAATCGATACCCAATTTCATACCTAATCCGAATGAGTGACACAATAGGTAGTTTGTGTCACTGTATCAACACAGAACCTGTAACTACTGACACAGGTCTTATTCTTAACCCAGAAACCCATTTTAAGACACGACCCAAATTGGACCCATTTCCGACATAGAACCTATTTTGATATAGAACTGGTTCTTAACACGCGACACGAGGACACGACACGAACCAGTGTCGGTTCATGACAATTCAGACACGACACGACACAGAAATGAGGGACATGCCCAAAAGTTTTTTTTTCCTGCATCGATCTCACCGGTTTTCGGTGAAGCACAACCGTTTTCCGACCAAATTGATGTCATTGCTTACCTACCCCACCAAAATGCTTAGTTCTACCTCAAACCTCCAATCCAAGCCCAAAATGATGATTTTCAACAAGCTTTTCGTCAAAAAATTAAAAAGAAAAACCAAAATCTGAAAAAAATATTGAACTCACCTGATTCCGACCGACTCCTCCTATTTTCTGGCTAGTTAAAGGTTGCCCAGCTCCTTGGAAAAATGTACTATAAAGGGTCCTTTTTAAAGGCCCTTCATATCCCCCCATTGGGCGTTACTGCACAGACGCTCAACGTTACATTCTACTCCCCTTAAAGAAATTTTATCACCAAAATTTAGAAAGTACCTGAAGAGATATGGATACTTCTCTCGCATTTCATCTTTGAACTCCCATTTATAAGACAAATCATCTTTTTAAATTACAATATATTCATATTCTATGATACAATGGATCTAGATTATACTTTCTCAACTCTAGATATGTGAAATACATTATGAAGATTAGATAGAAAAGGCGGTAAAGCTATTTGGTAAGCTACGAGGACCTATCCGTCAAGCGAATAATTTGATAAGGCCTATAAACTTAGGAGTAAACTTTCCTTGGATTTAAGAACTTCTACACCAGTCGTGGCGTGACCGCTAAGAACACATGATCGCCTTCTTAAATTCTAGGGGCGCGCCTTCGTTTATCGGCAAACACATCGACGGCTTTGAGTCGTTCGCATCTTTTCTTGTGTATCATCTTCACCTTTTTTTTGCTCTCAGTAGTACCTGTGCACAAGATCGGGACCAATAGTCATACTTCATCACTCCTTGATACCAACATAAAGGTGTTCGGCATCGTCGTCCATAAAGTGCTTCGTAAGGTGCCGTTCCCACATGCTCGGTGTGAAAACTATTGTTATAGGTGAATTCTATCAAAGATAAAAATTCATCCCACTCCCCTTGTTGTTCAAACACAAGCACGCAACAAATCTTCCAACGGTGAATCGTTTCTCTCCGTGTCGACCATCGATCGTGGATGATATGCGAACTTAATCGCAGCTTTAGTTCCCATAGCTTCTTGCAAACTTTGCCAAAGTCTTGACGTAAACCTCGGATCTCTATCGAAACTATACTTACAGTACTCCATGTAAATTTAACAACTTCGTCGATATATATCTGGGTTAAGCGTTCCAACGTGAATACTTAATATTGATGGCAAGAAATGAGCTGATTTGTAAGCCTATCAACTATAACCCATATCGAATCATGACCCTTCCTTGTCTCCTCGGCAAATCTAAT
This sequence comes from Brasenia schreberi, assembly GCA_036023115.1. Classification (NCBI taxonomy): domain Eukaryota; kingdom Viridiplantae; phylum Streptophyta; class Magnoliopsida; order Nymphaeales; family Cabombaceae; genus Brasenia; species Brasenia schreberi. Next base: position 20,117,783 of record JAYKKT010000073.1, on the reverse strand, counting down.
AACAAAATCCATAGAGATACTATCCCACTTCCACTTACTGGAATAGTCAAAGGTTGTAACATACCAAATTGGCCTTTGATGTTCCACTTTGCCTTCTCGATGACAAACAAACAAGACGTCACACGTTCGCTACATCTCTCTTCATTCTTGGCCACCAAAACAATCGTTTCAAGTCTTGATACATCTTCGTCATCCCAGGATGCATACTCAAATTACTTGTATGAGCTTCATCCAAAATCGCTCTCTCTGAGTTCGAATCATCGGGTATACAAACTCTTCCTTCAAACCTCAAGATTCCATCGAGATCCTTCCTCCACCGTTGTCGCCTTATGACCTTGCTTCAACAATTCTCTTCTCATTTTGCAAAAACGCATCTTCATCTTGTTTCTCCTTTTATTATCTCCAACGAAGTCATTCAAAACCACAACTCTCACTTAGACGAATCTTTCCAGGTACCAATTCTATTGATAACCATAGATCTACGAATTGATTCATCAACTCTTCCTCCTTTATCATCATAGTAGAAACACTAACCACCTTTCGCTCAACTACATTAGCTTTTCTGGATGATATTGAAGTTGAAAATCATAATCTTTGAGAAAAACTCCATTTTAAGCTCTTGTGATCACTAAAGACATTGAACATAGCTCCATACGAAAATGCCTCCACACTTTCAACGCAAAAACTACAACCGCAGCCTAGCTCCAAATCATGCGTTGGGTAGTTCTCATGAACCTTCAACTGTCTTGAAGCATAAGCTACTACATTCCGATCCCGCATCAACACACATCCTAACCCTTGATAAGATGCATCACAATACACCTCAAAAGATTTGTTAGGATCCGGCAAAATTAACACCGGTGCAAGCGTTAATCTCTTCTTCACTCTCTTGAAACTCGCTTCACGTTCTTCCGTCCAATCAAAAGCTTGGCCCTTCCTCGTGAGTTTGTGTGTTGGTCCAGCTATCTTGGAAAAACCTTCAATAAACCTTCGGTAATATCCGGCTAATCCAACAAAACTTCGAACCTCGCCACAAGTCTTTAGGTCTTTCCCATTGAAAATACAGTTTCCACCTTCGATGGGTCTACCGCAATACCTTCCTTGGAAATTACGTGACCTAAGAATTGAACTTCTTCCAACCAAAACTCACACTTTGCCAACTTCGCATACAGCTTCTTCTCCTTCAAAATCTGAGAACTATACCGAGATGTTCAAAGCATGCTCTTCTTGACTTTGAGAATAGATCGAATGTCATCGATAAAGACAACAAATCTATCTAAGTACGGATGAAAATCCTATTCATATAGTCCATGAATATCGCAGAGCATTCGTCACTCCGAACGGCATCACTTGATACTCATAATGTCCATAACGAGTTCGGAAAGCTGTTTTAGGTACATCGTCGACCTTGACACGAATCCGATGATAACCTCGATCGCAGATCTATCTTAGAGAATACACGCTCCCTTCAATTGATCCATCAAGTCATCAATCCTCGGAGTGGATATTTATTCTTTATAGTAACCTTGTTCAATGTCGATAATCCACACAAAGCGCGAAGTTCCATCCTTCTTCTTGACTAGCAAAGACCGGTGCTCCCCATGGTGTCTTAAATCATTATCACCAATCATCATATAACAATTTCACAAAATTCAATGTCATACAATAACATCACCATTTAGATAAACATATAGAAAATCCTTCCAACGATTTCAACTCCAAAGTTGTACGACTAACATAAGTGGGTGATAAAATAATGTATTCCAATATCTTCACCATATTATAAAAGTACAATATGTGGTGACAACATATGTCACTTGTATAATCTCGATTAGATCAATTAATCTACATTATGGTATTTCCTCATTATCATCACCCATAGAGCTTAGATTTAAATTAAAATCCAATCCTCATGAGTCACACACATAATATGATATTATATCTCAACAATTAACTCGCTATTAAATATACTTTAAAAACCTTAGGCTCTATTACCAAGTTGTCACACCCGCACGGGTCGCGACCATGACCCGGCCCGAGCCGATGCCACGTGGCTGCTTCTCGCACGGGCGTGATGGTGAGCAGTAACCAAATACAATACCAATTTAATTAAAACTCAAGAAATATCTAACTGAAATAAATATTCATATTAAAGTTCTAAACAACACGTCCAAAATGGTGCAGGGCCCACCTAACAATAACCCCGAATAAAAGACTTTCTAAATTATTCAACACTTATCATACCATCTAAAATAAAAATGTTGCTCTATCAAACTCCTACTCTGCTCCGTGTGCCTTTGAAGTGCTAGCTTCAGGATAAGCTGTAAAACAATAGGGTGAGCTCCTATATATAGCTCAATAGGGAGGTTAAGCATCTTTAAACAGAAAACATACTAAAAGCATGCATAGTTCGCAACCATTTAATAGCAAAACACATTTACCTTTAAATCATGATCTCAAATTCATACGCATACACTCACACACACGCACACACATCATTAGTTTCGATAATTACAACCCATATTGTGTTTGCCCCAAAGGCCACGGGAGTCGTCCGACCCTCTTTAACGTGACCTCGGTAACCCCGTCCACGACGGTAATCACGCCGACTCTAACGACAAAGTGCCCGAGAACACACCTTGTATTCGCCCCAAGCCGGATCGCTCGAGGGACCTACAAGTCTCTAGAGACCCCACAAAAACCACACAAGTACGACTCGTATATTCACACATCATTACATTTCTAAAACCAATTACAGTTCATCACATTCACAAATCATATTTAGATCCACGAATATCCAAAATCAAACTCATATCTATACAACATTTAAACAACATTTAAATACCATGTTCATACAACACATGCATATCAAAACATGCTCTTTATCAAGTAGTGTCATAAACATGTTCTATTTGAAAAGGCATATCAAATAACCCATAATTGCGAATAACATTTTACAAACTTCAATAAAACAGTTATCAATTATGCACATTTAAATCTATCTAAAACAGTAAAATCGCTTCTATCATGGTTTTGTAAAAGAATGCATAACCCCCTATCTGAAGGAGCGCTAAGATCCAGTTCTCAAGCTGCTGGGTCATTCTTATCACCACCAAATCTTTCAATTTTAATCTCTAAACAATTACAAATAATTGAAACATTAAAATTTATTTAACTATAAGTCTAACGAAACAAACTATATCCGAATCGAATCCCAAACCCCAATTTGGATCCATTTAAGCTATCCAAGATCCAAATCGATACCCAATTTCATACCTAATCTGAATGAGTGACACAATAGGTAGTTTGTGTCACTGTATCAACACAGAACCTATAACTACTGACACAGGTCTTATTCGTAACCTAGAAACCCATTTCAAGACACGACCCAAATTGGACCAATTTCCGACACAGAACCTATTTTGATATAGAACTGGTTCTTAACACGCGACACGAGGACACGACACGAACCAGTGTTGGTTCATGACAATTCAGACACGACGCGACACGGAAATGAGGGACATGCCCAAAAGTTTTTTTTTTCCGGCATCGATCTCGCCGATTTCCGGCGAAGCACAACCGTTTTCGGACCAAATCGACGCCATTGCTTACCTATCCCACCAAAATGCTTAGTTTTACCTCAAACCTCCAATCCAAGCTCAAAACGATGATTTTCAACAAGCTTTTCATCAAAAAATTAAAAAGAAAAACGAAAATCTGAAAAAAATATTGAACTCACCGGATTCTGGCCGACTCCTCCTATTTTCCGACTAGTTCAAGGCTGCCCAGCTCCTTGAAAAAATGCACTATGATGGGCCCTTTTTAAAGGCCCTTCATATCCCCCCGTTGGGCGTTACTGCACAGGCGCTCAACGTTACAGCATGTGACTTGGGACTCTATATTACAACAAAAAAAAACTTTCATTTTCTGCATGTATCCAAGTCAATTTATAAGAATATCACATTGTTTGCATTTTCTATTATTATCAACAATATTTTCTTTAATAAACTAAAAAGTTAATAAGATAAACATAATCTTTTATTAATTCTGTTTGTCATTTAAATTTAGTACCTGAGTTTTGTACTATTTAAAGTTTTGGACAAAAGAGTTTGGGTCAAAAAGTGAAGAGGTTTATGGTTTGGCATGATACTGGTTGACAAATTTGAGGGGTACGCGGAAGTTTCTCGATTGAAAACTCCCACCAACGTCATAGAGTATCTTATGGTACTGTCACCCTGGGATTTCTCATTCTTTCTAAAATTTAGAAGTGTCAGTTTCCCATATGACTCACTCTCTCTAATATATATATAATATTTATTTATTTATTTATTTTCTGTGGATGCGTTTACTAGGTCTTGTTAATATAAAAATGGAGGAAAATATTTAAATAAAAAATAAAAACATTAATTAACAAATTTATCTTTATCAGTGAGAACATTGAGCATAGAACAACTCTCCATTTTATATAAATAACCCAAAAATAGTACAGGGTATTTCTCAAGGACACCCGGATGCGCATGTATTACTCTCTCTCTCTCATAAATACCTCTAACCCATCTCTTTCCCACATCTCATCGTCCATCTAATCTCCCAAATCTCACCAGACTTAGCCACAAGTGCAGATCTCCATACAGAGAGAGAGAGAAGCATCTTGGTTTGCAGCGAGGAGGAAGGCAAAGATGGGCAGTTCGGAGTTTTATTTAGATGAGAAATGGAAGCTTTCAAAGAAAGGGTCTTGCGGGAGCAGTCATGGCTCTTCTACTCTTCTTCGCAATTCCTCGGTCTCTTGCAGAACTTCTACACGACGCTCCTTCTTTACGAGACGGTGCGCTCGGCTCGTTAAGGAGCAGAGGGCGAGGTTTTACATCATGAGGCTATGCGTCACCATGCTCATCTGCTGGCGTGACTATGCCGATGCCTGAACGCTCTGCAACCTCCATTTTCTTCCTTTTTGAAGATGACCAATCAATCTCCGCCGTCCAGGGAAGCACCTACAGGAGTCTTTAGAGCAACCAGAGAGAGAGAGGAATTAAATTTGTACATATGCATGCGTAGCAATCTTTTCTATGTTGGTATTGAATTTAATTTATTTAGAATTATTTACACTGTGAGTTCTTAGCCTTTAGACGAATACACGGTCGTAGAGAGGCATTAATATTGCAACGGGTGTTGGTCTCACGCACTTTTTTTTCCTATGGGTGGTCTTGTATCTATTTGCATTACAATCTTCATAATGTTTTATAGACATTGCAACGGAGATTCGGTATATTTTTCTAATTTTGG